>LOEQ01000703.1:691716-720414 GCA_001685075.1 Bramus lutescens | reverse complement strand
CTCTTTCATTTCCTTTCAGAAAAGGGCAGGCCTCCCAGGGATATCAACCTAACACGGCATATCAAGTTGCAATAAGACCATGCACCTCCCCCCCCGTGTTAAGGCTGGACAAGGCACCCCACAAGGAGAAAAGGAGTCCCAAAGGTAGGCAAAAAGTCAGAGAGAGCCCCCATTCCCACTGTTAGGTGTCCCGCACTAAGCTACACAACCATAACATATATGCAGAGGGCCTAGGACAGTCCCATGCAGACTCCCAGATTGTTGACTCCGTCTCTGTGAGCCCCTATGAACCCAGGTTAGTTAATTCTGTGGGATTTCTGGTGGTGTCCTCGACTCCTCCAGCTTCTGCAATTCTTTCCCCATCCCTCCTCTGTAGGATTCCCTGAGCTCTGCCTAATGTTTGGCTGTGGGTCTCTGCATATGTCTCCATCAGTTGTTGGAGGAAGTCTCTCTGATAACGATTGTGCTAGGCTGCTGTCTATGAGTCTAGCAGAGTATCATTAGGCTCATTTCAGTGGCTTGTTCCCCTCAGTCATGTTCAGCTGTATCTCGGTCTCTGGGATCTCTGGCCTCTGGTTCCTGACCCTCCAGGCAGTGTCAGGGTTAGGGTTCCTCTCACAGGTCTCAAATTAGACCCGTCATTGGTTGACCACTCCCACAATTTCTGTGTCACCTTTTCCCCAGCACATTTGTAGGCAGGACAAATTGTAGGTCAAAGGCTTTGTGCCTGGGTTGGAGTCCCAGTCCTTCCACTAGAACTCTTGCCTGGTCACAGGAGATGGCTCCGTATCCACATTACTAGGAGTCTTAGCTAGCGTCACCTTCGTAGATTCTTGGGAATTTCCATTGCACTAGGTTTCTAGTTCATCCCTGAGATGCTCCCAAATCCCATTGTCTCTTTCAGTACTCTCTCCCTTCATCCTCCCCCATCTGATCCCTTCTGTACCCATCCCCACCGACCTCCACTCTGCCAATGATATCTGTCCTGTTTCCCCTTCCCTGGGAAAATCATGCACTGCCCACCCCCATCTTGAGACTCCTTATTACTTAGCCTATCTGGATCTGTGGACTGTAGGATGGTTATCCTTTACTTTACAGCCAATATCCACTTATAAGGAAGTACATACCATGTTTGTCTTTCTAGTTCAATCCATTTGCCTGCCAAGTTCATGAAGTTATCTTTTGACACTTGAGTAGTACTCCATTGTGTAAATGTACCACATTTTCTTTATCCAGTCTTCATCTGAGGGACCTTTAGGTTGTTTCCACTTTCTGGCTATTATGAATAAGGTCACAATGAATATAGATGAGCAAATGTCCTTGTGGTATGATGGAACATCCTGTGGGTATATGCCCGGTAATGGTGTAGCTGTAAGCTCTTAGAACCTTGCTTTATCTAGAAAAATGGGAACATAATCTTCATATGGGTGTCATGAGATTTGCAGAGAGCCTGGCTCATAAGAAATGCTCAGCCACAGTAACAGGGACAGACGGCGTCATTAGCATGAGCAGCAATAATTATGAATGTACTTAATATGCTCCCTTCAGACCACTTTCTTTAGTTAAGTTATGATATTTTGTCATAAAAGATGTCTATCCTAATTGGATCCAGACTTTCCTGACTCAGCACCCCTGAATAGGTGGGACCGCCATATGACATGGTACCCAGCAAGCTGGCCTCCTGCCACAGTTTTCTATAGCTGCTGTAACAAATTACCATGACCACAGTGACTAAACACAGTTTGTCTTGAAATTCTGAAGGTCCAAAGTCTGAGATGTATATCCCTGGGTGAAAAATCGAGGTGTTGGTAAGACCGTGTTTCTAAAGGAAGCTCCAGGAGAGAATCTAATGCATGGTCCTTTTCAGCTTCCAGAGGATTCCTGCTTTCCTTGACTCAAAGACCCTTACTTCATCTTCAAAGTCAACTATTCCACATCTTCGTATCTCTTCTGAGCAATTTTTTTTTTTGCTTTTTCTACTGTGATCGGCTTCTGTGCTTTCATTGGATTTACTGGATAATCTAGATTTTCTGTCCTCATTTCAAAGTCATCTTATTCTTCATCTTGACTCTAGCCATAGCTTCGAGTTTCCCCTGCTGTATGACCTAGCACTTTCAAAGGCTCTCGAAATCTGGCTCCCATAGTTCCCTTTAGGCACCTCTCACCTGCCTCCATCTTTGAATCCCTGTTATCAACTCCCAGTTTTTTCTCTAGTCCTCACCTGGATGCAGCATCAATACAAGGAGCCTGAGAGAAATTTTTTTCCAAGGGACACACCAGGTTCCCAGACCGTGGCCCAAAGGGCATGAGCCCCATGCAGTTTACCCTGGCCCCACCCCCACTGTTGTCCTATCCCATAGTCTTTTCCTGTTTTTCACTAGAACATGAACGCCTCACCCTGGCCTGAAAGGACCTGGCTCTCTCCAGTTGGTCACTTGGGCACCTTGCCTGCAACACTTGTCATTATTGTAGTAACTGGCTTAAATGGCTACTATCCTTTAAAAAAAATCTACTACAAAAGTTCTTAAATGCCAGGTCTTTAATGTCAATAACATAAATCAAGTCTCATTTCTACAAGCCAATATGATCTCAGAAATGTTTCTGTACCATGAATCTCCATGTTCCATCTATAAAACTAGGTTAATATCTTGTCAACTGGCTGTCACGAGGATTAAATGGCTTAGTGTACAGTTCCAGTCTAATAATTAGCATAAATGTTTAACTAGAGGATCTATATAGCACCTGTTAGCAAACATTGTCTGTGAAAAGCTAGACAGTGAAGTATTTACTCATTGTATTCCATACAATCTCTGTTGTAAAGATTCAACTTTGCCATGTGTTTTGAATCTGCCTTGGCCCACAGCAGTTTGTTTGACCAAGATTTGGTAACACCAGTCACATTTAGAAACGTCTGAGGCTAGGTCACAAAACCCTCGAAGCTTCTGAACAGCTTCCTGGAATGGCCGTTCTGTACATGAGCAAAAGAGCCTCCAGCCAGCATCCACGGACCCTGCCCCAGCCTGTGAGAGAAGAAGCCAGCTGGAAAAGACTCCTTCCACACCAGCTGCCACGCACGATGATGTCCACGGGGAAGACAAACCAGCCAAGGCTTTTCTTGACTGACCAAAATAAAATGTTTTTAATTCCATGAGTGTTGGGACCAGCTGGCCACACAGGCCTCCCAAAACAAATGCTAAGAACTATGAATTTAACTGTGAAAGTAGAGGTATTGTCTTATACACTCACGAGGGTTTCTGGAACGCTGCCCAACAATAAGAGCTAATCCATAAAGACTTGTTGAGTATATGAGTGGATGGTATGCAGGTAAATGAATACAAATGTCTATGCTTCTAGCCCCTTTCACTCTGCCCAACCAATCTTCCTTGTAGATTTCAGTCCTCGGCTTAAATATTGCTTTTGCCAGAAAGATTTTTATCAGCCCACTGAATTAGATCAGATTTTTCCATTTTGACCTTTTTTTCACAAATCATACAATTATTATTCTTAAGAATTGTTTCATATCTCATTCCTTTTGAGAACATGACCTTACTAAGGGAGAATTGGGGGAGGGGCGGGATGCCATGTTCCCTGTCCTACAGGACACCCTGAAAATACATCATTTAGGCACTTGGTAAATGACATTATAGAACTAACAGAGGCTACCTTACAACAAAGAGCTTATCTAGAAATGTTGATGGACTTGTGCAAACCCAGACCAGAGACCACATGTCATCATCATTTATAAAATTCCAAAATGTCCTAAAATGTCTAGCCTTTTTTCCTGTCTTTTTCTCCCCTTGTTGAACTGCCTGACAGAACTTCCTCTTGGCTCATACCCCGAGTGTCCACACAGCTGCAGGCTGAGCACTAACTTATTCAGAGAGGCAGCTTCCTGTCACGTGGGGGACTGGGGAATAATTTTTTATTTTTTTACTTTTTATAATTTTTATTTTTTGTACAGCAGAACAGACTCAAAGGGCCTGCTGTCCAGTTCTGCCGATGTGGGGTTAGGTCCCATGCTCCCCACTTGCAAGCCTTTCCAAGTACAACTCCACAACCCAGCTGGTCTCACCTCTGTGGAAAGAGACCATGCCTGTTCTTGGGAGCATGGCAGAGAAGTGAAACCTCGGTGGGGCAGTAAAGCTTTCGATTTGGGAGTCCTGGGAAAAGCACACTGAGAGCTGGTTTGCAGCCCGAGAAACCACTAACATAGTGCCCCCCTGGGTTAAAATGAAGGGACACTGTCATTTCCATTTATGTCTCTCTCACCGGCTGCTAATTGCCTCACTTCTGCCCTCCATCCAGGGGTGGTCTGCTGTCTCACTGGTGTTTAGAGTCACCCCAGGATGGAGAGCCCTAGATCTGTTATTTCCTCTCATCTAGTCCCCCAACATACTTGAGCCTATGTTTCTTCACTGTGGGGTGACAATAACGCATGCCTGTTGGTGCAGACGTAGGGATCCAGAAGACTCCAGGGACACAGAATACTGTGAACATTACTATGTATAGTGTCCTCTGCCTCTTAATCACAGGAATAGATTTTAAGATCCCCCAAGAGGTTCAGTACTGAAAGTACTGAACCCTGTATACGGTGTAATTTTTCCACATGCATAACACTGTTCTAGTGGATTCAAGTTGACCTGTTCTTCTGCATTTCATGCCCTGGTGTCTCCACATCTTGAGCTTTGATGAAGGGGCAAAGGGGCTTACTTCAGCACAAGCATGGTTATATCACACAGAACAGAAGAGCTGAGACTCCAGACGCACACTGACTGAGGGGAGAGTAGCATATGCAGTGTGGACACACTAGGCAAAGGAACAATCAATTTCCTGTACGGGGCAGGACTCGATGCTCCACCCAGGATACTGTGGGTCCTTGAATCAAATTTTTTGGGCACATTTATCCGAGTCATGCACAATTTAAAGCTTAAGAATGTTTATTTCCGGAATTTCATCTTTAACATTTTCAGACCTCAGTTAACCAGAAGGGTTAAGACCTCAAACATCAAAGTAAAGGGTGTAAGGAGACCAATGCATTTACTTCTCAAAACTTCTTTTGGGACTTCTCTTCCTATTTTTCATCAGTGAGGAAAGCAAGGCAGCAGACAGGCTGAGCCACCATGGGCCCCTCATTGGCGTACTAGGGCAGGGTTCATCGAATTGTCTAATACCTTAGAGCAGTGGTTCTCAACCTTCCTAATGCTGTGACCCTTCAGTACCCTTGCTCATGTTGTGATGACCACCAACATAAAATTGCTTTTGTTGCCACTTCATAACTGTACTTTTGCTACTGTTGTGAATCATAATGTAAATATATCCAATATGTGACTGGTATGAAAGAATCGTTCCACCCACAAAGGGATCGTGGCCCACACGTTGAGAATCACTGCCTTAGAGGTTCAGGGCTCAGATTCTACAGTCTGGCTTCTATCTGGACAGCCTTTCTTTGGACACTCATAGGTTAGCCTGGCAAACAGCTCTGTGAAAATCTCCATACAGGAAGCATTTTGTTCATTGTGATAACTGTCCTAGCTAAGAGACTGGAGCCAAGTCTACAAGACAGTATTCACGAGCATTCACTTCAAGAAGCTTAGCAGGCCTACACTCCTGCCTGTCAGTCTGTCCCTCTGAGGAGGACCAAAAGGCGTCTGGGTGGGCCTTGTACAACCCACAAATGGTGCCTGTGTATCCCATAGAGTCTTCCTGTGGTGGGCAAATTGGAAAGTCTATGAAGTAAAACTGTCCCTAAAAGTCAGAAGAAATCATACCTACCCATTCCTGAGACAGGAGGTCCTGGGTCACACATGAAAGCCAGGTAAACATGAGCCTATCTGTAAGCCACCAAGCAGCACTCCTCCATGGTTTCTGCTTCAGGCTCTTGCTTGAGGTCCTGGTCCGGCTTCCCTCAATGACACACTGTACGCTATAAGCTGAAATGGGCCCTTACTGACCCTAAGTTGCTTCTGATTAGAGTGTTTTATCACAGCCACAGCAAGGGAAGTATAGCACAGGCTTTTCATAGGTGTCAAGATAGGCAGTTATATATGCATTTAATTTTTCAATCATAATCGATGTTGGTAGCAGACTCCATAAATCACTTGCAATGTTCTTTTTTCTCAACAACTACGTTTATAAATCTCTGTATTACCCTTTTAATTGCTGCAAAGTATTCATCACGGACTATAATTTACTCAGACATCCTTCTGTAATTAGATGCTTTCATAATCCATAAGTCTTTACTACCACAAATGATGTTACAGTGGGCTTACTTTTACACATTTATTTATTATATGTTCTTGATATATAAAAGACAATTACTAGAACTAGAATGACTGAAGGGCTGAACTTTTAAAAATTGTATTTTATGTCAACTTTTAATTTAGAAAGAAAGTCTGATGATTTACCAGTCTTTTCAAAAAAAAAAAGTAACTTCCTCCCCAACAGGATATGAAAGGAATCAGAGAAACTGTGCCACCCCAGGTTCTGAAACCACATCATGAGAGTGACCTCTGAGATGTAGTTCCTGGGATGAGACATCTCTGAGTGGAAGAACTCTGGTTCCTGGCTCTGATGGGATATTTGGCATGAGCTCCTACCTCACTGTAACTGGAAGTCAGTCCAAGCTCACCAAAGAAGATGCAGCTGGCTTCCTGCCCTCAGGACCTGGGTTCCCTTAACACTCACCTGTCCGTGTGCCAGTTCTGACTCCTCCACTCGACAGCCACCTTGTCAGTCACCTTTGCCTTCCCACTACCTGCTGTGTGTCTTAGTGCTTGTTGGACATCTCTTGAATGACAACAGGAGGGAAGGGGAGAGAAGGAAGGACGAATTGAATGGTTCATTCAAGGAGGGCAGCGTCCAGGAGGTTCCCAGGCCTGTCTTACTCTAGAAAAGGAACCAGAGAGTTTCTTGATTCATAAGGCTTAACCCACCTACATACCTGTTATGTATGTACACTGTGTCTGACTGCCCATTGCTAGTCTAAGATCAGAAAGATAGAAAACAGGACCTGGAGACAGACATGGCCTCACTTGGAGTTTTGCAAACACACTCCGCCCTCCTCTGTTCCTGCAGCTGGTGTGTTTGGAAAAACAAGAATCCGAAGTGTTTCTAGTTTGCGTCCATTTTAACTCCATGGCGGGCTTTGCCTCGGGATCTAGGGATCATTATTTGAACAGCTGGAGAACAAGAGAATAGTTTTGTCTTTTCTCTGTCTACATGTGCACTGAGTACTCACAGAATGTGTTTTATCAGAGATTCCTGCGCCTGGCTCACGCCATTTTCAGGAAATATATATTTAAATTTTCATGAACTTAGTTATATTTGAGGAGTTACCCAGAACTTCTTGGGCTGCATTTTCATTGATGATAACTAAAGCCAACAACACTAACAATATCAGTCTACTAGGAAAACCGTATGTAAAAGCCAGAATCACATACGGGGGAAGGTAGAAAAAGAGAGAGGGACGGGTGGGCGGAAGGAGGGAAGGGAACTTAAAAGAAAGACACAGATGTTGCTCTCAAAGGACATAGTGGTTCCAATGGGAAGCATCAGAGCTGGATAGGCACATGTAGCCTTTGCCACAGGTTGCTCTGACAAGCTGCTTCAGGTAACCTTGAGCTGGGGAGATGGGTGAATAGATAAAAGCACTTGCCATTCAAACATGAAGACCTGAGTTTGAATCTTGCCAGCCCTGTGTAAAAGCTGGATATGGCTGAGAGCACCTGTAAGCCCAGCATGGGGGATCATGAGGATCCCAAGAGTTCACTGGTCAGCTAGCCTAGAGAAATCAGTGAGCTTCAAGTTGAGTGAGGGACCCTGTGTTGAGAGCAATGTGGAAAGCAACAGAAGATCTCCAACATCCTATGGCCTCCACAGATACAGATAAATAACTGTATACACATGCATAGACCACACATGTACAGGCGTGCGTGCACACGCACGTGCGCGCGCGCACACACACACTAAATATCTTACAGTCACACAAACTAATTAGCTGTATATGTGCCTGAAAAACTTGTTTTTCAGTTAATGATTGACGGCTAATTGCATTCACCTGCCGTTCCAGTCTTACTGTTAGACATCAGCGCAGTGAGATGAGCTTGGAAGGCTAGCGGTACTCACCCAATGTTCACAGAGGCCTCCTGGCCTAACAAGACACTCTTGTACTGTCTCTGAATCGATATTTTTATGGTTAGAAGCCCACTCTAATAACCGCATATATTTTAGAGCTACTGAGAGCTTATTTAAAGTTTGCCTTCCCTGTCCTCTGTCTCCTCGGAGCCACCCCACAAGTATTACTATACCCCAAGCCAAGGGCCTCCTTCTAAATACCCTCCGTTAGTTCCTAGGAGTATTAGTTAAGAAATTTGCAAAACTAGTGAAATTTGACCCTCTTCTAAACCAGAGGCCTTTAGCCTGTCAATTGCACATGCTGGTAGGATATGCTGAATTCAGATGAGGAGGTAGAAGAGACACAAATTTAGCTACACATTTAATCCTAGCTCAGTTCTAGAATGTTTGACTTCAGAGGTCCTCAGTCACAACACTGAAAGTTTATTTATACAAGTCAGTAAGCTCGTATCATTAAGCTGACTTTAAAAACGGAGTGTATTCCCTTAACTCAAAGCCACATGGCTAAAGATGCGCATGCGTGAGCAGCTGCTGGGTATCCGCAGGTGCAGTCACTAGCTCCTTGATACGGCCCTCTCTGTCTACAGCTGTCACTCATGGTAGCAAAGTGGCTGCAATTTCACGTCAGTCCGGTACACATCTAGAAGATTTCCTCTCTCTACACCGTTAAACCGTAGCTCTGGTTTTCTCTCCAAGGAAATGTAAGTCAAGGTCCTCCCCTGAGCTACGGCTCCCTTTGCTCAAGTCAGCGAACGCTGCTGTCTAAATCTAGAGGGAGGTCACCCTGGGCCTTACGCCATGGTTTCTGGTCATGGGGCTGTGCGGAATGGAGACCTGGGAGGATGGGAGCCACATCCAACCCAGAGGAGTGGGGAAAGGGGAGGCTCTGCTCAGGATGGAGCTCAGAGCTCCATTGTCTGCAGAGTATGTCATCAGCTAACGTGGCAGTACAGAAGTGTCCCCAGTCATGGCCCAAGCAGAAAAGGTACGCAAAAGCCTATCTATGCAGCATGACTTAAAGGCTGAGAATTTCTGCCCTCAACCACCAGCAGGAAGATGGGTAAGGTGCATTATTTATATCTCTTGCTCCAAGACCTGGTGTGAGGTGGATTCACCCCAGTCTGCTTCGCCACCAGCTGTTTCGTCCGTGACATTGTTCAATTATTCCCCTCCTTTACCTCTTTAGTTTCCCTGTCCTTGAGGCGTCTCAAAAAGAAAAAATAAGGCTGGTACCCATTATCCACCCATTTTCTGGATAATGTAATTTCAGGAGAGTTATAAATGCCTATCATGTGATCAAGTAAAATAGCCTGGATGAGTGAGTCAGAGAGTGATGCTTCCTGTGCAATCCCCCATCCGAGGACTCTGACGTCATTTGCCTTGGCTCCGCATTGTGTGAAGCTTTGATATCATTCTACTTCACAACAGTAATAAATTCTATTTCATAGAAAAGCATGATTTAGGGAGCTAGCAAGATGGCTCAGCCTTTCAGAGCACTTGCTGCTCTTGCAAGTTCCAAGCCTCCAGGTCTGATGGCTCCCAACCACCTGTAGCTCCAGCCCGAAAAGGGTATGAGCCTCTTCTGGCTTCTACAGTCACCTCCTCCACACACATGGAACAAATAAACACAAAAGTGTGTGCGCGCACGCTAAGTAAATAAACCTCCTTTTTAAAAAGAGTTGTTTAGACTGAACACACCCTTTGTTATGTGGAGAGAGTCCACTGGCTGGACGTGGTCGCAATATGTGTGTTTCCTGTTCTGTTCACGTAGATGTGCAGACAGAGAACTGAGGTGCAGGCTTCTTTCTCAGGCCCCTGGGAACAGAACCTGGGGAGGGCGCGTCTGGGAATAATTTGTAGCCATGGAGCAGGGGTTCTTTCAGTCAAAGAAAGCAGGTTTGAACAAGGCTAGTATGTTGTGTGTGGAAGACATAAGCATTGGCAGGTTGCACACAGATCTGAAATTTAAAAAAAAGGGGGGGTGCTCCACTGGAACAGCCGAAAGACATTCCTTCAGAAATAATAACGATTTCACCTGTCTCTACACAAGGTAAAACTCCAGTGGAATCAGCTCGCCTGAGTTTTTCTCTCCTCTCCCTGCCTACATGTCTCGGCTTTGCTGGTGAGATTTCAGTTGTGTGCTTATTTTAAATAACCCAGCCCTGAATCCGTAAGGATATTGACTCTCTACCGTTTTTGGAGCTTCACTCTTCCAACACGCTGAGTGAACTTTTCATGTGTGTGTGTGTGTGTGTGTGTGTGTGTGTGTGTGTGTGCACGCGTTAATGTGTGCTTGTGTGTGCATGCGCGTGCATGCGTGCGTGCGTGTGTTTGAATAAGACGTCTGCATGCATGAGCACCTGTATGCATGCATGTGTGCATGTGTGGAGATTAGAAGCCTTAGTATGAGCAATAGCTATGATAGGGTAAAGTAAGAATCTAGCCCTCTGCGTACTAAGTTCCAGTCAATGCAGGAGAGAAATGCCTTCTAGTTGAGCAGGAAATAACAGAGCTACTCACGAGTTCCCTTCCCATGGGTGGCACTTTTAGTCCTGAGGTTTCTACACTTGTACTGGCTTCAATTCCCTCAATTGTACTGAAAGTTATTCTTCAGAAATCCTGACCTCCCTCTGGCTCACACAATTAGAACTTTTCTCTTTTGCTAGCCCACTCCCTGTAGCCAGTGTGACATGCTGTTTCCTCTCTCTTTATTAATAATGACAACATCTGAATGTCCCTCAGGACTGTTGCTGATTTCCTTGTTGTCCCTCCAAGTACTCAGAATTGAACTCAGAGCCTCCCTCTCCTGCCCATCCCCAAGATCTTAAGTCCACTCTGACCATGTTTCCCCCTACTTCATCAAAAGGGCACTCTCATCAAGATCACCACTGAACCCCACATGATGGAGCCCATTCTGTCTGAACTCCAACCTCAGCTTACAGGACACTACTCTGTCCTGTGTTTAGTCCTTCTTTGCTACAAAGTTGGAGCACAACAAGGATACTGGTTTTGTTTTCCCTCTCTCCTGTGGCTACTTCATTCATCCCACAGCTTTAATCTCATATTGACAGCTCCAAGAAGCAGATCTCCAGTCCAGATCTCTGCCTTGAACCCCAGACTCACAGACAATGGAAAGCCTACATCTCCACTTCAACGTGACATTAGGTAGAGATTGGTTCCACTCAGTAGGGCCAAAATGAATTCTTGTTTTTCCCACCACTAATTATGTCTCTACCTAACCTGTTAAATTCTTGTACTTCCCTATTTCAGTTAATGGGACCCCAAATGTCTCTTGTACTTGATTCAAACAACTTATCAGCAAAAGCTGAGCCAGATTGAAGCCTCTCCAGTACCCTTTCCCTGGGTCAGACCTTGCCAGGATTACTGGCCACTCTGTTTCGACATGGACCTCAGCACAGCAACGACACCAATGTATCTCAACTCTCCCATCACTCACTGAATCCTCTCCTACCATGCTCCCCTTTAGTCCCACTGCAGGGCTCTGGTCCTCTTGCTCTGCCTCAATAACACTAGACACATTTCTACCTCAAAGACTTTGCAGTGGTTCCTGATGCCTGGGAGACACCACAGACATGAACAGTTATTTGCCCCTACAGGTATTTGTTGTTGTATTTATTCCTTGACGGATCTTAACAGAGAATCCCACTTGAAATTAAAACCCACTTTGTGGGTTCCTTTCTTCATGATGTCATGTCAGGGCTTCTTATTTTATTTTAGGTTTTTCAAGACAGTGTTTCTCTGTGTAGCCTTGGCTATCCTGTAACTCACTCTGTAGACCAGGCTGGCCTTGAACTCACAGAGTTCCACCTGCTTTTGCCTTCTGAGTGCTGGGATTAAAGGCATGTGCCAGCCAGTTTTTATATTTTTAATCTTTTTTATTTTCATTTTCACATACACATGACTACATATTTGAATTCATGAATATATATGAGAATGTACATATATGTATATGCTGACAACTGAACTACACTCATGCCTGGAGGAGGTTGGGAGAAGATGTTCCTCCAGACAAAACCAATACCTTTATTCGATCTTATGCAGCTCACAGCAGAGAGAACTGTCCTGGACTGGCTACTGATCTGCAGAGATGAGGGATGAGTCTGTATGTTATTGACTAGGAACATGCAGAACTACCAGCTACCTAGCTAGCCTTCATACAGGCATACCTGCTCATGAAAGCCTCCATGTAGCATGACGTGAGTAGAAATATACAAGCTGATCGCATGTGTGACCCCATGATTAGTCCTTTAACATGTGTCATCTCATTTTAAACATGATTTCTCAGGGTCCTGGTCAGACACATGTTGCGAGCCCTTTATAATAAGGGAGAAAGATTAAGAATTACATAAAGAGCCAGGGCTGTAGCTCAGTTGCCAGAGTATTTCCCCAGCATGCACGAAGCTCCAGGTTGACACTGGCACTGAAGAAATCAGCTTGGAACCATATGCTTGTCATCCCAGCATTTGACAGGTAGAGGCAGGAGGGTCAGAAGTTCAAGGTCATTCTCCAATACATAGGAAGTTTGAGGGCACCCTGGGATACTTGAGACCCTGGATAAGAAAAAAAAATAGGTAATGATGATGATAGAGAGAAATTGTGTCATATATTATAGCTATAATTTAATTTCATTTGAAAATAGTTTATATGGAAATGTGTGATTTTATTATAAAATTTCAAAGGTACACAACAGGATAAAAATAGTTTTATCTACCATCTAAACTTAATAAATATAAACAGCTTTTCATCCTTAATTCAAATCTTTGCAGAGTGAAGGGGACAACAATATCCCACACCCTTGTGACCATACATCTCTTCTCTCCTCTGCTCTTTCCCATGGGAAGCACTACCCTGAATTTCTTTCTGTCTGGTTTCTACATTTAACCCTGTGAAGGAGCAGGCAGATAACATACAGTTATGGTGTCATCTGAACCCAGTGTAGTACAGTACCCCTTTCATTTTACAGTTTGTTTTTTCTGTTCTGTTTCCCAGCATCCATTCACATTGTTTATGTGGATCTAACATCTCACTGGATAACCGAACGCAGAAACCATGGCAAAATTGCAACTTATAGTGTTGACACATAGGTTTTTGTGCTAGAAACCCAATGACCAACCAGGAAAACAGTGCTGAGAGCTGGGTCTCTGAAGAGGAGAGTAGGATTATGAAGGCTCTGCCTTGAGTGGATTAATGTCGCCACCACAGGGATAGGATCATTATTGTAAAATTTGCTTTGCTATAAAACCAATTCAGCTCCCTCTCTGTAAATGGAGTCTACTCTTTCATTTCCTGGCTGCCCAGACCTGAATAATCAATCACACAGAAACTATATGAATTATAGCACTGTTTGACCAACAACTTAGGTGTCTTTCTAGCTATCTCTTATATCTTAAATTTACCTATTTCTATTAATCTGTATATCATAATGAGACTGTGGTCTATCAGTAAGTTTCCAGCATCCTTCTCCTTTGGCAGCTACATGACATCGGCCTGACTCTGCTTTCTTTCCTCCTCTATCTCTGCTTGGAATTCCTGCTTTGCTATAGTCTGCCCTGCCATAGGCCAACACAGCTACTTTATTAACCAATGGTAATAAAACATGAGTATGTTTTATTCCATACAGAGGGGAATCCCACATCATCTCCCCTTTTCTGTCTGAATAAAAAGGAAGGTTTTAACTTTAACATAGTAAAATTACATATAACAAAACAGGTACCAAACAAGAATTACAGTTACAATATCTGTTTATGAGTAAAGTTTCATATCTAATTTACCTTTTATCATAACTAAGGAAAACTATAACTATAACCACTTATCTTCAGCTCCACCAAAGACCCTAGAAGGATATATATATTACCTAAGTAAAGAGGAAGTGAATTGTAAGCAACTTTCAAAACGCTAGAATTTACAGAGACATCTTGCAGCCAGGACAGTCACCCAAAGTTCTTCTGTAATGTTGGGGCATCCATATTCAGCCTATAGGCCCCTAGTATTCAGCAGACTTTTCAGTTAAGGAGGAAATTTGAAAGGCTGTTTCACCTATATTGGCAGTTTGTCCGGCTCTTTCTTCTGAGTTCTACAAAATATCTGGCAGACTCTTTCATGAAGCAGGATCTCTGAAGAACTGTCTCACCTTCTTTTGGCAAGTTCCGCAGTCATTTTCCTGTGGGTCCGGCATGTCTAGTTCATACAGCATGCCATAAAGCAATCCAGGCAAAAGCAATTTCTTGCCCAAATGGCTAGACTTGTCACCTTGAAGGCAGATTTCATAATAAGTGTCTTCAATGCCAATCAACCTCTCTGAAGTAATTGATTCTGCCAGAAGCAGGCATGTCTCACTGTTGAGAAAAGTCTAAGTTCTTAAAATATCTTAAATGTCATATTCTGTAGGTCTTTGAAAGGTTTGAAGAATACCTATCCGTCTAAAATATATCTCTCTACATCTAGAAAATCTAACATAATTAAAAGTTTGATTAATAAAGGTGACTATCTATTAGTCTGTATTTCTTAAGTATACATTACATTTTTAAATAAGCTGTATAAATACAATTCCTTAAACAAGAGTAGAAACATGTATATAACAAAATTGACCTTAAATTTGTATCAATAAACCAAGATCCATACCAATGCAAAGTATTCATCTCTATTTCAAATACCTCTTTAAATGAAAATAAACATTTATAAACACTCATTCTGGGACTATGGGCATAGTTTTCTCCAAACTGCTTCCTGGACAAAGATTTTTTAGGATTCATGAAGACCTTTCGTGGGGGGGGGTGGCCTTGTTCTATCAAACCATATTAGCCTGGAAGGAATCCACAGGTTCCCATCCTTTGTGGAGACAAAAGCAGAACCTCTTTTCAAAAGCAACTTATCCTTAAACCCAAATTTTGAAGTCAAGAGACCTTTAAAATATATATGTTGGTTTAGCTTAGCGACCCCCAGAAGCAAATGTCTATCTGCAGTCAAGAAATTCAAAGAAAGCATAATATACATAATCCAGACTCTCTTTACATGGTTCTATTATTACTCTATTGTTTTTAATATTTAATTATCTTTACTCCTTTAATCTATGACTTTCTGTACTCTCATCTGTACTCTTGTTGCAGGGGGCTGCTTGTAAGTTCCTGGCCACTTAGCCCCGAAATAATCACATAGAAACTGTATTAATTAAATCACTGCTTGGCCCATTATCTCTAGATTCTTACTGGCTAACTCTTACATATTAATTTAACTCATCTCCATTAATCTGTACATCACCGCCAGGTCATGGCCTACTAGCAAATGTCAGCACATTTGTCTCTGGCAGTGGCACCATGGCTTCTCTCTAAATCTTCCTCTTTTCTCCCAGCATTCCGTTTAGTTTTCCCCACCTAGATCTGTTCCCCTAGAGCTCTACTATAGACCCAAAGCAGTTTCTTTATTAACCAGTGATATTCACAGCATACAGAGGGGAATCCCCCATCATACTCTTTTTTCCTCTCTCCCAAGCCTACATACATTTTAATACATACTGTGACCCATTCAGAAGTTTATTTTTGTCTGAATCTGTCTTTATTGGCTATCTGTAATCATTTTCAGATCAGGAGCACCTTTTTATTTAATGCTAAGCAGGTGTGGCTAAGACCAACTCCACAGCCCTGCCTGTTGGCTTCTCCCATTCAACATGGGGGAGGTATGTTCATTACCTCTACTAGCCATGCTCACTTCTTCAGCTCCAGGGACACAGTAGGTCTATGTCACCATTAAGCAATTAGTAGCACACTGCTCACAAACCCTATTTAAGTGAAGGACCTCCCCAAAGAGCCAGAGTTAGTGCTGTCATCATGAACCAGGAAGCCATCATTTAAAGAAGCCATGCAATTTTTGCTGCTAATGCTGAGTAAGGAAGCCTTCCCTTAAAGGAGACATGCCTCTGCTCACTGCCAGTAAACAACCTATCTGAAAAAAATGTTGCTACCAAGAAGCCATGCTTAACTCTGTTCTTTTGCATCTAGCATCTAGAATTCCTTCCCAAGCACTCCCAGGGTTTATGTGGATGTAGTTGGCCCACATTGGTGTCATTTTGTAAATGGAGACTGCTCTTTGATATCCTGGCCACCCAGAGCTGAATAATCACACAGAGACTGTCCAAATTACAACACTGTTTGGCCAATAGCTTATGTGTCTTTTAGATAGCTCTTATATCTTAAATTGGCCCACTTCTATTAATCTGTATATCACCACAAGACTGTGGCCTACTGGTAAGGTTCCAGCATCCTTCTCCATTGGCAGCTACATGGTGTCTTCTTTCCTCCTTAGAATTTCTGCCTGTCTATATTCTGCCTTACCGCAGGCCAAAGCAGCTTCTTTATTAGTCAATGGTAATAAAATATATTCATTGCATAAAGAACAAAATCACACATCACTTCTCACCCTCTTGCCTGTTCAGTTCTTATCACTGAGTAAATAATGTAAGAAAAAATGCTTTGCAAAGGTGGGTGCATCATCTTGGGCTTTCAAGCCTTCAGAACTGTGTGAAATTTGTCTTTTATTCATATATTACTTAGTCTGAGGTATTGCTCTATAGCAGCACAGATAAACAATGGCCACATGTTTTCAAGGTTTTTGGTGTTATAAGCATTGTTACCTGAAGTTCTCTCAAATATGTATCATCTCTAGGAAAAGTAGAGATGACACATCGAGAGACAGAGAGAGAGAGAGAGAGAGAGAGAGAAAGAAAGAGAGAAAGAGAGATACACGCAAATATGTTTGTGTGTTTTTACATATAAATTATATATGCATTATATGCATATACTCGTATGTATAAACATCTAGGGGAAGCTTCTGCCACAGGCTGAGCACTTCTGTGTTCTCTTGACACTGACAACTGCCCTTCAGTGTGTTCTATTCATAGAGACACCATGGGCACAACAAAGTTCCCCCACAATCTTTGAAGCAATATTCCTTGCTATAACTTTTAAAACATGTGCCTATCTGTTGTGTTTGAAATCACTCTTTTAGTTATAGTTCTCTAACTCTCAATAAGGCTGGCCATCTTTCAATAACTTCACTGAACTATGAAGTTTCCCTCACCAGAAATAGATTTTGTGATATGTCCACTTTTTAAAATGGTGTTCTGTCTTTTTCTAGTTCATTTGCAATGAATTGCTTCAGAAACAGGTTCTTATTATAAGTGTTACAAATATCTTCTCTCAATGGATGGCTTACTGATTTTATTTTATTTAAGGTGGCTTTTTAAAAATAGAGAAATGATATAGTCAGTTATATCTGTCTTCCTTCTTAATGCTTCCTGGATCTTGAGAAATCATCCCTTGCCTAAGATCACAAAGGAAAATAGGAACCGTGTTCATGGACATGCCTCCCTATTCTCTACTCTGGATAGAATCCCAGGTAGCTATTTGTACAGCGAATTTCTGCATGGGCTTTGCATTCAATAAATTTTGCAAAAATAAAAATATAAATAGGGAAAACACTGGAAATGTAAATTAAAACTGCTTTAATATTCTATCACACTCAAAATATTGATCATAGAGAAAGAGAGGAACGGGTCAGAATATTACAGTCCAGACATAATGAAAATTGATACTAGTGCTACAAAAGGCCTCAGAAGGTCTAAGAGGGAAATGGAGTATAGCTTGAGGAGCCTTCCATCCATTTTTTAAGTATAAGAATATGTAAAGAAACTCAATGAGGTGTCCCTCACTGTAGAATTTCAGTCTTATATAGATTTTTATATATTAGTTTAGAGCAAGTAAGTAGGCACAGAAGGCATTAGAAAGTTTACAACATTTAAATATCAAGGTGAAATTTTTTAACTACTGTTTTGGAATAAAGATCAAAAAGTGCTTATGTTAAGTTATGAAAAAACCCAATCTACCTAGAGACCCAGCAGTACCACTCTTGGGCATATACCCAAAGATGCATACTCATACCACAAAGAGCACAAAGACATTTGCTCAGTTGTGTTCATAGCAGCATTATTCATAATAGCCAGAACCTGGAAACAACCTAAATGCCCTTCAACCAAAGAATGGACAAAGAAAACATGGTACATTTACACAATGGAGTACTACTCATGGTTTAAAAAAAAATGGCATCTTGAAATTTGCAGGCAAATGGACGAAACCCAAATCCAGGCCCAGAAAAACAAATTTAGTCTGTACTCACACATGAGTGGATATCAGACATAAAGNAAGTATAAGAATATGTAAAGAAACTCAATGAGGTGTCCCTCACTGTAGAATTTCAGTCTTATATAGATTTTTATATATTAGTTTAGAGCAAGTAAGTAGGCACAGAAGGCATTAGAAAGTTTACAACATTTAAATATCAAGGTGAAATTTTTTAACTACTGTTTTGGAATAAAGATCAAAAAGTGCTTATGTTAAGTTATGAAAAAACCCAATCTACCTAGAGACCCAGCAGTACCACTCTTGGGCATATACCCAAAGATGCATACTCATACCACAAAGAGCACAAAGACATTTGCTCAGTTGTGTTCATAGCAGCATTATTCATAATAGCCAGAACCTGGAAACAACCTAAATGCCCTTCAACCAAAGAATGGACAAAGAAAACATGGTACATTTACACAATGGAGTACTACTCATGGTTTAAAAAAAAATGGCATCTTGAAATTTGCAGGCAAATGGACGAAACCCAAATCCAGGCCCAGAAAAACAAATTTAGTCTGTACTCACACATGAGTGGATATCAGACATAAAGCAAAGGATAACCAGACTACAATCCACAATCCCAGAGAAGCTGGAATCTTCATCCAGAAACAGATGGAAGCAGATGCAGAGATGCACAGCTAACCACTGGGCCAAACTCCCGGAGTAAAGCGAGGAGTGAAGAGAGGGAGGAGCAATAGTAAGAACCAAGGGGTCAAGACCATGATAGCTTACCTGTGCTAGTGGAAGCTCACTGACAAGGGGGGACCAGAAAAGAGATCTTAAAAGAGGGGGATAGAGAGGGTAAAGGATTGCATGCAATAGGACAGCAGATATGGAGACCACTGAGCTCAAAGCGAGGCCACTGGGGGAGGGGATGAATGAGAACCAAGCATAATAATACATGTATGAAGACGCCAGGATGAAACACATCACTTTGCGTGCTGATTTTAAAAGTTAATTTTAAACGGTTTACCAATTAAAACCAGGACATGAGGAATTATCAATGATGCCTAACAATACGCGGGGAGTGATATTGGATATATGAGTGAAATATACTTTGAGGCTATGACTAAAAACAACAAATATTATTGAATTTTCTATGAGATTCTTATCTACCAGTTCAAAAAAGAAATATGATAAATTGCACTTGCCCCTAAGAGAAAACCCAAGAATAAACAATGTGGCACACAGTTTCTGTTTGCTGCTGAAAGGCCGCCACACAGAAGGATGAAGTGTCCTAACCTCTCACTAGGTCTCTCTCAGAAGCTGAGGGTAGAATGGCAGTTACAGAAGCTAGGAAAGGTGGGGATGGGAGGGAGTGGAGAGGTTGACCAGTGGGTCCTGTGTTCGAGCTGCAAGAGCTCTGGTGTGCTCTGGGATGACTCTGATCAGTGATATGTACTGTACATTCCCCAAAGCAGGAAGCCAGGAGCCTGGTGCCTTCATTATTGAGTATATGGGGAGGCAGATATGTTTATCCCTATTTAAACAATGCACAACACCTTTGTCTATCATAGCATTACCTGGCACTCCTTCTTATGTTCCATCCTTATTTTTTTAAGCTCTGAGTTGAAATATTTATTTAGAAAGGAAATATTATCAGTCTGCTGGAAGAGGGAAGCCCCCCCCCATGCTACATTGAAGGCACGAGGACTCTTAAGGACAGGCTGCTTAGTCTTATGGAGACTGAAAGAAAAGTATTGTTATCCTAGCCCTGTCTCAAGTTACAGACCCCTTGAGCTGCCTATAGGAGTTCTGGTTGGTGCTTCAGCATCTGGTGGGGCACTCTTCCTGTCAAGACCTCATTCTCAAAGTCAGTAGGGTCCCTGCCCTTACTGTCCCTCCCAGGAACAAGAGACTACTTTTAGTGACCTCAACTCCCACCCTCTGAGTTTTGTCACACAGATTCACCATTGCATGTGTAATATGGGCCTCCCCTCTGTGTGCTGTGATTACCATTAATGAATAAAGAAACTGTTTTGGACCTATAGCAAGTCAGAACTTAGGTAGGCAGGGAAAGTGAGGGTGAATGCTGGGAGAAAGAAGGGCGGAGTCAGAGAGATGCCATGGAGCCACTGCCAGAGTCAGACACCCCGAAACTTTGCCGGTAAGCTACTGTCATGTGGCAATACACAGATTAATGGAGATGGGTTAAATTAATATGTAAGAGCTAGCCAATAAGAAGCTAGAGCTAATGGGCCAAGCAGTGATTCAAATAATACAGTTTCTGTGTGATTATTTCACGGCTAAGCGGCCTGATGCTACACATGTGGGCAAAATGAAGTCACATGCCTTTCCTGTCAGCCTTCCCACTCTCTCAGCTCCTCATCTGAGAACTGAGTTCCTTTTATACCATGAAGGAAACAACCCTATTCTGCATTGTGAAGACTAGATAACCCAGATTCTCTGGAATGTTTTATTTTGAAAGACATTTATCCTTGGGGATAGGCTCTTATCTCTAGCAAAAGGAAAAGAAGAAAGGAATGAAATATCTCTTTATTAACTCTGCTTTGCCACCCCAGCTCTTTCACTCCGCCCCTCATCTTGGCCTCCTTTTTTTCTTTTTACTTTTTCTTTCTCAGCTGCTCTTACAGTCCCCCTCTGCAATGCCTCCGTGAGGGCTCCTGGGCTATGCTTCGTTTCATTTTTCTATTTAACTTGCTCAAGTTTCAAATGAGCTGGTTTCTTAGCTTGCGTGCATGATAACATGTTTCCAGGCCCGCTGCCACCGGCCGTCACCCAGTTTTCTGGACTAAAGGCTTGTTTCTTCAAGAATGTTCAGAACTATTCCGAGCACAGACAAGGAATCCCGAATCTCCTAAGAAAGGTATGCAGAGAGCTTTCTCATACCTGCTCAGCACAGGACTCGAGTGCAGCGTTTCCTTTAAGCGGTGAGAATAGTAAAACTAAACACTCAGCCAAAGTTTGCCGAGCTCCACCCTGGAGTATACATTGGCATAACTTCCACTGTGGGTCAATCTGTGGAAGCTTCCCCAGGAAGTCTTTGTTTCACGGGAAGTGAACTGTATTAAAAGAACTCACTGATTTCCCGCCAGATTGCAAAAGGCCTCAATGCTCAGTTCCCAAAGAGCAAACGGGTATCGCTGAGTCGCAAGCAAGTCTGCGCAGCCCCAGCGCTGCAGAGAAGGGTGCTGTGGGCCTCTGTAGGGGCCAGAACTATCTACAGGACACGGGGTCAGAGGGTGCTGGGAAGACAGGAAGCTGGCACTAAACATTGCCGCTCCCTTCTCTTCCCACCACTCATCTCCTCCTACTGATGGAACCCAGACAGCAAGCAGGACTAGGAAGCCAGAGAACCCGAAGGAGCAGCCCTCAGGACAGGGAGGAGATGGAAAATAACTCCCACTGGATTGATAGGGAGCAGGTTTGGAATCTGCTTCGGACTGTTTTCAAGGATGGTCTCAGCTCATCAGATGGACTGCGGGTGTCAGCAGGCAGGGAGTGGCGTGCGGTTTGATGGACTAGGAAAAGAAATCTGACTCAGAAGGATCTGGACCTGCTATGACCCACAGCTGGTATCGGGGAATGAAAAAGCTTCTGGCCTCGTGGATGAGTAGACATCAAATGTCTGTGCTGGAGGGAAGGAACTACCCCAGCTGTGGAGAGATGGGAAGCATGAGACTCACGGTGGCTTTCTCCCTGCCTTGTCTGTTTCTCCCTCCTCCCTCATCCCTTCTTTTCTTCCACAACAAGATGGTATTAATTAGATGAAATGCTGCTGTGAACAGAACAAAACCCTGCCCTCCTGCAACTTCTTTAGGGTACCAAGGGGCAAAACACAACAGCGAAAGCCTATGTTGTGAGAAGGGGGCACAAGCCATGAAGAAACCCAAGGCCAGATAATGGGTTGAAGAGTTAAGAAAGCGGGGAGTGGACTCGTCCTTTAGCCGGAGACATGGAAAACCTCTCTGCCTGGGCCTGTTTGGTTTCAATATGCAATGACATAGTCAAACACAGATTCATGTCGGGGTTCTGGGAACTTTGGGAGGTGGGAGCTAACTGGAAGGAAAAGGTCTCTTAGTTGGTCCTTGGATGTATCTTGTCTTTTTCTCATCCATACCTGTCTTCCTACCTACTAAGAAGTGAAGAACAGCCTTTGTGGCATGATTCCACCTCCATGATGCTTTGCCTAAGCACACAGGCTGATAACCAAGTTATCACGTCACATATTTAGTCAGTGGCGGGGGTGGGGAATGAGAAAAGCAATTAATGCAGGCAGCATGTGACTTGGAAGTGAAGAGCTATGACATAGAGCCTATTAGTGGTAGCCATTCTTAGTGGGTTGCCTGACTGACCTGCTAGATATCCAGGAAAAGAACCCCAGGAGAAACAGGAAGTGAAGAGCCCAGAAGAGGAACCTACAGAACACAGAGCGCAGCGACAGAGGGCTAGGGTGCTGGGAGATGAGGTGGACAGTCAGCCATGGGTCAGACAAGGAGACTTGTGAGTTTGGGGAAACTTTGTGCCATGTTCTCAGGGTGATGGGAAGCCTTTGGAGGCTGGCAAGCAGGCCAGAGTCTGATGCAACTTCAGTTTTCACAAGATCCTTTCGGTTCAGCGAAAGAGCAAACTGAAGGGGAGTGTGTTAGTCAAGCTTTTCCTTGTCATGGCCTAAAACCAAGGCGAAAACTCAGGGAAAGAAGGAATTTATTTGAGTTCACAATTTCAAAGGTGTCTATCAATCATGGCAGAGAACACATGATAGAATAGAGCAGCTCCCATCACAGTGGCCAGGAGATAAAGAAGGAAGGGCAATATAGGGAAAGGTCTGAGCTGGAGCAAGTCATGTCCCCAACTAGACCCCACTCCCTACTTTTCACCCCCCCATGTCATTACACAATGTGTCTTTTGTGAGACTGATCCATTCATTTTATTGGAGCCTCCATGATCTAAGTATTTCTAGAAATACTGTCACAGGCACCCCCAGAGGTGTGCTTCGCTGACTTTAGAAGTGTTTGTTGGGCTCATCGAATCAGTTAGATTAAGCAGCACAGTGAGCAATGGCAGTGGCAGGGAGAAAGGTGAGGAGGCCTTGGAACCATGAGGAAGGAAAAGGGGGATGGCTGAGGTTCAGTGATGGCTGTCAGGAGAGGTGCTTGGATTCTCGACATCCTTGAGCACAGAGGCAGGGATGACTCATGGGTGAGACAGGAGCAGTGAGGAGGTGCCCAAGAGGGTGCCAAGCCAAGCCTTTTGGCTCAAGTATTATGAAAGACAAAACTGGCACCCTGGGCTTAAAAAGAAAGCTTGGTGGAATAAGGAATAAGCAGGTGTTAGATGATGGGATGATGAGCTTGTAGAGTTGTAAAGGCTCATTGTATGCCTGTGTAAAAGGTATGTTGTCTGTATGTTGTGTGTCGCATATGTGTATGTGTGTGTGTGCATGTTTGTGTCTCTGTGCATATGAAGTTCATGAGAAGTGTGAACACTTTGAAGCCCAAGTATGGAGGTGGGATTTAGAGTCATGAAAGGATACAATCATGCCCAGAGTGAATGTAGCATTAAAAGAAAAATAAAATAAAATAAAATAAAAAGATAAAAATGGAACTTAGTGCTCTTCCTTAGGACAAACTAATGATATTTTATTTTTTATTTCTAGTTTCTGGAACAAATTATTGTTATTTAGAGTTAGTTAGAGTCAAACTTATGATTGCCCTGCCTCAGCCTGCAAGCATGTGCCAACATATTTGTGCCCATTGCCATAGCTAGTGTTTTTCAGTACTGCCTGCCAGGGCTAAGCGCTTTACATTCCTTGTTAAACTCTTAGGACTTTCCCAGTTCTGCACATAGGAACACTGAAGTCAGAGGAATTATCCTTTCTCCTCAAGCCATACAGCTAGTGGGCAGCAAAGCTGGAGGACCATCCTGGGGGTTTTGACCCTATCAGAAGTTGAAGGCCTAGGCCCTCAGGCGCTATGGCAGATTGAGCTAACCTATTCCCCAAGCCACACTGCTTCTGCTGATGGAGCACTTCCATTGCTGTGCAGAGGTCTCTCTGAAGCTCAGGATCACGTGGAAACACAATTTCCAGGTATTAAGCACCCAACCAGTTGCCAAATTGATCTCATCCCTACCTCTAACACTGAGGTACTCAGTCTTATTCAACAGCCATGGTTCTATTTCTCCTTTTTAAGCATGTATCTGATATTCGGCATAGGACAGTAGCTCTCTTCTATGTTGGTAGGCTGCCTGGCTGAAAGATCACTGTAGCTTAAGGAGATTGTTTCAGTGTGGCAGAGCACAATAAGTGGGGCCGTTTCCTTTTGGCAGAGATTGAAAACTAAGTTACTTTTTGGAAGACATCCAAGACAGACAACTACACAGTTATATCTGTGACATGTTGAATTGTGGGGGGGGGATTAATTAACAACTAAGAATGTGAACTTGAAAGGTAACCCTTGTCTATCCACTCTGGAGGTCCTGCTCAGAGCCAGCATCTCCAGCAGCATGGTTGTCTCTTCTCCTGAAAGAGCAGCAGTTTCCTGGTTCTGTGCCTAATTGGGCAGCACACAGAGTGTGGCTTTGGCATTCTACCACTAGCCTTCAGAGATGAGGCAGAACCGTGGACTGAGCCTTCTAAAGAGCTATCCAGATAAACAGGCTGACAGTTCTCAGTTATAAATAAACTGCCATCAGCAGTCTAAAAGAGGTAAAAGGATAGCAATGTACCAAAATGCAAAGGGACACACACCTCAGAAGGCCCAGCTGGCCGAGACAGGTTACATAATCTGTAACTTCACATATTTTTTATAAGTTAATAGAGTGTAATGTATGAAAAACTTCAGTCTACAGTCTGAGTCCAAATCCTACTTCAGATGCTCTTTCTGAGGATTTGGGGCAAGGTGTTTAAATCCTTACAGCTCCATCATCCACATTTATGAAGTGGTTCCCAGTTCACAATGCTTTTATAAGGATAGAAATAGAACATGAAATTAAGATCGGTGCTGGGATGCCATGGTACCTGACAAGTGATGGCTCTCGTGCCAATAATAATATTGATGGTAACAAGCACGGAGGTGATGCTAGTGATGCTGCTGCATCTGGGGACCCATGCTGAGCCCAGAACTCTGGGAGACATAAACTAGAAGTCTGAGAGAAAGAGTTGCTGTGTTACAGAAGAAAGTTTGGCAAGCAAAAACTAAAGTGTTTGCATAACAACTCAACTGTTGTTATATTAACAATGATAGTGTTTATTTTCCAATGTTTGCTATGTGCCAGGAATAGTCACATTAGTTTACATGTATTTCATTTAATATTTCTTTGAAGAAAAGAGTAGACTTAGCTCCGTGTCAGATTAGAAATTTGAGGCTCAGAAAATTTTAAGCATCCCATGCGAGCTCATCCAGCTAGAAAAACGAATGCAGGGATCTGCACCCAAAGCCCTCCCACTGGGAACCTATGCTCATTCTTGCCGCCTTACTTCACTGGGCTCCCACAAGAGGGACTGTAAGCAGTTATTCCAAGAGAGAGCCTGTCAGGGCGTTTCTAGATGAGTGGCTTCATCAGGCTGAGGCATGCAGTTCTTGTAGCAAATTCACATCAGTCCTTCAGAGCAGACTTGAGATGTGTGTGAGGGCGTGAGCCGGACAAGAAAAACAAGCAAATCAGATAGTTGGTTCTTCTTCGACGATCACCTTTCTACGTCTGCGCTTTTAGGAGGCTGGACTATAAAATCTAGACTGCTAGGTAGAGACTCCAGTGGGGGAGCACTCACTTAGCATTTGTAAGGTTCATGATTCAATCGTCAGAACCACAAACCAATCCAGACTCCCTACTTTCTGAACAACTTGATGATCTAGGGATCCTGGACTGTGTGCCAGCTGATTGCAGTGGGCTGGGACAGCTGCTCTTCCTAGCTCCGGTGTGAGCTCTTACGTTTTTCCAGTTTTTCTAACTCCCCGTTTCTTTTCCTGTAAGGCATCTTGCTTCACTGATAGATACATGAGAATGACCTTCTGCTAAGGCTCATATACAGGGCATGGGCATGGTTCAGATTGTAATTCGAAAAGCAGACAATGTTGCCTAACAAACCCCACAGCAAAGGAAGCAGTACCCAGCTCTCTTATGGGCTGGGCATTCTTCAACCAGAGAGATCACTCTGTGCCCATTTCAGCAGGAATCTGCTCTTTTCATGATTTACCTCAGCCTCTACCACCAACCGTGACCTCCACCACCAACCACAGCCTGCACTCTCAGCCATCAACACAGCCGTTATCATCACCATCAGTCGTGGCCTCCACTATCANGGCTTCTGCCATCAGCCATGGCCTCCTCCATCACCCATCCTGGACTACACACCCAACCACAGCCTCTGCCATCAACTACAGCCTCCACCCCCAGCCACAGCCTTGAACAGCCACCGCTTCCATCATCAGACGTGGCCTTCGTTAGCAACCTTAACGGCCACCATCAAGCATGCTCTCTACATCAGCCATGGGATCCTGCCCAACTGCCTCTTCTCCTTTCTGCCATGCTCACTTGCCATTCATCTTTAGTTCCGTCCTGTTTCTTTCCCTACACTATTACTCTTTTGCCATTTTACTGTGGACTTTCTAAAGGTGTCTAGGACACTTAGTTTCTGTCCCGGCTCTGAAATGTCTTTCTTTCAACTTTCCACATGCAGTTCCCGCGTTAATGGGGGGTTAACCAGCAAAATCACCAGGAGTCATCCCTTAAGCCTCTTGTTGAGAAGGCTAGGGCTGGATGAGTGGGAACCAAATGGACAGAGGAAAGCATCTTGCCTGTGTCATTTATCACAATTTTCACGGCATAGTCACATCAGCCTCATTTTATCCTTGTAACAACTCAGTGAAGTGGGCAGAAGAGAAGTAATGCATCCATCTTCAGAAGGGACTTCTGCTCAGAACTGAAGGGCCTTTTCAAAGCTCAACAGTCAGTGGTCAAGAGAATGTGGGTTTGTACCCAGCCTGATCAAAGATGAATCAGCAGATCTCAGCATTGGTCCAGGACAGCTTTCACGCAAGCCCTAATGGTTTATCTCTTTGTCATGGAATTGAGCTCCAAGCTGAAAGTGAATCTTGGGTTCCAAAGACCTTCCCATTAGACTCTCTCCTCACTCCTTTTCTTTCCTTTCTTCCACAAATAGCTATTAAGTCAACACTGTGCTAACCTGGCCACAGAGTGATGTCTGCTAATAAGGACAAAGGAAGGTGACTTAACACTATGATGTCACCTTATATTGGTATGTGACCTAATTTTCAGTGCCCCTTTGCAGCAGTCCTGTGTGTTGAATGTGTACCATTTTACAGTTGGAAATGAGTCTCTGAACAGTGAAATGGCACACAGCTAGAAAACAGTGAAGCTAAGACTCAAAGTCGGGTCTTAACACTTTGGGTGGAATGTTCTTTTTACACCTGCTACCACTAGCTCCTAACAGTGTCTTAGACATAACAAGTGTTCAATGAAAGCTTACTAGATATAAATTAGCACTATGCACCCTTTCTGAATGACTAAAAGCATCAATCAGCATTTCTCCATCTCAATCAGAAACCAGGCTCCTTGGGAGTTGATCAGTAAAATCCAGTGATTCCTGGGATTAATCACCATTATTTTCACCTAAGGCAACTTTGAAAGGTAGAGAGAAAACAAACACCACTGATGAGGCCGATAACTGTGAAGCTTTTATTCTTAGACTTGTTGACATTGTTCTTTGCCTAGGAGAATCTGTTAGGAGGAAAATGTTTTTCCCCATTGAATACAAACTAAATTCCAAGCCTGAAGACCTGCATTTGACAATGGATAGCAAACTGTACAGTCTTCTCTGGTCCATTTTCTCCAGGAGAGATTACAATTCTACCAACGAATTCCCTTGCAGTTTTTCTTCTGTTTTGTATTTGTTATATCATGAGGGTATGATGCGTGGGAAGAGGTCTGACAGGAAAAGTTTGGCCTGCCGTGGTTTAATATCAACATAGAAAGAGGTATGAGTGTGGCCAAGGCAAACCTAGTCTGAACCAGCCCTGGGCTGCCTGGCTGCCCACATCTCTCACCTGGAGCAGTCCAAGAAGACCAGCTGTCTGCTTCTTTGCACAGGGCCAAGTTGGAGTCAGGCTTGCTCTGGTAAGGGCCAGGTGGATGCTGGCAAGGAGCAGAGGGCTGTGAAGGTCACTGGGTTCCTCTCCATTCTTGGTCTTTATGTCCTTTCCTGTGTTCAACCATGTTTTCACCCCTTCTAGGATCCATAGGCACATGCACATCATCAGAAATGCTGGTAGGAGTTAGAGACAGAAAAGGGTGGACCCAAAAGCTCAGGATACGGGACTTAGGAGAATGAAGCTTCCTCTCTCTCTCTCTCTCTCTCTCTCTCTCTCTCTCTCTCTCTCTCTCT
>LOEQ01000703.1:642830-660291 GCA_001685075.1 Bramus lutescens | reverse complement strand
GAGAGGGCGCCTCAACTGGCCCCATCCTATAGCCACACTGATGAATATCTTGCTAAGAGATTGCATTTAAACAATGGTATCTTAGTTAGCCCTGAGACAGCTGGACTCAAATTTTCACAAAGCATAGACAGATGGACAAAGCTCAATATGAAAGCAACTTCTTAAGATTGCTTCCATCAGTTACAGAATGCTTAGGAAGCTAGGCCAGAGGAGACATCTACTTTTGTCTTGCAAAGTCTCTTCTCAACTTCCAAATACAGAAAATGTATGTCATCCAGTTTTGGAAGGATATGTAGCTTATGAAACACTTGACACAGAGTTCAGGTTGACATTGAATTCTAATCCTCCTGCCTCAGCCTCTTAAGTCTTTGGAGTTTGGGCTTCATGTGTCACCATGTCCAGGCCTTTGAAGATTCAGTAGCAGCATTTTTAGTGGTAGAATTCTAGGCTGAAGGGAGGACCTTGTGTCCCTCATTTCAGAACCTGCAATCCCAGTAAGGCAAATGCAAACTTAGCTTACTGTCCGTGGGGAGTTTTCCAGGACCGTTCAGGATTAAGTAGTAGGGCAGGTACTGTATCACTTCAGGTCATTTCAGTTCTCTGCTCCACACTTGTGGTGGTTTCCTTGGTGGTATATTTGCATGGCTTTTGTTTACGTTTTGTGACATAGAATAAATTCCATCTGCCCATGGACTCCATCTGTCTCATCCAGTTCAAAGTCTCCTCAGCACCTACAGCACATCTGGCACATATAATTGATCCACAAATGCTTGCTGAATGAGCAAGTGGATGAATGAAAGCGTCTATGGGTAGCTAAGAGCACTGACTGCTCTTGCAGAGGATCTGGGTTCAGTTCCCAACACCCACATGTTGTCTCACAAACATCTGCATAACTAGGGGACCCAATGCCCTCTTCTGGTTTCTGTGGGCATCAGGCACACATGTGTACCACAGTGCTCTTAGCTACTGAGCCATCTCTCTAAGCCCTTGTTTGATTTTTGAGGGAGCAATATCATATAGCCTATGTGATCTCTAGTTCTCTATGTAGCCCAGGATAGCCTTGTACTTCTGACCCCACTGCATCCATCTGCACTAGGATCTCAGGCATGTACCTCCCCACTTAATTTATGCAATACAGGAGACCAAAACCAGGGCATTATACATGCTAGGCCAGTACTATATATATCTTCAGCTCATTAAGATCTTTCAAAGAACTGCCCAAAGGAAATGATGGCTTCCAGTCACACAAATGTGATAAGAATTTCACTTTCTTAAAAAGTATATAGTACTATTTATTCACTCAAAGAATATCCCATGTTAATTAGAAAATTAAGTAATATGGGTTAAATCATATTCCTGAAATATAATTCCTTGTATTACTTTATACATGGGTAGAATGCTAAACCTTATTGTGCTGGCTAGATTTATGTCATATTGACTCAAGCTAGAGTCATTTTAGAGAATGGAACTTCAATTTAAGAAATACCCCTACCAGACTGGTCTATAAGCAAGTCTGTGGTGCATTAGTTGATGATTGATGTGGGAGGGCCCAGATTACTGTGGGTGGTGCCACCCCAGGGCTGGTAGTCTTGGGTTCTATAATAGTTTGCAGGCTGAGCAAACCATGAGGAGAGAGTCAGTAAGGAGCACTCCTTCATGGCCTTTGTGTCAGCTCCTGCTTCCAGGTTCGTGTCCTGTTTGAGTTCCTACCCTGACTTCCCTCAGTGATAGAGTGTGACCTCAAAGCTATAAGCTGAAATAAGCCCTTTCCTCCCTGGGTTGCTTCTGGTTGTGGTCTTTTATCACATATTACAGCAATGGAATCCCTAACTAAGACATTTACCTTCCCCTATTTATTTATCCATTCTTCACCAGAGCAGCAACCAGACTAATGGAAGAATAGGAAAGCCTATGATATATAATACATGTCAAGCTTTTTTTAATGAAGTTTGAACCTAATTGATCCTAAAAAGTTATTCATGGAGTAAGTTTAGCTAGCCAGCTACCAGGCAATTTTTTGCTGAGGTTTAGTATCTAAAAATGTGTCTCCTCTCTTCTATTCTAAAAAGCACCGTTTAATTTTTTTCAAGATTAAAGTCATTATTCATGTTTTATGAAATGTTTGAGCTGTTTTTAATAGTTCTGCTGGTCTTACAGAAAGCATTGGCATCTCTAAAAGGAGTGTAGACCTAGACGTATTATAAAGAATGCTCAGAGCCAGGCAGTGGTGGCGCACACCTTTAATCCCATCACTCTGGGAACAGAGGCAGGTGGATCTCTGTGAGTTGAAGGCCAGCCTGGTCTACAGACTGAATTCTAGGATAGCAAAGGCTACAAAGAGAGACCCTGTCTCAAATAAAGTAGGAAGGAAAGAAGAAAGGAAGGAGAGAGAGGAGAAAGAGGGGGAGAGGCTCTCTCTCTCTCTCTCTCTCTCTCTCTCTCTCTCTCTCTCGAGAGGAGAGAGATTGCTCAGGGAAAGGTGCATCTCTCATGGCATCCTTGAGAAATCAACATTTAATAGCCATTAGCTTGCAACTTGCTTGTGTTTGCTACAAATGATATATTACAGTGATAATTTATTGACACTAAAGCTGTTCAAAATCCTTTATCCAACTAAAAGAGCCTAGCAGATGGGACATGTCCTGCTTGAAGCCCACTCTACCTTATAATTTTAATATAATACAGAAGTAATCATACTTTCCAGAGACAGTCAAGTTAAAGCAAGAGACACTAAAACTTAATTTCTTCCCTATTTATCCAATACCTAAGTCCAATCTCCTGCCCTTCATTTTTCCCACCAAAATAAGCATGTTGAGATTGCATGTAACCACCAACACATTCCTTCTGACTTGGTAACTATTATAGCTTTGATGATGAATTTCAATGTAAGTAAAATTCTTCATTACCCTATTCTCAAATATGAGTTTAAAAGCAGAAAAATACACTAAAGACTATAAAATAAAAGGGTTTACTATCTCAGCAGTCAGTTGTCCCATCCACTGAGTCCCTGTTAGGACTGTACACTGAAGAAAAAAATACCACTGATTATTTGAATGTGTTTAACTCAGATCAAACTGTGGGGTCCACTCCAATAGCCAGTAGCCAGTTGATTTTACTTACTTAAGAAGGATGCCACAGAATAGTCCTTTACTTTGCCAGTGAAAATTGATCAAAATGCTACCACATGCCTACTCGTATACTGGACACATGTCCCAACCTGCATTTAGCACAGAAAGTTAGGCCAGGACTTCATTTTCTCTTATGAGTTGGAGGTCAAAAGTCAAGTCAACTACTGGTGATCTAACCCTAGAACTTCTGTGGGGAAAAGACTGAGCAGGAGCTATTCTAACCTCTTCTGAGAATGGTCGTTCACAACCTAGATTTTCTGCCTGCAAATCAAATGCCTTTAGCCCAACCATCGTCATTTTTAAGTTTTCCTTTCCAGTCCTTATGCCTACTTTTTTAGCTTTAACTATTAAAGGGGGATTGTTAAAGGAACAATCAGGAAATAGCCCAAGCCTGCTCCATCAAATAACCACAATCATCAGCATTAATCATCACCATCATTATCATTATCCTTTAAAGTGGGAATGGATGCCAAAGGTCACACTGGTTTTAAAAGAATGAATGTTAGCAAGCTTAAAATTCTTGAGCAACACCAATGTTAAGTTCAAACTTAAAAAAAAAAGTCACCTTGTCTTTTACCAAATCTGTATCGTAGCTCAAAAAAATAAACTCGCAGGCATTTTTTTTTTTTTGGAACAACTTAAATGGCAAGTTGAAAATCAAATGCTTCTGACACAATAGCAGTTTTGATGAGTGAATCGCTGATGGATGTACCATATGGATGAATTCCTCTTAAAGTACATGTGGGTGTGTTTAAGGAGAGGACATGTGGGGCAAAACAGCTCAAACTCTTCCCAAAACCCAGACATTTGCCAAAAAAAAAATCATTTGAGGTAATTCCAGACACCAGGAATCTCTACAAATGCACATACACGTCTCATGCACAGAGCAGACTGGAGAAAAGAGACCCTTAGAGTTTAGTATCAGGACAGGGGGCCAGGGAAGTGACCCTGCTCATGTCCACTATTGTTCTCAGATATTTTATAGCCACGTGACTTTACTACTTCATGTTGAGCTTTGGGTCAGGCCTTCTGTCATGAGTTGCTATCAAGCCAAGTTTCCCTGATTTCAGAATATACCGTATTACTAAAATTTGGGCTTAAATGTGAGGCCGTAGAGTAGTTCTCAAGGGCCTTCATCTTGTATGTTTTGACTCACTGACTTAACACACTGAGATTGTTGTGATCCAAACACTCCAGGCGCTGGGTCACACTTGGGGGTTTCCGGTGTTTCCTGTTACCACACGTGTTGTAGATAAGGCTCAGACCTTCTCAGAGAGCACCACAGCTTCTGCTACCATCCAGTCTGAGCTGGCGTTTCAAACTGAGCCCTAAAAGGCCTGGTCTCAATGTTCCTGCTCATTCACAAGTGAGTAGTCAAAATCACCACCTTTAGCGCCAATTTCTCTTGACTAACATCTATTCTACAGTTCTTGCCTTCTAGCCAGCCTGGCCCAGCCATCCAAAAGCTGTCTTCCCAGAACCCGGGTGAGCTCTCTGAGTCCCCTAACATTAGCAGGATCACTTTTCCCAAGGTCCCACCCTCTCCTTAGCCATCATCAGTGGCTTGTTGCTCAGAGGGTAAACACATAGGCTTGTGGTTCTTTCTGTTTCTGTTTCTGTTTCTGACTGAAAATAAAATCAAAGCAAAACAGGAATGGATCAAGTTACACAAAAAAGAGAAAATGTAATGAAGCATTAACCCTTGTAGCTAGCTGTACTTTCTTCAGGACTGTCAGCCTGCAAATACTAACATAGAGACTTATTATTAATTATGAAAGCTTGGCCTTACCTTAGAATTGTTCCTAACTAGTTTTAATAATTTAAATTAGCTCATATTTTTAATCTATGTTTTTTCAAGAGACTTGTTACCTCATCTCTCTACTGCCCATCCTGCTTCCTCCAACAATACATCTTCAAACAGTAAGGAAAAGGAAAGGTTTTAACTCCAACACAGTAAAACTGTATACAATAAGAACAATTATCAGGTAAGAATTACATTCACAATGGTCAGTCCATCTGTATTTGGCATATCCAGAGAAAATACTCTATTATCTATCCTATCTTGATAAATTTAAAGTTTTATACCTACACTATTTTTATCAAAAGTTGTATTATCATCCTAAAAGTAATTTTAGACCATAAAACATCTTCTTAGATAAATAACTTAAGCTTTCATATTTTTCAACTTTATAAACTTCACATCTCTTATAAAAGTTTTTTAATTTGTTAACAAGAAAAACTATCACTGTTACTATATAGTCTTTAAGTCCATCAAAGACTCAAGAAGGATATAATATTGCCTGAGTAAACAGGAAGTGTATAGCAAACAACTTCCAAAACTGTAGAAACAACAGAGATAGCTGGTTGCCTGCACAGTCACCCAAGTTTCCTCTGTAACATTGGGACATCTATCTTCAACCTATAGACCTAGAATATCTGACAGACCTTTCTGTAAAGCAGGATATTTGAAGGACTGTCCTACCTTGCTTTGGCAAAGTTTGGCAGTTGCCTTCTTTTGTGTCCTGCTTGTCCAATTTGGACAGCATACTGTCAGCAGTTGAGGCAAGGGCAGTTTTGCTGGGGTCTACAAGAAAAAACAGTAGATGACAGTTGATATTCATAAGGTTGACCCACCAGATGAACAATTATCTGATGAAGGAGAAACTCATAAGCAAGGTTTATAAAACTCATAAGCAAGGTTTATAAAATCATTACCTATGAATAATGGATTAATTCTGTCTGTAATTCTCTTGTGTGCTAACATGTCTCTTCTCCTCAAATAGCCATGGGAGTCTTCCCACAAGTGTTGGCAGTGTGTTCCTCATCTATTGAATACTGTTGTTCTTGTGAATCCACAGGAGAATGACTTCTTCCCATACGTCGTAATTTTGATGAATAAAATATGCCTTTATAGTTAATCCTTTGTTCCACAAAACAGTGAGAAACTTAGCCCATTTTCCATCATTAGGTAGCTGACAAAAGGCAATTAAGTATGAGTATCTAGACTGAGTGTCTCTGTGAATGGATCATAAGTTAAACTTTCACAGGTGATACTCAAAGACAGAATTGCAGGTGTCTGGTTTGTTGAATCAAAATCTTCTAGACACAAAACCTGAAACTGCTATGCCAGCTTCCCTTTCTAGGTCTAGCTGATAAGGTAGACCAAATGCACTTCCGCCTCAAATTCCTTAAGCAATTAACACTTTGTACAAAACTTTAACCTCAGTTTATGGCACAAGATTATAGGCTCAACTAATTAACTGTTTATGTGTTAGTCCTGAAATTTATGTGAATAACAGGATAAAGCAATTAACTGATTAACCAAATCTGGAGAGAAATGGCTTTGTGCCCAGGCAACCATGGGAAAGGCTTCACAAATGACGAGGACTGCAGAGGATGGTCTGGCCACACAACCTTGAATAAAAGTTACTAGCACCCCTCCTGTAATTCCCTCCTTATGCTATGGAGCTGCACAAAGGATAAGCAAATGTATCTGTAGACTTGGGATGCTTTTCAATGCCAGCTCCATTCACCTCTGCCTCTTGCTTTATGACCTGTCTCCTGTGGGTTACCATGGTTACTCACAAACTGCTCCAAAAAGTGCACACACACACACAGTCTCTTGGCTGCATTCTCCCATGAAAGCGGTGGAAAACAACTGACACCTTTATGTTTTGCTAATCACACGATGTCAGTCTATATGGCTTAATACACTTAAGAATGTAGAATAATGCCCAACTTCTTTATTTCTTCCTTAGACCTCTCAGTAGCTTAGCCTTTCTCCTCTGCACCCCCTTGTAGGTTATCTTCTTAGAGATTGCGGTACAGCCAAACTCCCCTTAACAACTGCCTGCTAATAAGAAAGCAGACAAGTCTATCTCATGTGTGTCCTTTATCGTTTACTCAAGGAATGCATTGTGACCCTAAGAAATAGCCTTTGTAACTTTTTTATTGCCTAAAGTCTGTTGTTGAATGTATGTAGAAGCAGTGTGAACAGGGAAGCAAAGGAGAACAAGAGCTGGAAATAGAAAGACCATGACCCTCAGATTGTGTAAGTGAATCTTTCCCCTTAGATAGATAGGAAATATTCCTAAATCCTGCTTCTTTGAAGGCATTCTTTCTGCAATCCCGGTCAACCCTGAGAGCTGGCCTCAAAGGCTGCAATACAGTTTCTTGCCCAAATGCTAGCTTTTGCCACATTGAAAGCAAATTCCACATGGAAGAGAGTCCTCGATGCCCATCATCCTTTTATGAAGTAGATTTGTTCTGCTAGGAGCAGATGTAGCTTGCTGTCATGAAAAGTCTTATGTTATTAATACACCTTAAATGACATAGTCTGTAGATCTCCAAAGTGTTTGAAGACCACCTATCTAAAATGTATCTCTGACTTTGAAAACATACCTACATGACTACAAGTTTGATTGTTATAAATGACTAATTACTAATCTACATTTCTTGATTATTTTAAACAGTTTATAATAACAGTCTTTAAAGACTAGAACTTTACATTAAATTTTTAAAAGACCTTCATAAATACAATACTTTAAATAAGAGTAGAAACATACATACAGTATGTTAAAAAACAAAAATTTGAATTTGTATCAATATACAAAAATCCATTACCAATGTAAAATATTTTAGATTAACAGGTTTTCTACTTTAATAGTAGATTCAATAATCTACCCATTTATCCTATCATTTCAATAGCTCCCATTTTTTGTCTTTCTAGAAAAAGATCCCTGAATCTAACTTTCTTTGTTTAGTTTCCTTCCTAACCATGAGCAATATCTACTTGTAACTAGCCCCCCTAAACAATGGTAAATATCCACTGATTAACCAGAAACCACCTACCCTAACTCTTGGGAATATGGGTTGCAGTGAATATTTCATTTGTGCTTTAATAAATAAAGCTTGCCTGAAGGTCAGTGCAAAGTAGTCACACTAGTCAGCCATACAGGTCAGGTAGTAGTTGCACACACCTTTAGCCCCAGGAGCCACAGCAGTTAACCATAGAGACCAGGCAGTGGTGATACACAACTTTAATCCCAGCACTAGAGAGGAATATAAGACCAGATGAGACAGGAACTCACTCTGTCACTTTCAGTCTGAAGAATTCAAAGAGGTAAGAGCACTCTAGTGGTTTGGCTGCTTTGCTTTTCTGACCTTGAGGTTGAACCCCAATATCTGTCTCTGGGTTTTTATTAATCGTGCTACAGTGGGTGTTATGTTCCCTATACTGCTTTCTGTTATCTGGGGTTACAACATCTTCAGGGGACACTAAGTAAATTGGGATAATGATCAAGTCCTGGGAGAGTTAGCTGTCTCTGTGTGATGGGAAAGTGTAGAGCTTATCTGAAGTCCTGACTGGGATAGTCTGTGAGGCTGGACCATTTTAGCTAGCAGCTTTGAAGTTGTTCTGGATGGAGAATTTTGAGGAAACTACAACAGAGTCATCCTCAGAGGCTGAATTGTCATCATTGATCAAACCTGGGCTACTTGTCATCATTGGTGTTGGTCTTTTTGTTCTGAAAACACACAAACCTTTAAAGGTAACATACACATCTGCATTAACACAAGTATGGAAAGTGCAGTGTGCATAAATCAGCTAAAGATGAATTTTTTGTTTTGTCTTGAGCAGGCAAAAGACATCTGTCAATTTTATAAGTCCATTTGGACTGCATAACCAAACTGTAATATAAATCTCTAACCATGCCACATGAAAGACTGGCAGGTAATGATAAGTCATGAGGACTCTGTAGTCAACAAGATTATTGTGTCTCATTCAGTAACAGAGCTGTTCCCATGCAGAGGGATCAGCATGCATGTCACCTGTCCTGTAGTCTTTCCTGGATTCTTCTCTCTTGTCTGCAGTCAAGATCTTCAGGAGGTCTCTCCCACAATATGTAGTAGTATTTTTCATTGGGACCACCAGCCCAATGTAATAATGACATTATTATTCATTATGATAGCTTAGCCTTAGCTTAGGTTTGTTCCTAACTATTCTTACAATGTCAATTAAGCCAATTTGTTTAATCTACATTCTTCCATGAGGTCTGTTACCTCATCTCAGTACTGCCCATCCTGCTTCCTCCACATCTGGCTGGTGACTCCACCTTTCTTCTTCCTGGAATTCTCTCTGCCTGAAAGTCATGCCTATACCCTCCTGCCTAACTATTGACTGCTCAGCTTTTTATTACACCAATAACAACAATACATCTTTACACAGTGTACAAATATCCCATAACAAACTCTAATTGCTATTGATGCCAGCTAGGTAGAAAATATGGGGCATGCTTTCCTGGAACAGACTGTAGCAAGCAACAGCAAGAGAATGCTGCCTCTTCTGTTCTTAGCCAGCACATTGGAGAGATGGCTCTTTCTCTCTGTTCCAGCACCAACTTGACTTTGTTTGAAGCTTCAAAGTATATCTACAATGTACACCCTCAATTTAGTGACAGCAGGGGTTTACTTTCTTGCCACATCCACATCCTGGTGCTGAGTGTGCTACGCTACATGTATATGATCCCCAATAAGTACATGATAAATGAATAAATATGAGATTGAAACCTTTTAGTGTCCCCTACTGTTTCCCCTTTAGAGTTGTTAGGGTGCCCCCACCACAGATTTCACACAGAAATCAACTTCTTTAAAAAGTGAACAATATGCTATGTTTACAGATTTTTCAGGCTCTGAATTTGGAGTAAAAATGAAAGCTATTAATTTTCAAATACCTTTATGAGGCACAAGCATACAATCAAACACACACACACACACATATACGAGGGGCAGTGGTGAGGGAAGTTTAGAGAACAAATTATATTGTTTAATAACAAGAGTGATTTGAGTCCAGGGCTATCTTTGACCTTTAATGCTTCTCATATCCTAAGGTATTTGTGGTAGTTTGAATATAATTGGCCCCCGTAAGCTCATAGGGAGTGGCGCTATTAGATGTGACTGTTGTATTGGTTTTGACCTTGTTGGAGGAAGTGTGTCTCTGGGGTGGGGGGCTTTGAGGTATCCTATGCTCAGAATACCACCCAGTGTGTCAGTTGACTTCCTGTTGCCTACAAACCAAGATGTAGCCAGCACCACATCTGCCTGCATGCCGCCATGCTCCCTATCATGATGATAATGAACTGAACCTCTGAAACTGTAAAGCAGGTCACCCCAATTAAATGTTTTCCACATAAGAATGGCCGCAGGCAGGGTGACTCTTCACAGTAATAAAAACCCTAAGACGGTATTGTTTTTTCACTACACAACGGGTGTGGAGAAGGCTTGTCAGCCAGCTCTGGAATCAAAGAGGAGTAAAGACGCCCATCAAGAACCAAATCACCAGATTAATTTTGCTGTCACAGAATCAAGAGAACTATAGCACCAGTAAACAATTTCCTAACCTTCTGCTATTAATCCCAAAGAAATGTATCTAATTCCAAAAAGTAGAAGAGAGCAAACAGGAGGATTCCTCTCCCATTTCTCTTTTAAATAAAAGATAAAATGCAAGTAGGGTCAGTGGGTAAAGGTCCTTGTTGCCACATGGGCAGTCTAGTTCAGTCCCTGGAACCCACATGATGCAAGGAGAGAACCAATTGCCTACAGTTATCTTCTGACCTCCACACCAGCACAATAGTATGAGCACACACATACACACACACACACACACACACACACACACACACGGTAAATAGGTTAATAAATGTATTAAAAGATGTAGCACACAGTCAGATGTAATACGGAAACCGTACTGAGTCTCCTGGCTAAGAGCCCAGCCCATGCAGTTCTGGAGATCTGAGCTTGAGTTCCTGTTTTGTCTCTTTCATCCTGTATTCCCTGAACTTGCTCCATGCCTCAATGTCCTCTGTTGCAAATGGGGTATTGACAATTTCTGCTTCACTGTGTAGCTCTAAAATTTAAATGGCACAGCCCAAAGGGGATGCTCACACAGTGCTTAGCCCCGAAAAATCATGCAAATAAAAATTTACTTGCAATGCATCATGCAATGCATTTAAGAAGAAAAGATTTTCAGCGAAATTGATGGATCAGATAGAAATCAGAGAGAAGGGTCTTATCAGTGAGAAGAACACAGATATTCTAGGGAGGTATCCAATGAACAACTCCAGTAGCTAATTACAATTCATTCAGGGTGGAAAGAAGACAAATACGTGGATAGTTACATTAAAGGACTGCCATTGGGGATTAGGACTGAGGCAGAAACGAGGCAAGAAAGTCTAGCATACTACCGAGACTCTTGCTCTCTGCTCACAGGTGAGAACACCCTCTGGAAATTTCCATGGCTTCATCTGAAAGCTGGCTTAACGCCCTAAAAAGGTAATGAATTGTATGTGGTTTGACCTTTGATAGCAACAAAATGATGCTTGAGTCTCAAGATAAGCATTATACACACACACACACACACACACACACACACACGCAAATGACCCAAGCCCTCTCCTAGTCACTGTATGAGGAACGATTGTATAGACCTCTGAACTTGAGGCTCTCCAAGGTGCTGGGACTGGTTCTCCAGTGGAAGTTAATGATACCCAGGTCTTTGTTGTCTTTTTTTTTCCTTTACTGGAGATCCTGTGAAGCTCCTAGGGAACAGCTACTATTCATGTGGTCCCCAGCTTAGTAAGGGAGTAACAGCACGTAGTGATGGGCTCCCCCAAGAAAGTGTCTGGATGGAGTATTTGTGGAGACCAGGAAAGAAATACAAAAACAGAATTGGCAATTGTCTTTGGAATGAACATATCTATGATAGAACATAGAGAGTACGTAAGGTTAGGAAGGCAGTAGGCTTACATTGGAAAACAATTCCAGAGCCTGGGCGAAGGGCCAGTGGAGATGGAGGGCGGCGTATCCGAGGGGTTCCAAGATGCTCTGTGGCACTACAAGAGGGAGCGTGAGGACTCACTTTGTGCTGGGCCTGGGATGAGTGGGCCTCTTAAGAGTCCTGGCTCGTGAAATCTGAGCAGCAATCAGAGAATCTAGTACTGTGTTCACCTTGTTTTGCTAACAGGGAAGTTCAGAATTACAGATAATAGGATTTAGGATATGGAGTTCTGGGCCCATATTCGGACAGCTGTTGTGTGAGCCGGGACTCCCACTCCGCAGTCTGACCGCTAACGATATACCCCCCTAAGATGCAATAGTCTGACTGCTAACGATGTATCCCCCCAAGATGCAATAGTCTGATGGCTAACGATGTACCCCCCCATCTACGTTATCAGACTACCGATTGCTACATGGGGGGGTTCTACGTTAAGTCTGACCACTAACGATGTACCCCCCCAAAGATGCAGCTTGGCCTACCTCCACAGGACAGCTGCCCGTGAGCTTGAAGCTTGAAGACATGGAACTAGAGGTCCTTTAGTGTAGACATTTGTTTATGGTTTGTCTGAAGTAAAAGTGAAATAATCCTTCAACGACAACAAAAAGGCAAATGGGGCAAAGGGAGAGGGAGATAGATTTAGTAGTGAAGAAAGTGAGTACTTGTCTTGCAGAGAACCCAAGCTACATTCCTGACAGACACTGACACCTCTGGCCTTTGCAGGTATTCACACACATACACACACACACACACACACACACACACACTATTTCAAAAATAATTAAAACTAAATATTTTTGCATTTAAATTGTGTTTAATGGCAATCAGTTTAGCTGCAAACGTTTGCAAATGCCTAGTAACTGCTGCCCTACATAGCAGCACTCTGTCTCATTCACCGTGTGCTTTAAAACTAAATTTTCAAAAGGCAGAAAGTACATCCAAATATTTCTCTGAGTGCTAAAAGGTAATAACCATGGGCGCTTTGGAATTTACACATGGGGTTTTTCATCTCTATACACTCCCCATTCTCACAAAGTCTTAGGAATAGTTTCGGCACTCTGCTGGCAGAGAAGTCTCCCACATGAGAAGAACTCTCATCTTGGACTGCAGCAAAGTTTCTAGATAGACCTAAGGCCAAATACTATCCAAACACTAGGAGAAATAAGTCTGTTGTGGTGGTGTTCTTTTTATTATTTGAGAATTTCAACTAGTATATTTTTTCATATTTTCTCCCAACCTCCAACTCTTCCCAGATGCTTCCCATCTCCTTACCCATACAGCTTCATGTTCTTTATCAAGGAAGAAATGAAGGGAGGGAAGGAGGGGGGAGAGAAGAAAAAGGAAGAAAGGAAGGGAGGAAGGAAGGGAGGGAGGGAGGGAGGAAGGAAGGAAAGAAGGAAAGGAGAGAGGAAGGAAGGAAAGAGGGAGGGAGGGAGGGAGGGAGGAAGGAAGGAAGGAAGGAAGGAAGGAAGGAAGGAAGGAAGGAAGGAAGGAAGGAAGGGTCTGATTTGTGTTGGTCGACAACTCCCGAGCATGGAACCCACACTGGAATGTAGATACCGAGTGTCAGTCCACTGAAGAAAACTAACTTTTGTTTCCTATCCCAGCAGCTCTCATTTGAGACTAGCTGCTTGGCCAGGATCAAGCCTCTGCCCAGTCCCTGTCCTCTGTTCTGGACTTTTGTCTAGCTTGAGCTTGTTGTCTGTACACTGAGTTAATACATAAATGTTTTATTTGGAAAATACTGCTTCCTTAAAATCTTTCACCACCTCTGGCTGTTGCCAAGACTATTGGTTGCTCTCCACAAACTGATCACAAGGTTCAAACACCTACACAAGTCATGCAACATGGAGAAGTCGAACTGGTGCCTACATAGACTCTTCACCCCTGTGTTCCAGTGTCTTTTATATAGGAAGGTGCTCTGCAGGCTACCAAAAGAGAAACACAAACAACAAGCCAGCCATAAACCCTTCAGTCTACAGAGGTGTCTTGCCTGCAAGATAGGCTAGGACAACGATGGCGCAAAGCTTATGGGAGTAGCCAAGCAATAATGAATTTGACTAAATGCCCACTCCACAAGATGGAACCCATACCCAGCACTACTTGGGTAATCAAAAACCAGAGACCAGATAGCCCAGAGACATAGTACAAAACTAAATTCTAGTCTAACAAAAGAAAAGTGTCATGATAAAATGACTCCTGGTGATATTCTGCTCTTCTGATTAGCTGCTTTCTTATAGTACCCAGGACCACCAGCCTATGAATAGCTTCACCCATAGTGATCTGGGACTTCCCACATCAACCACCAATCAAGAAAACACCCCACAGGCCAATTTGGTGGGGATATTTTTCTCAACTGATGTTTCTTCTTTGAAAATGATCTAATTTGCATCAATCTGACATAAAATCAGCCACCACACACACACACACACGAGAAAACATGCATTGTTTTTCTTCTTAGATCTGAGTTACTTCATTTAGGATGATTCTTTCTAGCTCCATCCATTTACCTACAAATTTCATGTTTTCATTTTTCTTAACAACTGAATGATGTTCCATTGTATAAATGCATGACATTTTCACGATCCATTCTCCAGTGGATGGACATAGTTTCCAGTTTCTGGCTATTATGGATACAGCAGCAATGAACATGAAAGAGCAAGTGTCCTTCATAAGATGAGAGTGCTATAGCTTAGTCTTATAGTAGCTGTATCTGTAGCTTTTTTGTTTCTAAACTTTGGGGCACTTGAGAACAAAGAAAAGTCCCTACACATATGAAACTTTCCTGCATACAAATAGCCAACTAGAACACTGCGTTCGAGCCATAGCTCCTAGCACGATCACCTACTCGGTGATCGCAGAAGTGTTGGGAATAAATGTACCTGCAAGTGTCTGAATAATTAAATAAAACATTCTGCCGTGGCTTATGCCTTGAATTTATCACCAAGGTGAGAAAGGTCAGTCAGAAGTCATAAGAACTAATAATACAACATCTATGATCATGGAGTCCAGTAACCACAAAGAGATACTTGTATCTGTGTTCCTTACAACATTTACAGTTTATAAAAAAAATTAAAAGACTCCAAATGTCCATGATGAATGAATGCATAAACCAAAATTTTAGCATTTGTTAAGTGTAAAATGTGGTATATATACACTGGGTTTAATATTATTTAGCCTGGAAAGTAAAAAAGTCTGGCACGTGCTATACTCTGAATGGACCTTGGGGATATTATGTTAGGTGAAAGAAGCCAGTTTCAAAGAGACAAAGTGCCTGTTTACACTCACAGAAGGTAGCTGGGGCAGACAAATTCAAACATACAGCAATGGGATGGCGGTGGCTAAGAGGTAGAGCTGGACAGGATGGATTGCTGTGTCTCTTGTATTCAGAGTTTCATGTTCACCTGATGAAATTCTGGAAATGAATAGTAGTGTCGATCACAGAATGTGCTTGCATCATTGAACTGTGAGCTTAAAGGCGGTTACAATGGTCAATTTTTATGGTGTGTGTTTTACCATAATTTAAAAAGAATTTTCAGGGGTTGTTGGTATAGCATAGTGGTATAGCATTTGCCTAGAATGCAGAAGGTTCTGACTTTGGTTACTAGCACCACGAGAAGATAATTTAATGGAAAAATGAAGACATTTCAGACAAAAAATTAATTTGAATTAATATAACATGATAATAACATGGATGAAATAAAAATCATTCTTAATATTTCCAAATGTTAAATATTTTAAGGTAAATAAGCAACATATAAGGGCTGCTTACATAAATTGTATTATGCATTTAAATAAAAAGTAACATCTAGGAATGAAGCTCAAATAATAATAATAATAATTGATGATTAGCTTCCTGTCACTATGACAAAGCATCTGAGATAAACAAGCGAAAAGATAGAAAAGCTCTTTGGCCCTGGTGGCAGTAGACAGATGACGAAAGGCATGTCATCCTTTGGAAAGTGTCACAGTAAGACACACACGTTGTGCCACTGCTGTGGCTCTATGGCCTAGCACACACAGAAGTCGACCTGTGGCAAATGCAGCTACCCTACCAAGTGCAAGAGACAGGGTAACTGGAGTGCCAAGGCTAAGAAACAAAACACTACCAGAACTGGGAACACCACCAGGACTGGGCAGATGAGGCACCTAAAAATTGTCTATTGCAGATTGAGACGTAGAGTCCATGAAAGGACAATGCCTAAACCCGGGAGGGCAGCTGTGGCAGCATCCACTGTATCTTGAGGATTTCAGTCATAAAAGAAATATTCTAGTTTCAAAAACAAAAGCAAAACAAATAAACAAAAAAAGATAGAAAAGTTAATTTTGGCTCCTGTTTCAGGCCAGAGTCACTTGGCCCTTTCTTTCAATCTGTGGTAAGGTCAAACAAAAGGGTCTCACTGTGCAACTCGGGCTGGGCTCACAGTCAGGGTCCTCCCACCTCTGCCTCCCAAGACAGGTAGAGCCCAAGAACAGGCCTCGCAGGTCAGCCAGCTGATGCTCATTCTCTGGTTCAACACACCCAGCCTTAGAGACACATGTACCTCCCAAGTCAGTGTGGAAGACTGGAGACAGTCACGCTGACCTACCTCTCCTTTGCATGGTCAAAGTCATTGCCCCAAGCCCCTACAGACAGGTCTAACATGACAGGAGCAACCAGGGATCTAAGCAGACATTCACCAATTACCTGAGTACATCCCTGCTGGGAATCAATTCTCATCTAAGAAGCTAGTTTAGAAGTCTGGGCTCCAAAAGAGTCTCATAGACAAATCATTTATTAGTAACCTTCATGATGTCCTGTCACTGACAGCGGCTAGCCAGGCTTGAGAGAAAGAACTATGGGGTAAGAGTGGCAAATTGCTCTCAAGACTGAAGCTGGAAAGCCAAATTCAGAAAACCATGACAATGAGGTGACGATAAAGAGCGTTTCTGAGAAACAGCAGCCATAACAAGATACAGGGAGTGCTGCCACATGCCCAGGCAGAGGACTAAAGAACCAAGATATTATATTTCACCCACCCATCAACCCTACAAAGAAAATACTTGCATTGGATACAAAGATATAAGGCCTCCCGTGTACAGGAAAAAGGAAGAAAGAGAAGGAGAGAGGGGAAGATGGAAGGAGAGGCAGAGGGAGGGAGAGGAGAGGAAGGAGGTAAATTGAGAGGGAAGAAAAAAATGAATAAACTCCTTGAAGGAATTCAACGCATGTTATATGCATGAATGAAAGTACTGTAATGAAGTTCACTGACCTGTTTATGTACGCTAATAAACATTAATTTTAAAAAATGACTTTAGGAGTCCTGAAACAAGAAATTCTCTAAGGATTCAAAACACTATGAGTGAAGAACTGAACATTCACCTTGTTTTGAAATAATAGATATAGTCTGGATATTGATTTGTTTCATGTTCTGAAACCCAGACTAAGCTAGCTAAATTTTAATTATCCCCAAATACACACACACACACACACACACACACACACACACACATTGGGTGGGGG
>LOEQ01000703.1:601651-626957 GCA_001685075.1 Bramus lutescens | reverse complement strand
GATTGTTTTTTTTTTTTTTACACTATAACAAATTCTTCTAACAGGACCACAAAGGATAGAGTCTATGAGCTAGAGGGATTCTTTTCAGTTCTCTTTATGTCTCGCTATTTAGTTAATCATGTATAGACTGCAGTTGGAGTCGACTGAGAAATAAATCTGAAGTGAGATGGAGTCCAGTAGAAAAACTTCCGCAGAAGTAGTATTTGCTTTGATGGAACTAATAGCACGTGGCTCTGCAGTATTTATTTACTGTCTGGGCAGGAGACATTTTGATATTCATTATTCTATAAATATTTATGATCACGACATAAAGGGCCTAATCTTAAACGTTGTGAGTTTGACATCAGTTTAGAATGTGTGTGTATGGTGTGTTTTTTTGTTGGTGGTGGTTTTTTGGGGGGTGGTTCTTAATGTAGTTCTCTAGTGCTGACATGGTCCAGCCTCTGGTCTCGGGGTTGGATAGTGTTGATCTCATATAACCCCATCCATAAGTTGGCTTCTATTCCTCTTCCATTTTACAGACAACACACAGGCTTGCAGCTAGAAAGATATTCTCCAAGCTTTCCCATCTGGTGGGATGGTTGCAGAGCCACGAGAGAGGTCCAAATCTCTGTTGTCTTGACTGCATTCTCTATGGAAGAAATCCCACCACCTCATCCTACTAAATGCAGTAGGTGAGAACACAGATCCCCGGGAAAGGCACATCGCCTCTTGCTGCCTCTGTTTTCTCACTGGTTAAATAGGGACAATAATCCCACCACTCCACGCAGCAGTGGGCGAATTAAATGATACAATACATGAAGAACAAGAGCACTGAGTCAGCAGGAACCCATTCACGCACTGGGAAGCCAATCCAGCCCCGGCTCAAACATCACACTCAACTTTCTGGGAAAGAATTTCCCTGGCAGCTCTGCTCTGTTGTTCATAGCCAAGGTCATGTTCCCTAATTAGCTCCACCCCTTTGTTTTGGCTTCCTCGCATGAAAGGCTGATTTTTCATTCTCATTACAGCTTCCTTTCTCAGTATCATTTGACTCCTTGTCTAAAATAAATTGATAAATAAATAAATCTGCGTCTCCCTTACTCACGTTCTATTAATCTGGACTAAACAATGTAACAGATCTCCAGAATCACATGACGCTCTGTTCCCAGCCTTCCTTTCATAGATATGAAATCATAAGGAAATCTCATCAGACAGGGTCACGGGTCACGTCACCAGGTTACCAGTGCAGCCACACCCTGTGAAGGTCACACACTATGCTACTACCCCCCCACACACACACATACACTTCCTCACCTCACCTCTCTATGCCCCATTTCTGCCCATCCTACCACCTCTCCAAGTATCTTCTCACTAACCCATGTATCCCCTTGGGAAGACATGGTTCGAAAATAAGCTGTAATGTCATGTTCCTGGGGGAAAAATCATGGCTCAATCAATTATTATGGGCATACCACCTTCCTCTATAATAGTTCCTTTGTCTTAACACCATTTGAGTCTTGAACTTAAAACATCACTACTTAGCATATACCTAGTTCAATGAAGCATTACTATGGTTGCATTTAACTGGTAGTAAGTTCTGGTTTTGAAAGCTTAAATAACTTTCCAAGGTCACCCAGCCCAAGAGTTGCAGAGCTAGGGCTGGGACCACAATTCTTCACATCCTCTTGTCTACCATACTCATACCATAGTCAACTGAGCATGGTTAGAATCTGTGGGTCCCTCAAAATAGACCCCCGAATGCACTTTGGTCCGATTTTCACTTCATAAACTTGACCTCAACTGAAACTACTCTGTAAAAGTATAGGGACAAGGATGCTAACTGAAGCATGGTTTGTGATGGCACAAGACCAGAAGCAACGAAAGCACCCGGTCATTAAGGACTCTGTAAATAAGGCCAAAGGTACCCACACAGTGGTATCTTTGCAGTGGTTAAACAAGTCAAAAAACAACATGTGTGTGAGATGAAACTCCCAAGTCCTACAGCTAGAGGAAAAGGAAAGTATGGGAACCATATTTCTGCACAGATATGGAACCCAGCAGCAGCCATTGCCCCGGGCATCCTGGACAGAAGGGAGTGGATTTTCCCTGCTTATCAGTTTTGATTGTTTGAATTTCTGACCTAGATGATTTCCAGTTTAAAAAAAAAAAGAATAGAAAAAAATCGCTATATGTAGACTTAAGCAAATGACTGTTTCATCTGAGTACAAACTTTTATTTAAAAGGTAAATCTTTTTTTTCTTTTCTTTTTTTTACTATTTTAGAAAGCCATCAAACTGGCCAATATTCACAGAGCAGTAGCGAGAAGCCAGGATTATTCTAGAAAGTCCTCCTCAGAAGCAGAATAGGCAACAAAGAAATGGTTCTGGAGTCTGAGGAATTTAAGGTCCAATCCCAGCTCTGTCACTAATCACCTGTGTGGACTTTCAAACTGTTTCTACATCCACAAAATGGAGTACTATTATCCATCTTGCAGGTTAAAATAATGATCAAATGAGATAAATATATATTTATATTTATATATATTTAAAACCTCAACACATAGTAAGCATTCAGTGACGGTGTTATTGGAGCCATTGGCGCCAAAGCTTGGGCCCTGGAAATCCTAACAAGCAATCATCCCTAGGCTTCAGTAGTACTAGTCAAGGTGTGGTCCAGCCCATCATTGTCTGGGCTCCAGTCTGTCCCTGCCAGGCGGCCTGACTACTTGTCAGAACTATATGAGATCTTTTTCCAGGAGACAAGTTCTTCCTCTGGCTGGCACCAGGCTTCTTCGGTCTTTTCCTTCTCCCAGCACGAGATTCCTGAGGACATTTGTTTCCATTGTCTGGTAGCCAAAGGGAGGGGCACAACTGGTCCCTCTAGAGAATCCTCCTGCCAGGAGGGACACAGATGAGTACAGCTATGTACACGAACAGGTGGGCAAGCACCAGTACATGGAGAAGTAAGACGCCTCTGAAAGGTTAAGCCTCTCACCCTTCCTTTGTTCTCTCCTCTCTTCCCTTTGTCAAGGGTACAGCCCTAGAGCCAGGGACTAGACACTCTTGCAGGAGCCATATCACCGAGATTTGCACACATCTGGGGCGCAGCTGAGCTGAGTGACCTAAGGCAAGTTTAAACAGTCTGGGTCTTTGAGGGGGAAAATGGTTGTAAGCTCAGGAAACATCACAGTAGAGGAGGCGGAAATATTGTATGAGCCAGAGGACTAGGAAAGATACTGCGTCTCCTAGCAATGGCAGGGAAGCTTCACCCATGATGCCTCAACAATATGGCCCCCCAAACAAGACCTGAACAAATACCACACAAATAGAAATGCTAATGTGGAAGGGGAAATTTCATGGGGCCCCACCGCTAGGCAAAGAACTTCAGGCAACTCGGGAATGCTGAGAACAAGAGAAATAGCGTTCCTTAGAAATGAACCACCTAACTGGTTATCCAATACCAAGTTATATACAAACAAGTAACACTAAATTTATGCAATTTATGCTTTTATGTTTAGGCATATATATTCAATTTAAATAATTTAGTACATTAAAAATGATTTTATATTGCCGGATGGTGGTGGCGCATGTCTTTAATCCCAGCATTTGGGAGGCAGAGGCAGGAAGATCTCTATGAGTTCAAGGCCAGCCTGGTCTACTAAAGCCAGGACAGGCTCCAAAGCTACAAATAAACCCTGTCTCTAAAATCCAAAAATAAACAAACAAACAAAATATTGTATATTATACATTATATATTAAAGAAAATTATTTTATTTTTATTAAAATTTTCTTTAATATATAATGTATATTAATTTATATGATTAAATTATATGTAATTTAATATACATAAAATATATTAAAGAAAAAGACGATGAATTTGAGAGAGATTGAGGAGGTATGTGAAGGGAGGAAGGTATGAGGAGGTAGGTTGAAGGAGGAAAGGAAAAAATTATACACTTATATTTTAATAAAAAATAACTGTGATACCATAATAACCAGCATGGATTATGCAGGACTATCTCTAAACAACAATGGCTGCCCTCTGGGTGCATAAGAATGAGCCCTTTTGCTCACTGTCCAGAGTTCTCACCTCATTAAAGGATGCAGGTGACATTGCCTTTACTCTGTCTAGCTCTCCTCCCGACACTTGCAGCTCACAGACTCCACTCTCTTTGAATAGTTATCCAATTCAAGCTATCAGCACTAGCAGGATCATGCAACCCAAACTTCGACTCTGTTTCCACAGGTCCAGCCCAGGGCTGGTGGATAGCAGAGATGGAGCCGGGTGGCACACCCACCGCTACCAGAGAAAGTGTTTCCCTAATTTCTCACCTTCATTTGGATCAACCACCTGTAAAGATCTGAACAGCCAGGCAAAGTCTAAGGCTTTTTTTTTTTNTTTTTTTTTTTAATTAAAAAAAGTTGTTGTGCTGCTTAAATTAACACCATCCTCTGTACGCTTCCCTCTGCATGTGGAGACACGACCCTTTTTAGAGCTGTATTGAAAAATAGAATTGGCAGGGCTGTGACTCCTGCTTGAGCTTGCCAGAAAGGTTGGAAATGAGCATGCTCCTTCCTGCCTCTCCTGGCAAGGTTCCCTGCTAGGAGCTGGTTGAGGCAGAACCCTCTTCCTCCTCGACTCTCCCTCCAGCTGAATGTGGAGTTAAAGGGTGGGGTCTCAGAAAAGCATCCCCTCCCCCCACCCCGCCTTTCCCAATCCAGGAGGAGGAGATGTAGAAATATCATGTGCTGGCAGTAAACTCTGGGAGCTCCTGATCAGGTTCCCATGGTGTTGTTTAATCCTTAATCATCCCTCTTGGCACACTTCCCACTGCTCCTGCTTGCATGAAGTTGGAACTGGCTAATTGCTTCAATCTGTATTTGCTCTATGGCCATGCTTAATGCAAGCCCCACAGGGACACCCAGGAAGACCATTTTGACTTAATAGGTTATTTTGTTTGCTTCCAAAAAATCTCTTCTATCTTTCTCTATCATCTAAAATCTTCCTAGTCCCAAGTGGACGGTCAGCGACATGGGATATATTTAGATACTTCTGTAGATAAACTCCATGTTAGTTATCATAATCTTAATGGGCTTGATTAGCAGTGGGGATATCATCACAAGCAGGATTCTATGGAATTCTACAGATTCTATGGAAACAGCCCTATTTGTTCTCCTTAAACACTATTTCAACAACAAAGAACAATGATTACTCTTCAAAGCTTTTATAACAAAAAGTAAAATGTCAGATCATTTTAGCCAATTAAAATGCGAGGGTTCTTGTGATTGAAAAGCATGTCATTCAGCTGTGGGCTTTCACAGACAAAAAGGTGTGTAGCGCACTCTTCAAAAATTAAAGTACGCAATTTCCTCAAATCATTACACTAAAGCAAGATGCTGCAGGCACGAGATGCAGATATAAGGAAGCCAGCCCTAAGGTCCCCTCTGTTGCCAGAGAAGCCTTGCCCTACCCTTTACCTCTCTAGTGTTGATGATGAGACCAATATGGAAAACTGCTCCCAAACCTACAGTGGCCACAGGAAGGAAAATAAAATCACTCCCCAACAGTCTGTCATATTGGTTGACTTCTACATTGTTGGGCTAAAAAATCATGATGGAAAGAAACTTGGGGAGGAAAGAGTTTATTACATATTATAACATTGCATATTATACATGTGGTTACAGTTCATCATCAAGAGAGGCCAGAGCAGAAATTCAAGCAGGAATCTGAAAGCAGGAACTGTAGCAGAAACCACAGAGGAGTGCTGATTACTAGCCTGGTCTCCATGACTCACTCAGCCTGTTTTCTTATATATTTTGTCCAAATAGTATTATATCCTTCTTCAACTTGATTTTTTAAAAAATCATATTATGGTATCTGAGATGTATGCATGCTTTGTCTAGCCCCTTCGGCTTCTTCCCTACTATGTGGTGAGTTTTGCTTTGACTGTTAGAGTGCAGCTCATTTACCAATCCTCCCACAAATGAAAGTTTGTCTTAGTCACAGATCCTTGCTACTAAAACAATGCCGTGCAACTGGGGAGATGCCATCGTTGGTAAAATGCTTGGCACTTGAATATAAAGACCTGAGTTCAAATTCGCAGAGCTCACATAAAAGCTAGCTAGGTTCAGTGACACGTCTGCAAATCCAGAGATCTGGAATTTGGGAGAGGGAAATGGATCCCTGAATCTCATTGGTCAACTAGTTGAGCTGAATTGAGGAGCTCCTCCGTCAGTGAGAAACCCTGTAGAGAGTGATAGAGGAAGACATCCAGTGGCAACCTTTGGCCTCCACATACTCAGACACACACACACAAGTGAGCATGTTCACACAAACATACACACACACACACCACTCTTAAATGCTGCAGTAAGTTTACACAGTACCCACTTCTACACACCTGAAATCATTTCTCTGGAGCATAAACCCAGAGATAAGACTTGCTGAGTCAAATGCCCTGTGCTTTCTAATTTCACAAACCGTTGCCAAATGGCTCTTCAAAATGGCTTGTCAATTATCCACCCACCACACTGCATTAGTGTCCCAGCCCTTCAGATCCTCGTCAATCTTTGTCTTTGGCTCCCGCAGACTCTTCAGTTCTGCCAGTCACCTCAGTGTGAAATGACACCTTGTCACCTTAACTTGTGTGTCCTTGGTGACATGTGAGATTGATAGAGTACTACAGATGATTTTAGTTGCTTTTTTCTATTAATTTCCTGTCACTATTTTCTACTGTTTTCTAGGGTATTTATTATCTTTTCCTCATCAGTCATATCTCTCTGTGCCCTATATTTTCCCCCAACCGGATTAAGCATCATTAGTGAAGACTGATAGCCTCCACTGTTCATTCACTAAATTAATATCCACCATTCATTACATTAATATTTGCTGACTTCCTCATATTTGCCAGACATTGTGGAAGCATTGGTCATAGGAAGGCAGGGGCTCTAGCAACATCATTATGCCTTTAATTTTTTAGCACCTAAGTTAATAATTTTCTAATTATAAGTTTTAATAATTTTAGCACCTGAGGAGGTTTGGTGAATAAATGAACCGCAAACAGTTCTGAGAGACCAAGAGCTTTCTCTGACAGCCTTCATGGGAAAGTTCTCAAACTAGGCCTGTCCACACTCAAGAACAAAGTGGGGGAGAGTGAATACCTGGGAGTTAAGAGTATACCTGGGAGCCCTCATGCTCAAGCACTGTGAAAGCTTCCCCACTACGAGGCATGTCCAAAGATAGCACAGTGAATGCCTCACCACTGGGCTCCTCAGAAATATAGCCCTATTGACATCTGGCAGTCATCATGCAGAATTGTGTCAAGAGTTGCACTGGTTACATCCTCCCCTACTTATCCCAGACACTGAAAATGAGAGGTGGCCTTCTCCATGCACTTTTTAAAAATCTCTCATAACAATGTGTAAAATTCACACCTTTCCATCTGACTTTTTATATTAAAGACATCTATAACGTGTTCATCAAATGTCATGCATTAGCCCTCTTCCCATGCCTGCGGTTAGCTTCTTATTTCCCTCCCAGCACTCACCTCACATAACCCTTCACACAGTGCCAGAACGGACTCAGTCTGATTCTGTGCTGAAGGCTGAAGGTGTTGCGCCATGACTTAGCTTGGGGGTGAAAATGAAGAAATATTTGTTTCCTGTCCCAACTCCTCTATAAGGAACAAAACTACTGTTCTGAAGTCAATCCCCTTTCTCTGTGTGCATCTGAAGACTGGAAAGCCTAGGGATTCTCTGATGGTTAAGTCAGGGCACGGATAGCAGACAAGGACCTTCGCATCCTCTCCATTTGTCTAGGTTAAACACTTGACATTAGGAGTGCTAACGAATGACACAGAGTCCGCTCTTACTTTCTGAGTATCTGTCTGCTGTGCACATCCTAGGTGGTATACCCCTGTGACACTGTGACACTGTGCTCAAGCTAGAGCCAGGGCATGCTGTGTGACAAATGGTCTCAGCATCCCTGGACAAAGCGATATTTTTAGAAAGAGAGGTCTTATGTACACAGAGAGCTAAAATAGCATGGCGCATGTATGTGAGAGGCAGAGCCTGTAACAAAGAGGCCGGGGACGATGCCATGAGCTCTGGATTTCATGCCTCGGTGGATGGCAATGCCAGAAAGATCCCAGGAATGAGATACAGCTAAGGATCCAAGAGCGAGACAGAAGCCATTAGAGGAAATAGCTGAGACAGGAATACAAGAGCGTGAGTCACTTGAAAATAGGTTGGAATGAGACGTGCCCGGGGCCATCTTTGCAGAACTGCCAATGTTGAAGGCCTGGAGAGAAAAGGAGGCCATGACAAGTGGGTAGGGAAGGTCAGGTGGGGAGTATAGAGACCAAAGAAGAGGAGAGGGCAGAGGGCAGAACGCTGCCCAAAAGTCACACCAGCAGGGCTAGAGAGGAAACTCTGTCCAAGATAACTGGGAAGATTTAGAGAGAAGAGACTTGGGCTGTTGCTCCCAGAGGAATGGGGTGGAGAGGATGCTCCAGCCTGGAAAGAAGGGGACAGGCAGCTGGAAATGAGGGATTAGCACTATCCAAAAACTAAAACTAAACAATGCCATGGGGGTCAGGGAATGACATGTGTCCAAACAGAGATTTCCTACACAGTAACTGTGTAGGGGACATGGGAGAGGAAGCTCAGGCCAGAAGGGCCTTGAATGTTTGGCAAAGGACTTGGGTTTTCCTCTCCAACAGAAGAGTCATCTGTGCTTTCTGAGCCTAAAAGTGACTACAGGAAGCCAAGAGAGAAGTTTAGTAGCTATGGGAGAGGCCACCGCTCTCAGTAACTAGGTGGGGATGCTTCAGAAATGCACTCAAGCTGCTATTCAGCAGCAAGGGACGAAAACACACAGCCCAGGCAGCTGTCGCACCCTCCTCTGAACTCCTGGGTGGGAAATCCTCTGAGGCCAATGCTGTGAAGAGCTATTACTGTCACGGAGAAAGCATTCAAGAGCAAGAGCTGGAAAGTAAAGCCCCAAGCAGAAAGTGTGCAATATTCCTGCAGCTTCCCCTGGATAGCTTGTGTAGGCTGAGCCTTATCACACCAGGGAGAGAGAGGCTGAGCCATAGTAGCTTCGGTCTGCAGGCCTCAGTTGGTCACGGCAACTTAAACCCTGCACTTATCTAGGAGGCATTGCCTTTCTGGGCATTTGCCCAGGGATCCACAGCTGCATCTTTTAGAAAAGAAAGCCGAGGCCCCTGACTCCTCTTCCCTCTACCTTCTGAATCTGACAGAGGAAACTGAAGACAGCAGCATGAGGAAGAACTGTGGGAGCTTCTCTGGTGTTTTGTCCCACAGAAGCATCAGGGAGAGCAGGAGTCCTCCTGAGCTGGTACCAGGCAAAAAGATGAGGATACAGTGAAGCTGGTTCCTCTCCCTGCACATTCTTTCCTTTCCCAAGTAACAATAATGGCAATGTTCTCTCCGTCATTTATTAACTGATACAGTCATCACCCAGCGGATAGCCCAGACCTGTCCCTACTTCCACAGCGCCTGCAGTCTCATGGGAAAGGTAAGACATAAATGTCCAATCACTTAGGTTGATGGGACTTGTAATTACACTGAGTTCAGGATGAAGCCTACTACCAGAAACAAACACAAGCTTCTCCATATGGACACTCGGGGCACATCAATCTCTAAAGAATAGTGGGTAAACAATGCTGTAAGATGACCAGGAGCTTTAAAAGTCAACTAGGAAGGCAGGCAGTGAAGACATCACCAGGGGCCCAACAATCCAGGAAGTGAAAAGGACTTGGGTCTTTTTTTCTATGATCACTGGGCAGCCACAGGGCTTTGTAAAGCAAGGAGAAGCAGACTGGTGAGACCAGATCCCCACTTGAATCATCAACAGCAAAACAGGCAGTATTGTTGTGAATACTGTCTACAAGTGAAAAGTACCTCCTCATCCTTCCAGCCCTGGGGTTTGTCCATGACCTTGGCTCAGTATTTTTCCTCGGGTCAATGGATCACTTGGCCTCTGCCGAAGAAGGAGGAAGANNNNCAGGCCAGCCGGCAGATGTTCCCTGGAAGAGTGGCCAACAGAATGCTGCTCTCAGGCGGCTGGCACGCATTTAGAAACGGGGAAGTCAGATAAGGGCATCTTGGAACTGTTTGGAGGTTATTCCAGCCTACTTAAGAAAGATGTGCATATGGGGGCATGCTCAAGATACTCTGTGCAGTGGAAAAAGCCAGGGATAAGGCAAGAGAGACAGGCTCTGGTGTCCTGGGTTTCTTTATGTGTTCATACCTTGTAGATATGTATGTATGCATGTATTTGCATGGAAGTGAAGCCCAGAAGTCAATACAACAAAACTGCTAACATTTTCTTTTTATTATTTTTCTTCTTGCCTCAGTGAGTTTTCAAAACTTTTCCAGTAAACCCTTAGCATTCAGTGAGTGGAAAGAAAGATGGCTTCTGTTATGTTCCTCTAGGTCTGTCCTGGTACTAGTCTGTCCCTATTAGCCTTTACGTTATCAAACACCTTTGTTCAGTGTAAGTACTGCCTGGGGTGAGCTGAGCAGAAACATTCAACTCTGCTGACCAGTTTTCTCTTGTGCTTCTTAGGATTCCAAACTCTAGCATCAGAGGGACCCGAGAAATGGCTCCCTCTGACCTGACCTGGGACTCAGACAACAAGAAAGACGGGGTTCCAGAAACAAATGAACTTTTGAGGTCCTTTAAACCCAAGGCTTATGTGTTTTGTAATCTAATGAGAAAGCTAATCTTCTAATGAGTTTCTGTTGCCATAGTCCATTGCATCTAAAGGTCAGGGTGGAGCTTGAAGGCTAATCAAAGTAGAAAACAGTCATCCAAAGGCTGTAAGTCCCCAAATGGCATGGCCTGCACAGCTGCCGCTTGGAATCTTCTCCACCTGCGGCATCGGAAAATTCAGAAACATCTCTTGATGTATCTGTGAGAACTCCTCCATAAAGATATAGCTCACAAAACTGATATGGATCAAAAAGGTATGCACATAACAGAAACAACTAGGGCAGAACTTTGTCTCGCCATCCTGGCCTGTACCACGTGCCCACCACAGAACAGTGACTCCCCTGGAAAGGATAGTAGACATAAATTCACAAGGTCTAACATAGTTGCAAGCCCTTGAGGTCTGGGGAAAGAAGTTATCTCCCCCTGAATGCTCAAGTTAAAAGATGAATAGGAATGGCTCCCCCAAAGGAAACCAGATGTTGTTACCATCAGATAAAAGAATAGGTGCCCACCTGGTAGAAAGAGCAGATGCCCATGAAGCCAAGGGATTCACGTAGGGTCGCTATGGCATCTGCTTCCAGCTGGGTCGTGGAGGCATTATGGTATGAAACTGATGGACTCTGGGAGCAGAAGGAAGAGACTACTATCCTCCTCTGGTCTATTCTCAGATCTGTTTTCCATAGAGCTCCCAAGGCACTCTAGCTAATGTGCAAATCTAGCCCCAGCTCAGATAGAAACTCCTCATCACACCTAGTGACTTTTCCCACAGCCCGCCACGCCCAGAGCTTGCAGGATCAAATGCTAGGCCCTAAGCACCGTGTAACACCCTCTGTGTGCATTTGCAGCTCTCTCATCCTGGCCTCATGTTCCTCGTAGCAACTCTGAGCTCCCAGGCAAGAAGCAGCTCACGCTCATGCACGTACCAGACTGAGCCCACTGGTTAGGGCTTTCCTTGTGCTTTTTCCTGAAACAGTCCTTGATTTTGTTCATGCAGCATTTTAGTTTAGTTTAGTTTAGTTTAGAGACAGGATCTCACTATGTAGCCCTGGCTGTCCTGGAACTCACTCTATAAATCAGGCTGGTCTCCAACTCACAAAGATCCACCTGACTGCCTCCCGAGTGCTGGGATTAAAGGTGTGTGCCACCACGTAGGCTTCATGCAATATTTATATTGCTATTTCCATCTCATCCTTTACAACTTGGCCTGATGTCTTCTCCAAGAAACTGTCTCCTCAGTTATGACTTTTTCTGGGCATCCTAATACTCTAAACACATATCTATATTTGTACTTAAATATAGTATCCCAATTAAGGATGTGTGAGTACAGTCCCACAAAGCAATCACAGTAAAAATGATTCTGATTCTTAATTATATGTGCAGCCCCAGGTAACAGCATACCTTCTGGTCCAAAATAGGTCCTTATTCAATGACTATAGAACTAAACATTTTTTAATTCAGTTCATATATACACACACACACACACACACACACACACATACACACAGTGAGGCCACTGAACTACAGGGGCTAAGACCCTCCTTCTAGTTCTTGAAGGCCATAGATCAAACCAGTTCTTGTCATACAACATAGAAGAGAATAGAACACATAGAAGGTCGATTTGATGTGGATAGTGGAGCATAAATTCAAAATAAGTCCTCAAGAAAGGGAGTATACAGTGGCCAAAGAGGAAAGACCATAAATGATGTGTTTAGGATAGTGTGAGGTTAGCAATGTGTTTTGTTTTGTTTTGTTTTGTTTAAAAAAAAGGTGATGATGAAACTAGATTTATTTTCTCTTTCATGGTAAAAAACTAACCACAAAGAACATCTGGGCATGCGCACAGATGATTGCATCTACGTGAACTGGCCAAAGCCTGAGAGCTCCACAGTCATGTCATATCCCAGTAGACCATGAAATACGCAAATATTAGCTAGGGTAACTCACTCTGACAAATACCACCAACTTTCTTGGATTCTGTGCTGTTCTTCATACAACAGATAGAGACTGGATATCCATGGCCAGTGAAAAACACGCTTGTAAGATAGTTCTTCACCATTGCCAGCCAGCCTGGCTTCCCCGTTTGACAAAAAGAAAGTTATGTTAGTTACTTAAGGAAGGAAGAATGTAAATTAAATTTTTATGACAAATCACTTATTTTAGGACAAAGTCTAATTAAGAGCTTTCAAAATCCATTTGCATCAAAATAAAATTAACTCTCCTTGATGAATCTAGCATTGATTTCCTAAGGCTTTAGGGAGAGGTTTTTTTGCATGGATATTACCTCATCATTTGTGTTCCTGGTTTTTGTTTTTTTTATTTTTTTATTTTTTTAATCCAAAGAGTTTGTGACAAAAGTCCTATTTCGTCTCATGATTGGAGTTTGCTAATACAGATGTCCTTTGCTTCATTTAATTTGTTCATTTAATTTCTGCCTAGATGATAGTCGCCTGTCTTCTTCTAACTCAGGCATCCTGACAATTTCATGTAGAAAATTAAAATAATAGTCTTTCTGTGCCTGAATTGATTCTGCCCAGGACTTGTTTCAGAAATAATAACAAAGAGAAATAATAGCCTGGGAGACCTTGAGCTCCACAGATTCCTGCTTTGCTGTCTGGCTGTAAGCCATGATGTGAAATAGGAGGGTTTTGCCTCCTCCTTGCCATCTCTCACACGGAGGGGTAATCACTGTCACTGGTTCCTCCGACTTTGTTGTTGCTGTTGAAAATAAATCAGTTCAGGGACCGGTAATCAAATCACCTAATTATACATCATACACCCTCCCTGCCTATAAAAGTCACTCCAAACTAGAAACCATTTTACCCACGGTTCTGCAAGGCAGCGTCCAGGAAACCATAGCTCAGTTCTTAAGGTTGAAGCGGACTCTCAGAGCAGGTAAATCAAGCCAAATGGAGGTGGTAGGAGGAGCCCACATCTGCCACAACTCAGTCCCTGTCTTCTTGGGGCATTTCTAATTGGCCTCATTGAGCCAAGTTTTAGCCCAGATACTTTCGCTTTCTCTTCATAGCTTCCCTGACTCTCCCTGTCTGTCTCTCTTCTCTACAATGTAGCACGAAGTAACTGTCTTAGTGGGCCAGGCAGGATAGGCAAGCATATGGTGAGGGAGAAAGCCCATACCCACCAGCATCCTTAGACCCTCAAACAAAACACAAACCACGTCAGCCGGTTGCTTGCTTGTTGTATCGATGACATTAGCAAGATCGCGCCTAAGAAGATAATGTGTAGGCCTCTAGTCTAATTAGACAGATTAAGTCCTAAAATGAAGTGTCTGGTCTTCCAATACTGTGTCATTCTCGATGATTTCTCGATGATTTTTAGCCTTGTTATTTTGGTTCAAGGTATCTGATTTAGGATTAGGACTTGAGAGGACATTTTAGGACTATCCTGTTGTATAGTTAATAAAAACCCCTTAAGTCTGTGGGTCTCCGTTTTCAAGCATGTTTTTTTTTTCCTCAGAGTCTCTTCCAATTCCAACATTCTGGATTCTTTGATCTCTACCAAGTGTCTTCTTGTACCCCAGAACTCTGTTACTAACCTCTTAAGTGCTTCTCAAAAGAAAGCTAAAGCTGCATTAACTGAGGTTTTCTCTTTTCTCTTTGATGGCGCATGCTTCCTCGACGGCATGCATAGGGAATGCAGGAGGATAATAGCAGGCTCTGACAACCTAGATGGTCCCACTTCGGAGAGCCAAAGTGGGGTACCGCCACTGCCCCGAGAGTATGCTGTGCAACACCACCCTAAATGTGGCCTTTCTCTCCTTTCACCCTGACTTGTGTGGCTCCCGAGAAAACTTACATTTAGGAGAAAGGGGCGAGGATTGGCCACCCAAAGGAAAAAGAACATTCCCAGCCTCACCTCCCTAGCTACCCCAGAGACCTTAAGGTAAACTCTAGACCCAAGCTGTCCGATAAAACAGCTACTAAGCCATGTGGCGCTCTCTAGTCTGGCTACTGCCCTGCATGCTAAAATGCACTGTGAGTATAAAACTGCACGCCAGCTTTCAAAGACTTAGCATGAAAAGAAAGCACGTGCTCCATATTGAAAGGATAATGTTGTGGATACATGTTGGTTACATAAAACACGTCACTGAAGTCAATTTCATTGTCCCGTTAGTCTATCAGCACCTATAAAATTAGCTACGCAGTACACGCTGAGACCAACAGCACAGAGGTTTCTCCCACTCCCAGCTGCTAGCTGCTACTGGGATCATTCTGTTGCTGTATACGCACTCACCAGGAGAACCTGGATCAATAAGAGAATTTTAGCAGGCCTGAGGAGGGAGGCCTCCTCTGAGTTGACTTTAAATGGTGACATTTCCTTGCACTAGGCAGAGAAGGGAGGCCCAGCACCCAAAAAGGATAAAAAGTGTTTCTCAAAGCCAAGTTACATAATTTCTTTCTTCTTCTTCTTCTTCTTTTCAAAGTTTGACAAATTCACACTGATTTCAGCACCAGGAACTCTGCCAGTTTGGCAGTTCTATTCTGAGTTTTCTCTCTGATCTGAGGTACAAAGTTCCTGGACTGGGTAAGTTTTCCTTCCTGCTCTAGGACTTCTGACCTGTTTGGAAAGGTTGCGATCCAGAACTTTAAACTACTGCAGCGAGACTGCAGGATGATGCAGGAGAAAGTTTGTGCAAAGAGAACAAAACAGAGCCCAAACAGTGCAGCCAGCATTCATGCAAACGGGTGGGGGTGGGGCGGGGAAAAGGAAGGACCCTTTGCAAACTCCCTCCTCCTAGGAGGACGTCCTCCATTCAGGCACACACATTCCAAGGCCCCCTCCATCAGGTGACTCGGTTTCCACCTAGTCAGTTCGTCCCAGCCTCCCTTTCTCCCACTCACCCTTGAACACTCTGCAAACTTTCTGGGCTCAGGGACAGCTTGGTTCTCTTCCTGAGACTTGTTTAAATGCCAGGCCCTTGGACACGCTTCTGACACTGGGCAGCGCGTGTCATGTGTGAGTGGGCACACTCTGCTTCAGGATTACCTGCAACTGCGTTCCTGTTGGTGCCTACAGAGTCCCCGGCCTATGGAATGAGCAAGGGCATGAGCAAATGAGTCTTTGCCCCTGCTGTCTCTGTGTTCAGACTGAGATTATTTTAAGTATCAAATTAAAACACTTTTCATGCCCTAACATGAAAACCATAAAACAGTGTTGCCTTTTGAATTTTGAGCTTGTAGCTCCTCTGAAGACAGAGAAACGGTGTGTTTACCCAGGTTGAATTTGTGCTTAGTCATATTTGTTAACAAGTCCTCAGGAGACAAGGCTATGGGGTAGTCTAATGGTGTCAATGACAGATGACCTGTCTTGGATTGATGATCAATTAGTCCAGTTCCTTGGACACAGACCATTATACTGTGTTATGCATGCAGACCTCTGTAATAAGCAGCATGCATTTTGTAGTTATGCACACCCTGAGATAAATAACATGCTTTCTGTGGGTTTGATGGGGGATCAATTTATTTATGCAACTATGGAATAAAAGAGTGAAATCAACTAGCCCAGATGGAGATGGGGGCCATGACTTTGCCTCCTTATAAAGACCCTAAAGTATATTAATTTATCTGCTATTTATTTATATAGGGCAAAACATGCGTCAATGAAGAATATTAAATTATTGTTGGTTTTATGCCTTCTGGAACAGATTATGAGCTTCTTAAGAGCCAAGCTAATGAGCAAAATGAAATCTTCTAGTTTGCTTTCCATTCCTGTGAAAAACACCATGGGAAAAAAAAGTTCCATTGGATAAGAAAGGTTTTATTTGGTTTACATGGCCCAATCATATTCTGCCACTGAGGGAGGTCAGGGCAGGACCTCAAAGCAGGAATCTGGAGGCAGGAACCGATGCAGAGACAATGGAAGAATGTTCCACACTGACTTGCTCACCTTAAATTTTTATGCAACCTAGGGCCACCTGCTCAAGACAGGCACTGCCCATAGTAGTCTGAACCCTTTCACATCAATAATTAATTAAGAAAATGTTCTATAGATTTGCCTACAGGAAACTCATATGGAAGCAATTCCTTGGTTAATGTTCCTTCTTCCCAGATGACCCTAGCTTGTGTCAGGATGGAAAAAAAAACTCACCAGTACAAGAAGAATGCCCTAAACATTTGGTGACATGAAATAATACTTTTATATGAAGTAGAAAATGGCACATTATTCAAATAGGCCCCTAACAAGGCAGTGCAAGAATAGCTCACTGTAGGTAAGCACACGGCCTTTGTAAAGGATTGAGGGGATATATCATTACAACGTGGCTTTCTGCCCACACCATTCTTGACTATAAAATTCAGAGACATGCTTTATGTTAAAATCCCAAAAGAATTATAGAAATAGCTTTCATTCCAGAAGTATCAAAAGCCAAACACAGAAGAGCATGTTTCTGCAAAGAGACCACACTGGCTGCTGCTCCAAAGCATCCATTCCTAAAGGGCACAGCCCAGGAAGGAGAAAGCAATGCATGGGAGCTGGAGGTGCAACCAGCTGCCTGACTCTCTATTGGGTCAGCAGGATCCACAGAAGGCCATGCTGTGTGCCCTTAAGGGGACTTGGAGACAGAGTTATAACTGCTTAAAATAATTGTTTTGCAAAGAACAGCATATTTCCCCCCAAAATTCACAAATCCTTGTTGATGTTGCTCTAAAGTTATCCTAGAAAGTAAGAAAACAGTGAGAGACACATCCATTCTTACCAAGTAGGCATCTCTAAACCTGAATACCTTCAACTCAGTAATATAAAATTTAAAACTGGAAAGAACTTTGAGTATTTTGCATTTCCCCTTTCTCACAGAAAGCATTTTTCTGTCCTTGTCGCTATCACCACCATCAACGTGTTTCGAAACTGCTGGGGATGCTGCACAGTCAAGGGTGAAAGCTTGCTGCCCGCTGTGCCTTCACATCCAGCTCAGTCTTCCTTCTATGCCTGAGCAACCTCATTAACTATGGACAGCTTCATTAGCCTCTCTAAGATGGGCATCATTGTGATCTCCCAGCTTCCTAAGACAGTAGTTCTTCTGTTGTCTATTGCTGGGATAACTACCATGACCAAAACTAACTTGGGGAGGAAAGGTTTACTTCACCTTATGGCTTGTAGCCCATCATGGAGGAAATCAGAGCAGGAACCTAGAGGCAGGAACTGATGCAAAGGCCATGGAGGAGTGACACTCCTTGGCTTGCTCCCCATGGCTTACTCAGGCTGTTTTCTTACACAATCCAGGACCTCCTGCCCAGGCCATTCTGATAGAGGCACTTTCTCTGTGGAAGTTCCCTCTTTCCAGGTGATCTTGGCTTCTATTAAGTTGACAAGAAAAAGAAAAGGAAAAAACCCTACTCAGAATAGACAGAGTATGCAAGCAACTGCAAAGCTGCAAAGCTGCAAAGCTAGTATTTGATGTTTTTCTTGTCATTGTTGAATGTCATTGTCCTTGCCAGCATCATCATCATCACAAAAATAAATACTTCATATGGTCAGTTATTTGAGGTGGGACCAACATGTTTTACTTTGGGGAGGTGGGGGGGAAACACATCCTGTTAGGCAAAATAAGGAACTAAATAAGCCAGTGGAGGGGAAGAGCATGTTTTCACAATGATTAATTAATTATTAATTAAATAATATTAATTAATAAGTAACTGGTGAGAGTCATCAGAAACAGAAGTGGATTCTGCTTGTTGTTGGCGTTTGCTCCTTAACCTTGAAAACCTTCATCTTAGCAACATTTCCTTTAATGTTTTCAGTTTTTATTTATGTCACTCTGCTTGATTGCCTTAAATTGAAATCTATTTATACGAGGCTGTCACATGCTTTTAATCCCAGCACTCAGGTAGCAGAATTGGGCATCTCTGCAAGTTCAAGGCCAGTCTGGCCTACATAATGAAACCGTCTCTCAAAAACAATATGCTTTATTTAATATGTTCTAAAAGTCAGGTTTAATACAACGTAACCAATGGAATTAGTTGAACAAATGAGTTTTCCAAGGATATGAAGAAAGGAAGGGAAGAGTAAAGAGGGTAGAAGGAAGGAAGGAAGGAAGGAAGGAAGGAAGGAAGGAAGGAAGGAAGGAAGGTAGCCGGAGGGAAGAGAGAAAAAAGAAGGGAATTTCTTCTACAGATTACTTCTAAAGAGGTTGTTACTAGAAAACATATTTCCTGTGGAACAGCCTTTGCCAGCAGAAGATGAACCAGGCCTCCCCGCTAAGCCAATCTGGAACAGGGGCAATGACCGAGAAGCCGGGCCCTGCTAACTAGGTTCTTTGTTCTCTGGGATTTCTCAGAACCTCAGCACAGTATGAGGGAGCTTCAAATAAATCCTGAACACAGAGACCAGACAGAAGGCCTAGTGATCCAACTCCAAACTGTCACCTTTAAGCTTGGTCTGGCCCAGTTTTACCTTGGAAAGAGGGTTTGGGGTTATAAAAGAGGCCTTTCTGCACTGCTCTCTCTGTCTCTCTCTCTGTCTCTCTGTCTCCCACAAACACACTTAAGCTTATGTATTTTGTTGTCTTATGTGTGCAAGATGGAATGAAACTTAAGTACTAGTAGAATTTTTTTTAATCTTTTGGCTATTTCTGGTTGGGTTGGCATGGCTGTATTGTATAGGAATTGTGGACTTAACAATATTCAATTGCAGAATGCTACAGCACTACTTGACTCAAGGGGAAGAGGATGTTCAATACAAAGCTTCAACCCTGTCCCAGAGACCCTGATGTCAGACTTCCAGAGCAGAGGTTGTGGGAAGAATCCCACATACTAACAAGACCCCAGCTGATATAAAGGCAGTCATGTTTTGACTCTTGCCTAGATGACTCTGAGGATACTGTGGCCTTGTCTCCAAGAACTCCAAATGGGAAGAGGCATGGCAGAAGTTCCAGGAAGAGGCAAGGCATGCTATTGGTGTCCCTCTCATGGATCCCCCTGCTCGTCACATTCCAAGAATAATGCCTGCATGTGCACAAACAGGTCTGCAAATGTTGAGTGCCTGGGAACTGTGCTGGGTGACCAGCACGAGTCAGAAGAGTCATAAGCTAACTAACTCAAGTATGCCCTGCTGCCAGGCATATTATCTGGTATCATTAACAAACTGCATTGGGAACCCGGGGGAAGGAACAGACTCTGCAGGGAGAAGAGCAGGGCAGAGGACTGAGCACAGGAAGGGACACAGAACTACTTCTTGACATAGAAAGTTGAAGCAGGACTGTCCAGAGACAGTGAGACTCTTGTTCTTGATGTCTTTATAAAATGGCTAAAAGCTCCGGGAATCTCACTATTCTCACATAGAAAAGGGGAATAATCCATTTCCAGCTAAGAAGATATAGACTCCAGGGTCACACTCTGGAAGCAAAAACTGTGTTAGTGTCTAGACTTTGGGTTCTCTTTCTTAAAATTCATTTTCATGAATCCTTTATATATTATATATATCCTGTAATATATATGCAGAAATCTGTGGGGGCCAGAGAGGGCATCAGATCCCCTGGAACTAGACTTACAGGTGGTTGTGAGTCACTATGTGGGTGCTAGGAACCCCAACCCCAAGAGCAGTAAGTTCTCTTAAACCATTTAGCTATCTTCCTAGATCTTGGCTTCTAAAGATAATTCTTCAACAAAGGGGACCAGAGCTCCCAGGAGAAACAGGTCTTCCTAGGATTGGGATAATGAATACACAAGGTTTGTCAAGGGCACACCAAACTCAATGTCTATAGCTTCTTGTGACAAAAATTCTAATTGTTTAAATAAAGCAGTATAAAATAATTCACAGTTTTCCAGGATATAAAATACCTTCCATAAGTCCATATATATGTAAATAATGAAGTAATAAGTAAACAGGTGAGGGGAGGCAAAGTTCCCATGCAGTATTTTAAATAGTTCTTGTAGATGCCATCAAGGAGATAAGCACAAAGCCACACCCCTTAAGTGTAAGCTATGCCTAGGGAATTTCAAGGGCAATAATAGGTCATGGTAGCTACAGGTACCTCAGCCAATGATCAGTACTAGTATCTTCCGTGAAGAGCCATGTTAGTCGTACCAATGGCAGCTTGTGGTTAGAAAGACACTTTCTCTGTGGCCTTCATAACACACATGACCTCAACATGAGCTTGAGAAAAACAGCAGAAAGGTCCTGAGGGATGGACTAGCCAACTCTCCTCAAAATTATACAATCACGAAAGAAGAGGAAGTATAAAAACAGTCAGGCAAGTGATATCCAAGTAGACATGACAGCTAAATGCAACATGACTTCCAAACTAGAATTTTAAAATAGAAAAGGAACAAGAAATCTAAGTAATCATGTATAAACTCCTGCTAATGTTATTCATCCATACTAGATCATTAATGTGTCAAATGGTTCATAGTAATATAAATGTTGATATTATAACAGGAGAGATTAGGTATAGTCTGCTTAGGATTCTTACTGTCTTTCAGATTTAATGTAAGTCTAAATGTATTTGAAAACTAGCAGTTTACTTTTAAAATATAGACATGATCATAGCTGCTTCCTTGCCTTCTATGGTGTTAATATCAAGTAACGTGTGTGTAAATATATTTTATAATCTATAATGTGTACCTCAATTATGAGAGAGTTTAAGGGTTGTTTTTATTTGGGGGGCTGGAGATACAGCTTGGTTGCTAGAGTGCTTGCTCGCCTAGCATGCCCAAAGTCCTAGGTTCAATCCCTAACACTGCTTAAACTGAGTGTCATGGGGCTCACCTATAATCCCAATGCTCAGGTGGTAATATTGGGAGGATCAGAAACTCAAGATCATCCTCAGCTCTCAAGAGAGTTCAAAGCCAGCCTGGAATAAAAGAGACTTTGTCTTAAAATGAATAATTATTTTTATGTACTTGTTAAAGATTTATTTATTTTCAATTATGTGTGTATGTGTGTGGGTGTGCATGTGTGCATGTGTGAGTGCAGGTGCTCACAGAATCCAGAAGAAGATGTCAGCTTCCCTGGAGTCATGGGAGGGTGAGAGCCACACAATATGTGTGCTGTGACCTGTATTGGTATCACTGGCAAGAGTGATGTATGCTCTAAGTCCTTAGCTGATGAGATGTCTCTGCAGGTCTAAATATTTCTATTTAAATACTCTTTTGTTTTTAAATTTTTTAATTTACTAAATTGTGTTTAAATATTTGAATTAGCCTTAGTATGAAGTTGAGTGTATATCAGTCATGGCCTGACAGTATTGTGACCCCCAAAACTTCATTAGGAATTTAGATTTGAGTCATAAGACAATGAGCAATTAAAATGTCTCAGTGGAAAAGGAATCTATTAGAGCTCAAACTGAGGATGGAGACCAGGATCATGGGCTATCTGGGAAGAGATGCTGAGACAGGAAAGGGAGGAAAGAATTAAGTAGCAAGGCTGAGTCCCTGCTGACAAGAATGCATTCTCTCTTGTGTCTTAGTTAGGGCTCTGCTGCTGTGAAGAGACACCATGACCATGGCAACTCTTATAAAGGAAAACATTTCATTGTGGCGGCTTACAGTTCAGAGGTTCAGTCCATTATCCATGGTGGGACTTGGCACTGTGTGGGCAGACATGATGCTAGAGAGGTAGCTGAGGACCCTACATCTTTTGGCAATAGGAAGTAGTCTCAGACACTGGGTGGTACCTTGAACACAGGAAACCTCAAAGCCCAACCCCATAGTGACACACTTCCTCCAACAAGGCCATACTTATTCCAACAAAGCCACACCTCCTACTAGTGCCTCTCCTTAGGAGCTTATGGAGGCCAATTGCATTCAAATCACCACACCTTGCTATCCAGATCAGGAAATTTCAACATAGACTTTCTAAGGATAATGTTAGTTTGATATCATCTTATTCTTTTCACATTCATTTATTTATTTGGCAGAAAGATGGGACAGTGAGGGATACACACATGTGCACATGCCACAGGGCATATGTGGTCAGAAGACAACTCTCAGTAGCTGGGTCCTGGGGATCAAACTCAGATCATCACATTTGACAGCAATCACCTTTACCCGCTGAGGCATTCCCTCGTCTTCAGGTTAATGTTTTCAGGAACAATTCATTGATTGAATAAGCATACACAATGTTTTCGAGCTTATTAAATCTCTTACAAATATACAAACCACACGGAACTCTTTGGTCATTGTATGTTTCTACTTTGACTTTGAGAAGGCTTTATCCATGTCCTGGCAGCCTAGCACGTTAGTGAGTGATTATGTGCCTCAGTTTCCCTCTCTGTATCATAAGAATTTAGTGGGTGTCTTCAGCAACACTCAAGAAAACTATCAAACAGTGAAATGCATCAACTTCTGCTGATATTCATACCTCATATTCCCATGCTTTATGCATCAGCCCCAGTGAGAAGCCCTGGATCATTCATCCCTAGCCAGTCCACTTGGGAATGTCTTCTTCCAGTGACCGTTCTCTTGAAGCTCATATATAAAACCACCTATTTTGTTTTCTGCCTACTTTATCTTAATGCACAGTGACATGAAGCAAGCATCAGCCATTCTTAATATCCTTGCCGTGCCAGCCTCTCCAAACTGGCAGTCCTATAGACTGGGGCCACTCAATTTCGGCTGCCCTGGAAGACCACCATTTGGAATGCCCTCCTACCGTCTGCCAAGGTTAATTCTAGCACACTCCAGAGAGACCACGTTTTTGGTCACTTTAGCTCAGATACAACCGCTGACTTGCTTTCATCACAGCTGGCTCCTGTGTGGCACTGGTAGACAAACTGACAGAAATTTGAGGCTGGGGATTGAAGTTGAGGTTTTCTTGTGCCCTGCTGTTACTTTCTGAAGAGGCTGTCTTAGTTAGGTTTCTACTGCTGTGATAAAACACCACAACCAAAGCAACCCATAGAAGGAAGGGTCTATTTAGGGCTCATGATTCCAGAAAGAGAAGAGGCCCTCGCCATCATGGCTCGAAAGCATGGCAACAAGCACCAGGCATGGCAGCAGGAGCAGCTGAGAACTCACATCCTAACCATAAGCAGGAAACAGAGAGAGGAGAGAGAGTAAGAGAGGGATATTGAGAGATAGATAGAGAAAACTAAAATTGATGCAAGTCCTTGAAAAAACATCAAAGTCCACCCCTAGTGACTTACTGCCTGCAGCAAGCAATACCAACCTCCTAGGCCTCCCCAGGCTTCCCTAACAGCCAACTAGAGACCAAATATTCAAATGTCCACAGGAGGCATCTCATTCACACAACCACAGAAGCTGTAGGCAGTTGAGGGCAAACCCCATCCTACAGACCTGCTTATGGGGTTTGGCCTCTAGCTGGACCTTACTGGAAGCTAGTAGTGATAACCACTGCATGAGACCTCTGGGGAAAGTATTCCATTTCTCGCTAGGGGTCCTGGGGCAGAGGCACAGCACACCTTCCACACCTTCCCATGGGGCTCTTTTGGGGAAACCTGACTGCCTCAGCCACTTCTAAAATCATCGTGGATTTTAAAAACAGAGGAACCTATTTTCTTCCCTACTCCACCATTCCAGGAATCTATCTGTAGACTTTTTAAGGCAAGAACCGTCTAATAATGATTGATTTCACCGTTCCATTTTTAGCCCTAGGAAGATCTTTTTAAGGTCACTGCTTTTTTAACTTCACTGCTGCAGGGAAGTTCTCAAAAACCGTGCAAGTTGGGAAGTTCCAGCCGTTGACAGTCCTAGATCATCTTTCTGTTCTAGAGCAAAATGATTCACCAATAGGAACCAGGTCACAGGCAGGTAAAGCGTCAGTGTCTTTCCTAGAAAATGGGTACCAGGGTGTGTGCCCCAGATTTCTTTGATAAAAATACTCAAGAAGGCAGCCACATGATTGCCCATGTCCATGTGTCCACCTCCCAGCCCACACACCCCTTCCCTCTCTTCTACTAGACAGTCCCCATGTTAGTCCCTGACACTCAGATCTGCCTCATTCTTCTTCATCTCAGCTCTGGGATTTCAAGTGCTTCCTAGAGCTTCCGGATTTTCATCTGCCCTAGGCTGGCACTCCTGACCTCTATTACTGCGCTGCCTCCCATAGTCTGAAGCTGGCTTCTACTAAGGCCTGTGCAGTGGCTCGCGGCTTCAGGGCACTTCATTTACACTGGTCCCTCTGTTTGGCTATCCCTTCTCCTGATCTTACCAAGATGCCTTCCAGTCTCTCCCTGTAGTTCAGTGCCTCAGAGACATGGTTTCTGCTGCTCTAATTCTTCCTGTATGCTCCAATGAGAAGTGGAACCTGGCTGTCTTTAGTCCCACAGCCTCCATGTAGTTTTCTTATGCTTCCTGGTAGCTTCATCGACCCCTGCTGTTAATCCAGGTATGTCTTCAGTCCACCATTGATTAGATGCAGTGTAACAGTGGATCCTAGAACCAGATTGCCTGGGGTTGTATCCAGGACAGAGTACTTCCTAGATCTGAACTAGAGCAAGTTCCTTGTGTCTTCATCTCCTAATGTGTAAACTGCAGATAATGAAAGCTGAGATTTTCATTTATCATTAATCATGCATCATGGAGGTAGTTTAGATAGCGCTAAAGTAAAAAGAGAGCTGAGAAGGTTCACAAAGCAGGCTCCTGGCCTCTCTCTCTCTCTCTCTCTCTCTCTCTCT
>LOEQ01000703.1:579659-591932 GCA_001685075.1 Bramus lutescens | reverse complement strand
GGGAGGAGGGGAGGAGGTGGAAATTTTTAATAATAATAAATAAAATGGAAAAAATATCATATGTGAATAAATAAGGCCTTTACCTTGTTTCAGTTGTCTCCTCCATGTTGTGGATGTGATTTAGACATCATGCCTGTTCCACGGTCAACTTTTATACTTTTGGAGGCACAAGAGTATTTGTGTGAGAATGTCAGAAGCTTGTTTTAAAGCAGCATTTTATGGAACAGATAATTCTTTACTGGGAATAATCCTGTTCTTGGGGGTGTTAGCGGGACACCCCCATACACACTTCTACTCACAACAGCCAGTAGCAGCCTCCCAGCCCCAATTTATAACCACACAGAGAAGATCTCTGACATTGTCCAGTATCCTGAGAGGTCAAAGGTTTAGAGAAATGCAGACACTAATAGGGAGACTGTTTCCCTAACAATCTCCAAGAAAGATCTGGGTATGGTCAGGTTTCTTATCTTGTCAGTGCATTGTTTTGCTTACCAGTGTGGTATTATCACACCATTTTGGATGGGTACAGAGGGACAACAACGTACTGGTGGCAACATGGACCAGAAACTGTCTTTCTGAAGTTCCTAGATGCTTCCTCCCCTGACAGGAGAGAATACTGTGTGAGGCATGGTTCTGTCAGCAGGCTGCTCTTAACACCGTGACCTACAAAGGGTCCCAGGTTTCTCATTCACACAATAGAAATGTAATACTTGTTAGATGAGTGTAGTGGTTTGAATAAAAATGACCCCCAGAGATGCATATGGAATGGCACCATTTGAAAGTGTGGCCTTGTTGGAGTAGGTGTGGCTTTGTTGGAAAAAGTACATCACTAGGGGGTGGGCTTTGGGGTTTCAAAAGCTCAAACCACACTTAATGGCTCACAGTCACTTCCTGCTACCTGCCAGTCCAGATGTAGAACTCTCAGCTCCTTCTCCAGCATCCTACCTGCATGCAGCCATGTCCCACCATGATGATAATGAACTAAACCTCTGAACTGTAAGCCACCCCAATTAAATGTTTTCCTTTATTAGAGTTCCTATGTCACAGTGTCTCTTCACAGCAATAAAAATCCTAACTGAAACAGTTGATGACTAGCTGGAAAAATGAACCAAAATGTTCTAAATTTTGTTTCTCATTAGTGACAGAATCAAACCACTTTTTGATGTGTTGCTTTTTTCCTGACAAAATGGCTTTGTCCTTACAGAAGGGATGACAAACATAATGGAGCATGTCTGAAGGTCTAGTCTTTAAATTCTCAGCAGTTGGAGCTCAAAGCATTTATTTCCACTCACCAGCAATGGAGTGGATGAGGCATTAGAGCACATAAGCTTTGGGTTCCAACATCTTCATCAGTAAAATGATAGAAGATCTCTTGTAGAGGGACTTGTGAGAAATCAGTTCTAGAATATATACAGGGTACTTGGTACAGAGCTCAGCCTAGGGTAAGTACCCATAAACCTTTGTTGCTGCTGTTATCATTGTTACTGAATAGCGAAAACACTGTGTTGCTGAGCTACTGAAAGAGTCGTCAGAAGCAGATCTACCTTTTGTCTCTCTAACCTTGTCTTTAATGGAAGCTTCTATTCCTATTGTTTTGTTCAGAGATGACAGTGCCACAGACATGCATGTTAAAATATTGCCCTTTTACCCAAGGCTCAGTAGTGAGAGCTCTGCCTCATTCATATCCATATGCAAAGCACCCAGCACAAGGAATGGCCAAAGGAGGGACATCATTCCCGTGCTTGACAGGTAGGACGACTGAGAACCACAATGTTCCAGAAGCAGAACTAGACCTTGTAGGAAAAAGCAGAGGCAGCCTAAACCAGGCAGAATCACAGGGCTCAGAGAGTTCACAGGACTACTACAAAGACCCAGTCAGGATTCATGAGAAACAGGCTCAGGTCAGAAAACTCCATATATATTTCAGGTCCTTTCAGTTATAGAGCGATTAACTAACTCTCAACTTTCAGAAAACCAACTGTGTAAGAATGTAAGGATTGTAAGAATGATACTAAGTGGCAGATGGCATGGCTTTAGTTTTGGAGAGATGGCAGGAAGTAACAGGAGGGGTGCAGCACCGGAAAGAGTGCCACCATTGATCCAGGACGGCTATAGAGGCACATTCTGTAAAGAGCTGTGAGATTCCTAGCTCCATTGGAGGAGAAATTACTTCCTTTCTTTGTTTTGTTTGTGTGACAAGGTCTTGCCATATATCCCAGGTTGGTCTCAAATTCACTGTCCTAATGTCTCAGTCTCCCCAGTGCTAGGATTGTAAGCAAGCACTGCCTTACTTGGCTTAAGAATGTATTTCTGCCTGTGAGATGCATGCAAGATGGTGGGCAGTCACAGAGGATCTGGGCTGGGTAAGCATGGTCCCTGGGAGACTCAGAGATCAGATTTCCTGAGTCTTTGAGGCCCTAAGTCACATTTAGGTATATGACAGCCTATGTGATGTCATACAACTAGGCAATGGCCACCACAACTCTTATTAAAGAGCTTTTAATGGATGGGAGGATGGCTCTGTCAGTGAAGTAAGTTCTTATTTAGCTCTTACAAGCCCAAGGATCTGACTTCTATCCCTAGAGCCCACATTAGCAGTGAGGCATGTGGGAGAGCTTGTAGCCCAATCTCTGGTGAGGATGAAAAAGGTAGATATCTCTAAACGACTTGGCAACTCCATGAAGTAAAACACACATTGTATGTCTGTCTGTCTGCCTGCCTGCCTGCACCCCTCCTCGTGTGTGTGTGTGCACATGCACACACACACACACACACACACACACAAAACATTTTTTTTTAATCTCAACTGAATTCTGAAGATTGAGAAAGCCCACCTTTTATGTTCCTTCAGCTCCAGAAGGAGGAAAATTCCCCTCAGGTTATTTCAAGTGTCTTGTTACTGAAAGAAGCAGCAGAGAGATTAACCCCACTTTTTGCATCAGTCAAAGCCTAGCCCTTTTAGAGACAGCCTCTGAAAGGACTTGCTAACCAGCTGGAGATGCTTTTAGCCTCTGGGTACCTGACATCTTGTCTTCACTTTGGTGTCATTAATAGGAGCATCACGTGTGTGACCCAGGTTAGAGCACACCCAACTTCTTTTCTTTTGGTTTCCTGCTAGGGGGAGACTGAAAAATTTCTATAAAATTCAGAGAAAGACATGGAATCAGCATAGTGAGACTGAGGGGAAAGGCCAAAGAGGCTAAAGGAGAATTGAAAAGGGAAAACTTTGACAATTTGGAGGACATTGTAGTTATTAACAATAAATGAAGAACAAAACTCCAAAATGTATTATTTACTCCTCTATTGGATAATAGCTGAGGAATTTTTAATAAAAGGTCTGGAACATTTTACACACAGAGCTATGCATGGTTTTGTGGCCTTTATCATATGGATTTCAGAGTTTTCTATTTCCCTCTTGGCATACTTATAAAAGCAAGTATAAATTGAACTCTACTTTAATAACCCTCATGGCACAATATTACATATTAGATTCATTTCATTGTTTCCTACCCCATACTTATTTACCACAGTTTATCATAGATTTTACATTAGTCTTTGCTGTGGGGGAAAAGCAGGTCTAAAACATAGAGCTAGCCCTTCCTGCAGCCATCCAGTAGTTAGCTGGCGTGTTCATCTCTTCATAGCATGAGTCCACTGCACAAGCAGAAAGTGTTCTTTTCTCAGAAATACTCTTGCCAGATGTTTCCACCAAAAACCATGAAGTTTTTCATGCACTTCTGGCATGCATGACTTCATCCATAATGATGATTCAAACACTCCTCCCCTTAATTAAGCTAATTAGTCTCCCCTAGTTCCTTTGTGAGGAGCATCTATTGTCCCAATCAGCCATTTGTGGCCTCCGGAAGAGTCAGATTTTGTTTCTATTCATATTTACTCCACATTTTCTACCCAATAAACTCCAAATAAACACATTAACAATTTCAGCAAAGGAAACTCAATCACAGCCAAATTTACATGGAACACTCTTGCTGTGTCTGCAGTTAATTGATCTTATACTTATGGATGATTAGGGAATTATTCTATGGCTCAGTGTTGGAAATGTAATGATCAGTTTTTATAAGCATTTGCAGCCAAGCATTGCATCTTTATTTTGTTTGGGAATTTATTTTGTTTGGGATTTGCTTCAGAATACCTTCATGTTTTAAATATATTTCCCTTCCTTACGATCTTACTAATTTTGTCTCTCCACACAGAACGTTTTGTGTCCTTAGAGGGTCTGATTCATCTATTAGCAGAGAGTTAAAACAAAAACCAAGAAGAAAGGATTTGCCTTAACCCTGCATCTTTTCTATGGACAACCTATATATAATTTCTAAAAGATTTAAAAATATTATGTAGATGAAAGTTTCTGTCCCATTCTGGTCCTGTAGCCATTCAGTCCTAAGGAAATTCAAAGAGGTTTATGTTAATTATAAACTGTTTAGCCTATAAGCTCAGGATTATTATTAACTAGCTCTTATAACTTAAATCAAACCATAATTCTTGTCTATGTTCAGCCATGTGGCTTGGTACCTTTTCTCAGTAAGGCATTCTTGTCTTGATTCAACTGCATCTGGTTAGTGACTGACTCTCAGCCTTTCCTCTTCCCAAAATTCTCCTAGTCTTGTTGTCCTTCCTATACTTCCTGCCTGGCTACTGGCCAATCAGCATTTTATTAAACTAATATGAGTGACAAATATCTACAGTCTACAAGACCATTATATATATATAGCCATTCTCTACCCTACATCTTTTGTTTATAGATGACCCTCCATTATCAAATGAAAACCCAAGACAAAACCACAATGTGGAGGAAGGGAGATAGCTCAGTGTGTAAGGCATTTGCTGTACAATCATAAGGACCTGAGTTCAGATCCCCAGAACTCATGAAAAAGCCAAGCATAGCAATGCATATTTGCATACCTACCTGCTGGTAGAGTCTGAGACAAACATTCAGCTCTCTGCGGCATGTTGGCCAGCCAGTCTAGCCAAAACAGAAATCCAGGTAAAATGAGAGTTTCTGTCTTCAAAAATAATGAAGGGGCTAGGAAGATGACGCGGTGTGTGGTGGTTCAAATGAGAACAACCCTCCTAGCCTCATATTTTTGAATAGTTGATCCTCAGTTGGTGGAACTCTTTGGGAAGGATTAGGAGGTGTGGCCATGTTGGAGGAGGTGTGTCAATGGGGTGGGCTTTGAGGTTTCAAAACACTTGTGTCTTTCCCAGTGTGCTCTCTGCCTCCTGCTTGTGAATCAATATCTGAACTCTCAGCTGTTCCTGCTGATATCCTTCCTTCTGCTGTCATTGACCCTAACCTTCTGAAATGGTAAGCCCATTAGACACTTATTATAGATTGCCCCAGTCACAGCCATAGAAGAGTATTAGGTATTCTACCTGATATGGTAGAAAAGAGAAAAACTTGAGAGCCGACTTCAAACCCCCGACTCACATAAGTAAGCTGCGAGTGACCATGTTTACCTGTAACCCCAGTGCTGTGGGGAGTGGAGAATACATAAAGAATGATAGAACAGGACAGCCAGTGTCACCCTCTGACCCCCACATTCTCCTGAGCATGTGTGTGCACACGCACACTGTACTGGTTAGTTGTATGTCAACACAAGCTAGAGTCATCAGAGAAGAGGGATCCTCAATTGAGACAATGCCTTCATAAAATTAGGCTGTAGGCAAGCCTATAAGGTATTTCCTTAGTTAGTGATTGATGGGGGAGGGCCTGATCTATTGTGGGTGGGGCCATGCCTACCCTGGCAGTGCTGGATTCTATGAGAATGCAGGATATGGGGAGAAAAGCAGAAAGCAACACCCCTCGGTGGCCTCTGCATAAGATCCTGCCTTCAGGTTCCTGCTCTATTCGAGTTCCTCTCCTGACTTCCTTCAGTGATAAGCAGTGATATGGAAGTTGAGCCAAATAAAACCTTTCCTGCCCTAGTTGTTTTGCTCATGGTATTTCATCACAGTAATACTAACCCTAACTAGGGCATACATACAACAAAACAATAACAACAACAACAATAATAATAACAAGGTGAAGATATTCTAAATGTACTCACCTGGGCAAATATATACACATACATTTAACTGTAACAACAGCAACAACAAAAATAATTCTTTAGCAGTGCCAGGCTTGAAGTCACAGACAGGGAGGCTTCTGTATACTTCCAACAAGTTACCAGATAGTATTCTTTACTCCAGCTAGCTCATTAGGTTGGGCTGATTTAATAAATGTGGAATATAAAATGGATGTGAGCATTGCTGCCAGATATGAGTTCAAATCTTATAAAAAGGTGATCCTGGACAAGTTATTGAATTTCCTTAAGCCTTGCTTTGCTCATTTTCACAACTGAAACATCTCATCCTTGCCATGTCCTCAAAGTGGTTCTGTGAGGATGAATAAGGACAAGGAGTATACGTAGCATTGGACTTGGCCTACGGCAGGTATATAACTCAGTTCTCCTACCACTGTAACAAAACACCTAACCAAAGCCACTCCGGAAAGAAAGGGTTCGTGCTGATTTACAATTCGAGGGAAAAATCCATCATGGCTGGGAAGGCACAATGGCGGGAGCGTGAAGCTATTATTCAAACTGAGTGAGCAATGGATGCCATGCTCGGCTTGTTTTCTTCCTTTTATACCATCCAGATGGTGCCCCATGGAATGGTGCCCTTACATTTAGGGTCGGCATCCTTGCTGCCATGAATCTGATCTAGATAAGCTTTCACAGACATCCTCAGAGCTTGTTTCTGTGGTGACTCCGGCAAATACCACCAGAGCAAATTTGTTACGTCTGGTGAAAAGCGCCAGGTTTAGTGACCACCTGACTTGGGGGTGGGGGGGTGGTAAGTGAAAGTGATATGTCACAGATGAGGCTTCACACTTAAGTTACTAGACAATATCCAGCTGACCTCCTTTCCCTGAACACCAGAAATATTACATTTCCTACCCACCTTCAGAGAGATTGGCACTCTCGTGAAACCCACAAGATCCTAGGTAGAAGTCCAGAAAGCATCACCCAGCAGTTAGGGATGTTGTGTAGCACTGGAATGCTTACCTAGTACACACAAGTGCTGGGTTCAAAGCCCACCATCGGAGGGGATAAATCACCCAAGGGCCAACCTTACAACTCTATGACTTACAGGGCAGAAAGCTTCCTGGGATTTGATGCATGCATTTTATTTGGCTCACCCTGGTCTCAACCTCAAGTGAAGCCATGTGAGAAGACCTGCTGGGTGAGCTCTAGTGCACAGCAGAGGCAGCACTCCATTCTCTGGGCCCTGTGTCTCTATGGTAGCAGTCGAGTCAGCTGAAGGGCAGGGGAGCAGAGCTCTGTGGAGCTGGTACCTCTTGACATCTCCCTGAATCGATCACATGATTAAGACAGAAAAATGTGTTGTATGGAGACTGACTGCCGCTGTACAAACACCCATTCCTCCTTATCCTTGTTATTGCTGTTGCTATTGTTGTTATAGCCTTATATCAATCACAATCAATCACTCTCTTTGTGTTGACCCAGCAGGGCTGCTGCACAGGCAGAGTAGCATCCTGGTTGGTTTTGAGTAGGAGCATGCTCCCTGGGAAGCTCTGTGCAGATAGATATTATCTTCCTGTCCCCAGAGCCTAATTGGCTTTCTGGGTACATCTATACCAGTATCTAGTAGATGTTTGTGGATTAAGCAGTAGTGTTTGGTTCATGCATTATAAGAGATTTTCTGCAAAATAAAAACCATAAGCCAGCAGTGAGCCAAGAGAAACAGCTCCGTTTAATGGCCATCTAAATCTCTCAGTCTTTCGGTACCTGCATCTGCCGGGTTGTCAAGGTTACCTCTCATCATCTTTGAAATATTATTAGATGCTGACCCACACTGTATCAAAACTGTGCATAGACCTTGATGTGTGTTTGTCTCCCCTATCATTCCAACTGTTGTTCTCTGTTCTGGTCTGCCTCCCTCACTCTTCAAATTTATCAAAGACTTTATAGCTTAGCTAGTAACCAGAATGAGTGCTTATTCTATATTGTACAGATCAGTGGGACTTCAAGGGGGCTGGACCCAGACTGAGAATAAGTTAAAAAGTTCTTTTCTTACCAATGCACATGAGATTATATAGTTTGTTTGTTTTAAGGTCTCACTATATAGACCAAGCTGTCCTCAACTTCATAGAGATCTTCATGCCTGTGCTTTCTGGGTGCTGGATTTAAAGGCGTGCGCCACCACACCCAGTTAGACTTCTTTTTACCCATGTGGGCATGGGTAGTGTACAGAGTTAGCCTCTGAATTCTGAGAAGCTCTTTCACGTTGCTTGGCTTTCATTATCATCCTCATTAGTTCAGCTATTTATTGATCTTACCATATTAGGTTCTCTGCCGGAAGCTCGCCAGAAGCTTATGAAAGAGGTGTTGTTATCAGGCCTGTTCTACAGAGGAGCGTGTAAGAGGTTCAGGAGGACTAAGAACTTATGCAAGGACACCTGGGTTAAATGTCAAAGCCAGCACCAAGTCCAGGCTTGGCTCCGCTGGAAATCCTGTGTGCTTCCTTTCCCATGGTGTCGCGAGAGAGAGGCGGGGAAGATCTCAAAGGAGACCCGGTTTCTCCTAGTTTCAAACCAAACACTTGGGTAAAGGCAAGGCTACCATTGCTGCGAGCGTTTCAGCAGGACTCAGGCGGAAAGAGGGACCCTGGGAAACCAGGCTGATGGAATCTGGAGTGTGGAAAGCTTCCCAGGAGAGACAGGAGGAATGAGCTCAGTGTCCCACAGCACAGGACAGTGACAGTCCGCCACAGCGGCCTGTTAATAAGCCAATCACCCTGATCTTATCCTAAATAAAGCATTGAACTATGACACTGAATTCCATATGTATAATTATCATCTGCCAGTTACAAACGGTTTTAAACAATCCCTAGTTTCTTTATAGCTTAGAATCTTAAGATAACTGAAAAAAAATTAAGATCACATGATGCGGTATTTGGCAAAATGGCTTATTGAGAGAAAAATGTTCTTAAAGTCATTTTTAAATGTACATGATAAGATTAAAAATTAAAGGAGAGGATATGCTAAAGGAATTTTTCAGGTTAATTTGAAGCATCATACTTTGCTAAATAAATTTTCTTTCAAAAATGACCTTTGGGTCTTTTATCATAGGGCATCTCAAGTTCAAAATCAGCCTGGACTACTCCCTGATTCAGAAGGAGTAGCAGGGAGACAGGGAAGGAGAAAGAAAAGAGGGAGGGAGCAGGGAAGGAGCCTTTTGAGTGGGGTGTCTCTCATGGCTGAACTTGAGGGTCTTTGTTGGCCTTTTGCCCCTCTGTTATGAATTACCTATGCACAGTTTTGCCCATTTCCTATTGAAGTGCATATGTATACATAAATCATTTCTGATGATTTTCTGCAAGTTATGGAAAGTTGATTTTTTATTTCACCGTATCAATATTTTGCCAATTTAGAGAGATACCTTTGATACTCTAACAATCAGGAAAGAATCTGGATTCATTACATGCCAATGAGAAGGCAAGGAATTCATGAAGCAGTCTGCAAAAGGCTTCCTGTTTGACTTCGGGCATCATTAAGTAATAGCCACGTGCTGATTTGGCTACTTTCCATGCAAGGCCTAAAAGCCACCTTATCAGAGCTCACATCAGGCTGCAATGCCTGGCCAGTCAGAAGAAGTGTTAATACCAGCCCGTAAAACTGCTGCCTGTTGAACCGGCAAATGGCTTTCCCCTGGAAGAATGGAAGAATAGGAGGAGAAAGAAAGCCGGAAAAGAAATAAAATTTAAGATGAGCAAAGGAAGGAAAAGAAGACAATTTCAAAGGAGAGAAAAAAGACAAAAAGAAAGAGGAAGACGTGGGTAAAGGCGTGGCTAATGTAAAGAAGGGAGAACAATAAGAAGTAAACCAAAATATAATTTTTAAATAGATGGAAGGGAACATCCTGATACACCCATTAACAAAGAAACAGAAAGTGTTACACACACAAAATGGAGCTTTATTTAGCCACAAACAAGGATTAAACTATGACATTACAGGAAAATGGTGAGAAGTGGAGATTGTGTTAAATAAAAAAGGCTACGTTCGCGGAGTTAAATACTTCATGTTTTCTCTCATATGCAGAATCAAGTGGTAAACACAAATATATGTAATGACATAGAAGTGAAAAGGCAATTGTATGAGGGGAGGAAGAAATATAAAGAGGGCAAAGAAGGGTAATAGAGGGAAAAGTATGCTTATTTATATACATACATAGCTATGAAGATATATGCATACATCTAAATTTGTCTGCACACACACACACACACACGGTGGCCTATTTGAGAGGAGAAAAACTAGCAAGGAGTGAGGAGGAGGGACAGAAGAGTACCTGTAGAAGGTACGAAGACATCACAAAAGTTATTTTATATATTAACTGAAAGTGTATTACAAAAATTGCTTTTTAAATGGATATCAGGAAGGAGGAGAATGGATGGGAGGGGAAAAGTAGAGATCATCAAACTTAAGACTTTAGACTGAATCCATTTTAACTACACAAAACCCTGGGAATAAAGCAGAATGCAGAGTTCCCACTTCCCTGAAAATCTCATTTTACAAAGCAGAGGGCCAGAAACAATGCGTCATTCACCCATACTCACACAGCAGCTTCCTGCTAGACAGGAGTCCAGCTCTGTCCCCTAGGCACTGTCACCCACCTCCTCTCCCACTGCTATTCCTTTATTTTACCAAATACTTGCTATATGAATTCTATTTCTATGTATCCAACATCAATCATATTTTAAGAGAAAACAGATTTTCTTTGAAACTAGCTATCTTACCTGTAAAAGGGTTGTATGTGTACGTGAGTGTTATTTGTTTGTTTTTGTTTTGTTCGGATTTTTGTTGTGTTGTGTTGTGTTGTTGTTGTTTTGGAGACAGGGTTTTACTATGAAATTCTGGCTGTTCTGGAACTCACTCTATAGACCAGGCTGACTTTGAATTCAGAGATCCACCTGCCTCTGCCTCCCACACGCTGGGATTAAAGGTGTGTACCACTACACCCAGATTGTGTGTGTGTGTGTGTGTGTGTGTGTGTGTGTATAGTGTAAATCAGCAAATAAGTTAGCAGCCATTTCCTACTGAAATTAAANGTGTGTGTGTGTGTGTGTGTGTGTGTGTGTGTGTGCTGTAACTAACAGAATCTGGCCTATAGTGTATAGTGTAAATCAGCAAATAAGTTAGCAGCCATTTCCTACTGAAATTAAACAGGAGACTGTAAGTAACATAGAAAACAGATCCCAAAGGAAGTTAAGGTAGCCTCAGCAAAGGCTCACATCCCCAGGACATTTGGTGGCATTTCCACGGTACTATTTTCCTGGCCTGCCTGGGGCCACAGAGGTAAAGGAGATAGCAGTCACCACAGTCAGCCATTACCTTCGCTGACTGATTTAAGGATGTAATTGAGAAGGAATGCCCAGTGTCGAGTTATCTAATGTCAAAAGGAAAATGTTCCAATCCTGGAAAACACAGTGCTTCTGCCAATGCCCTTGAACACAGCAAAGGTCCACTTGGCATGGTTTAGTGGGCCCATCATTCTTTCAGCCAGGAGGTAGGACGGAGCCTGGGTTCTGATGTCCTTTCAGCACTTTGATTCTATATGATCCTATAACAAGTAAAAAAAGCTCCTTTGCCCTAATTTGTTGGTTATTACCTTAATTTTCTATTTTGCTTTGGTAATGTGGGTCTGGCTTAGCTATTTAGAATTAGTGCCAATGAGGCCAGAGTAAGTGGGCCCATTCATTCATTCAACGATACTTCTTGAGCTACCCACACACCAGAATTGTTTTGGGTGTTATTCACACAGCACTAACAACACAGATAAAAGAGCCTGCCCTTGAGAGTTTGGGCTCTAGCTGGGGTAGAAGGCATAGAGACAGTAAGTACAATATCTTTGATAAGTTGTTAACCTTTTAGGTAGTGTTCTGGTGTGGAGAGCTGCATAGTGCTGCGCCTTAAAGATGGCTCCGGTTTCCGCCTTCCGCTAGCCCGACAGCGAGCGCTCTGTGTGATAAACAAGTCCTTATTTGGCTAAGGCTGATCAGCAGGCTTGCTTTCGTGTATGTGGGCCTATTAGAGATTGCCACATGGCTTATTGGGATTGGTAGTCCACAAAGTATATAGTCTGCAAGCACCCTTCCGGGAGAGAAGAAGAAGATTGTTCAAGGTTCCTGAATAAACTACATATAGAAGAGCCTGAGTGTTGCGTCTTTCTTGCTGGTCGAGGTGGACGTGAC
>LOEQ01000703.1:564804-578276 GCA_001685075.1 Bramus lutescens | reverse complement strand
TTGGTAGTCCACAGAGTATATAGTCTGCAAGCGCCCTTCCCGGAGAGAAGAAGAAGATTGTTCAAGGTTCCTGAATTAACTGCATATAGAAGAGCCCGAGTGTTGCGTCTTTCTTGCTGGTCGAGGTGGATGTGACATTCTGGTCTATGGAGAAAAACACAGTAGAGGGGGACACAGAACTAGAAGAATAACCTTGTCATTGGGTGGACAGAAATGTTAAGTAGGACAATATCTCTGATGACACAGGGCTTGAGAAAAGACCTGGAACCTGGAACTGATAGTGAGGGACATAGAGATGACCTGAGATTGTATGGGCAAAGGGGAGGCTCAGAGAAGGAAGTTGGCTAGACCTTGCAGGACCAGGTGAACAGTAAGGGCACCTTAGATTTCTGGGAGATGCAAAGCCTGCCTTTAGCCCTGGGATGAGTTTTCATATCACCACTGCCTGCAGGGTGGGACAGAACACATTCAAGGGTAAAGGGGGGAGCATGGTCAGCGCTAAGGAGTGTATTAGTGCCCTAGGAAAGAGAGGATCATGTGAGGGGAAAGTAGCTCTGGATGCCATCTTGAAGTTGGATATGACAGGATCCACTGATGGATGGGGTGTGAGATGTAAGGACAAGAAAAGAATCAGGGTAATTCTACTTTTGGTCCAAACAGTCAGAAAGACACAGCTTGAGGTTTCTATGAAGCAAAATAGAGAAGGCTGCATGAGAAACAAGGTTGTGTTTTGTTAGGAGTGGAGACGAGCAAGCAGTTCAGTCTGAGAAGCTTGTTGGGTACCCATTTAGGTTGTGCAGTTGGATAGATGACTTTCAAGTTCAAAGTGACGTTAGGTTACTGATACACATATCAGATTTTGGTGTAGAAATTTTATTTAAAACCTAAAGTTAGGGTGTTTATCAAAAAATGAGTTATCCTAAGAACTGGCCTTAAGGTGTTCCCACATTGTGACTTTGGAGCGATAAGGACCTAGGAGAGGAGACCTACATGCAGTGACTAGTTTTGTGATTCTGAACAGGACAGTCCTGGACCACCAGACCTGTATCTCCAGGAAACTGAGGAATGCAAGTGTCTGGCCTCATTCCAACCAGGCTAATGCGGAGGTCCAAGGAATGAGCCCTGTGGTGTGCATTTGAACAAACCCTTCCTGTGGTTCTGTTGGATGTTGAAGTCTGAGATCCACTGGGCTTGTGGAGCAGTAGGCAGGCTAAGAGCATACAGTGTCTGAGAAGCCAGGGAAGCAGTGTTTCTTGGGGAATACATCAGTAATGTTTTACTCAGGTGATGAGCAGGCTGGGATGAGGCTTGTGAGCTACCCATTGTGTAAATAACTCATGGTGGTCATCAATCCAATGGAGGTTCTGCTAAAACCAGTTTGAGTTGAGGATAAGAAGAGCAACAACTGGGTTTGTTTATTGGGTTTTGAGGAAGGATCTTTACTACATAGTCCTGGCTGGCCTCAAACTCATAGAAATCCACCTGCTTCTTCCTCCTGAGTGATAGTATTACAGATGTGTGCCACCATGTCTGATCCCAAAGGTCAGATTTTGATAGATTCAGGAAGGAATATGAGTAGGGTAATCAGAAACTATAAATACGGGTAATTCTTTTCAAAGGTCTGAGTGTAAAACGAGTCTGGTCATCTTCATTCTGTCTGATACTTAAATGAACTAACAAAGTTCATTACAAACTTCCTCCACCTACTCCATGCCGGCTGTCTTTACAACCAACTTGTCAATTTGAGGTTTCCACAGTTGGGACTCGCAGAGTCCATTCTGCCCTCTCGACAGGAGTTTGCGCAACCCAGACTGAGTTTAAGGCTTCAGTCATTTCAGATTTATGCTGCAATTATTTATTTTTGCAGGGATTCCCAGGGCTTCACATAGCTTCTAACAGTCAGCTCATATGCAAGTCTCACTGTCACTTTTAAACCCCTAGAGAAGCATGTGTAAGGAGGAGGACCTGGTGCGCTGACGGATGACTATGAGAAAGAGATTAAAGGTGGGCGGAGTCTAGGGCTGGAGGAGGGGTCAAGCAAATGAGAGGGAGAACGAATAAGGATACGAAACGGCCAAACAATAAATAACCACGTTGGGTTAGGCAGTGAAAATTAAATGAAAGGACGCGGCCACTGTGCACGGTGGAAGAGCATGATGAATCCAAGGAGATTAATCCGGACTCCTGGAACTGTCGAGAGAAGAGATTCATCGAGACTGGGGCTGTGGTGTCCATTCCCCCCGATGATGATGACTAATAGAAGCTAAGGTCATAGTTCACAGTAATTATTTTAGAGGAAAGAAATTTAAACAAGGAAACACATAACATAAAAGACTGTGAAGAAAACTCAAGTTCAGCAAACACAAATCCAGGGAAGAATTAAGCTACTTTGGAGCACGAAGAGGAGGACAGCTGTCTGAATGGATTGTTCTACAGAATGACAAGAATGATGATGGCTTTGGATAGTTATCACATGAAGGGCAGTTGTGCTTAAGTAGCAAAAAAAAAAAAGAGGAAAACAAAACAATTGAAAAATACCAAAAGCCTGAGGTAGAATTGATATACACCTCCCATATACTGTCCTAATTGGAAAGAAAATCAAAGTCAAATGGATTTTCTGTAGTCACTGGAGAGAACTTGTCAATGGTCTCTATTTTCCTACCCACCAAGCATGGAAAAAAAATGACCACTGCTAAAAACCTACAGTTTTCAGAAACTAACCCAGAACATCTGTGGATGTTAATATTAAAGTCTAAAGAAATTCAGTCCAGCAGAGTCACATGATATGGACAAGGACTTTGCCAATTATCAGCAAACATCCTGTCTAATTTCTTAAAATCAGAATCTTCTTCTATTCTTGCTAAATTGCAAATGGTCTCCATTTTTTAAGCAAGAATGACCACTTGATTCTGATAATGTTTACCTCATAGTAAACTCTTGAGAACAGTTGCACAGGTACCAGAAAATGACCACTGCCATTATGGAAACAGTTTGACACCGGACTTACTTTGTGTCCACTAGCTTCTGCAGCAATGAGTTTCTATAAAGTTTCCACAGATATTTTATGTAAATCATTGATGTCTTTAACCGCTCTGCGTTTAGTCAGTCTGGAGAATGATCTGGAAGCCAGTCTATTTGAATGATCCTGCTGAATTTAGCATTCAGTGTACCTGGAGAGGTTAGGTGAGAGCCTTCTGCTGGGCCATGATGTCAAGAGCACTGACTCAGCTCTGAGCTCTCAAGCTGATGCACATCCACTGACTTGGGATGACTGGCACTTCTGAGGCCACCATCACATTATTTTGGCCATGTAATGCATCTCTCACTGCTCAATGGTTACATACAGTTGTGCTTTAAATGACACACCTGTTTGCGACTTAAATGGTGACCAGGTCCCTGCACTAACTTGGGCCTTGTGTTTAGAGGCAGCAAAAGATTGCATCTATTCTGTTCATTTTCAGATTAACAAATTAAATTGTACATCCTTGTATAAGATTCTCTTCAGACAAATGTGTGCCAGTTTAAAGAAATGTGTAAAATCAAAAGGAAAATTTTACTAGCAGCCCTTTGATGACAGAGAATTATAATCAATGATTAGAAAAACTGTCTGAAAACATTTTCATTTCTTTCCACCAAGTGGGCAGAGCTGTGAGGCTTGCTCTAACTCCTCTCTCGTCCTTGCCCCCCCCACCTCCTTTCTGGTTCCTTCTTGCTCTTTTTAGGGCCTGCACAGACCCATGGGTAGACACTGATCACTTTCACTTCTGCTGAGGAAATTACAACATGCTTCTCTAAACGGTAGAGCGAAAGAGAAAACAGATGTTCTGATACCAAATGGTTGGACCTTGGAGAGTTAGCAGTATTCTCAGGACCCGTAGGACCAGAAAATGTCCACGAATCTGAGAGGAGCCCTGGGGTATGAGTGGGGGTGGAAGAGAAGGTTAGTCAACAAGGGACTAAGACAAGTAGAAAAGGAGGTGGGTGGACATCTGTGTGTTATCTGCTCTGTAGATCCCTCTTGAGCACAGTGCAGCTCTGGGCTCCAGCCCTGTAGAGATGGTTTCTATTCGGGTCTGGCTCAGGGAATATCTGCTGAATCAGTATCTCTGAGCAGAACTAGGAAACTGACCCCAAAGAGGAGAGTCACTATATTAGTCAGGGTCTCTGAAAAAAGAAAAAGTTAGACCCAAGAGACAGAATCCTCCGATCTGAAATGTTCTCTGGTGTGAAATTCTCTGCTTTGTTCTCAAAGGAAAGAAAGCACCAGTGGGAGCTTGCTCATCAAACGTGGTGCGAGTTTAGCTTCTTCTAGAAAAAGCAGCCTGCGTCACATTGAAGCCAGATTTGGGTCTTTGCTCTGAGAGCGGTTAGCCCAGTGGAGAGGCTGACTTCCGTGACAACTGGTGCAGGCACAGGTGCAGTGTGGGTCCCGCAGATATGAACCCTGATAAATGGTGCATGAGTGCCTACTCTGTGCAAGAATGGAGAGAAGAACAGCCCATCTCCCACCCTCCTGGGGTTCCCATTGCAGCCTGATCCTCCACAGTCTTCCTGGCAAGGAAGACATCTCAGACCCTGCTCCGTTAAAGTGTCTGGGAGGAAGGTAAGTGCTGCTTTGATTCCCATTCTACAGCTGGACAATGTGAGTTCTAATGCAGTTAGACGAGGGTCACACAGAGGTCAGAGCATCTGAAAAAATTATCACAAGATTTTTGAAGAGCGTTGAGCAGCTTAAACTGAGAAGTGAAGACTTTTTGTGGACTTATCTAAAAAGAAATATGTTGTTCTGAGTATCTCAGTTTCATTTATTCAGCAAGTATATACTGGGTGCTACTGTAGGCAATGCAGCCAGTCAATGAAATAAGGACTAAAGAACATCAATACGTGTGTGTGTGTGTGTGTATGTGTGTGTGTGTGTGTGTGTGCGCGCGCGCGCATGCATGTAGGGGTGCATTTTGTGATGTTAAGGGAAAAGTACTTGGAACAAAAACAAAACAGAAGTAGAGAGGAATTGGGGAGAAACAATTGAACAAAGCTCTGAATAAACAAGAGAAGCAGGCTGTGTGGCTGTCTAGGCACCCCCAAAGAACATTAAGTGCAAGCCTGTGTGGTGGGCAGGGCCAGAGAAAGTTTGAAGAGCAGCAATGCAAGCACTGAAGCAGAGTGGAGACGCTGGGACCAGCAAGGCAGCTGGGAGAGGGACAGCCCTGGCTTTGGCATCTCGCGAAGTGCGGTGCCTCTGATGGCTTTATGTTCAGTACCACTTAGCTTCCCCTAGGATCTCTCTAGCTAGAGGCAAGGCTCAGTGTAGGGAGGAGGAGAGCTGGCCAACTGGGGGCAACAGGGCAGGGGGAATCATTTGACAGGGAGCTAGGAGTGCTAGTCTGTTTTGCTTCAACTTTTTATAAGTTTGTTTCGGTAATCCTTTTCTTAGTTTATGGAATTGAAAACTCATGAAAAATTATTAGTCGTGTATGATGAAATGGGATTTCAAAGTGGTAGATTACCTTTTTCATGACAGTTCAAACTACCTTCCTAATACCTGAAGTGGATCATCTCAGCTATGAGCTCCTTAATACAGGGCTGAAAAGCAGCAAGCAATCAAATACATTTTTAAACATGTAGACTCTAAAAATGGGTTCAGGTAGCTGAATTAGTTCATAGAAATTACAGTTAGCTGTATTTTATTGATCCTTCTTTCTAGAATGTGTAACAGTTCATTAATCTTCTTTAGGCCCATTATAAGGTTTTCCCTTCCCATTACGCCAACCAATGAATACTTTATTAAAAATCATAACGTTACAAGAAGCTATGAAATACGCTCCCTATTTTGGAAAATCCCCTCGATACCTAAATTCTTTAAAAAAAAAAACCAGTTTTCATGGTTCCAGGAATATCATTGGCATCCTCATCCCCAAGCATCCCCAGCAAACAGCAAAGATTCAGTGATGAAGAGAATGAAGACAGAACAGGCTTTCAGATCAGATCATTTAGTTGCTTTGTAAGTCCTTGTCTGGGTATTTGTTATCTCAGAATACTAGTCAGGGCCGAGGTCTTTCTTGGTCATGGCTTTATTTAGCCTTCACAAGGTAAGTAAGATGACATTTCTACTTCCTGCTGGCTCACCAGCTTCTGCATGAGGAATGGGTACACAGGCTCCATCCTCCATGTATCTGCTATGTCAGCAGTGATGGTTTCCCCTCTGCCTTCCCCCAAAGGATGTGTTGAATAAAGCTATGATCTAGTTGCCAAATGGCTCGAGGCTTATTAATACTGGCATGAGTCACTTTTGCCACCTTTGAGTTATATTATTAGCAGATTCCGGGAAGCTCCCCATCACCCTTTAGTGACCTTTCACAGTTAACCTTTCTGCTGAGGTGTAGTGGACCCACGGCCCCTTCCTCCAACAGAAACTAAATCCCGCTACTATCAGTCATTTGTCATCTCCAGTGAATTCCCGTATCCTGCATCTGCCGTTGTAGCTCACGTGGGAGAAAGGAAAGACTAAATATGCACAAGAGATGGCATAGTCAAGTGACAGTAGATGGCGAACATCCCCAGAGCAGGAACCACCAAACTGTCTGCAGTCAGCACTGGCTGTGGGATCCCTTGACTCTGAGAAAAAGGAAGTCCTCTTAGGGCAGCCCCTTGGTATCGTTAAACCTAGGAGCCACAGAAATCCAATTATTTAAAGACAAGCATTGAATCTGTGGAGAATCATATGCTTTTAATAACCTCTGGCCAGAGCTGTTTACATAATCTCTTCCAAACATCTCACACTTCACCAGTTATGTGTGTCCCTGCGTCATCTCAGTCTTTAATGAATTCTTTTCCCTCACGTATTTTTGGAAATGCCCAGGGGTGCTAACATGTGGCTAGAAATAATTCCATTGAGTGTCCTCACCAAAGCAGGAGTCCACGGCCCAGGCTTGCAGGCTTCCCCTAAGACAGCACTCAGGACCAGAAGTCTGTCCCCATCTCTGATGTCACCTCAGTCACTGCTACCAGGAAGTCCTGTAGGACCCAAGCTGGTGAATTCAGGATGCGTGCTGAATGTCTAAGCTAGAGCCTCTTGTCACCTCCCTGGTCAGTAGAGTGAGACAGATCACATGGTGCTGCCCTCAGGAGGCAAGTGTGCTCCATCTCAGGGGCTCTGTTGGCTCAGGGCAGACCCTCCTTAGATAGTCCCACGCTACTCCTGGACTATGGCCCGACTCCAGTGTCTCAACTCAGCTCCACTTGTCTTTGCTGCTACCATTCCCCCACCTCTGGGACAGCTAATCTATTACTCAAAGCTAAGTCTCAGTCCTGGAGGCTACTCTGAACATCCCACTGAAAAGCTGTGTGAACCCCAAAGTGCCACTATCTCACCTAGCCCGTCATCAAATGCTCCCAGGGTAGCTGGGTCCAAACAAGCTCTAGTCTCAGGCTGAGACCGCTGTCCCATCCTCAGCTGACGTCAGCCCCCCTTACTGGAATCGCACTACTACTTTAGATCTTCTCTGTGGCTGTGGCATGCTCGTTTCCACCTCCCCTCCACTTGGGAGCACCCCAGTTTTTCCCACAATGATTTGCAATGTGTCAGCGACGAGGATTGCAGTCTTTCTCTGGAGGGCCCTAAGCCCTATTGGAAAAGAGATACAAATGACAGCACTGGGTGAGGATTTGGTCTCATTTGCTCCCCAGAAACTCTTGAGCCGTAGTTCCTGCCTGGCCCTGACACTGTCATCCTAAACCCCGTCTTAACTGTTTCCTGTCTTCTATTCTGAAGGAAACAAATAGCACACCTTATAAAAACGGGAGGCGATCAAACGTTCTTCTCCTCTCTCTGTGTCTTAGTTTCTTTCCTGCAACTGTACCATAAACAACCTGAAGGAGAAAGGACTTGCTTCGGCTCCCAGTTCCGGGCAGTCCATCCTAGAGGGGAAGGAAGCACGACCCTAATAAGAACAGAGAAGAACAATGTCGACTGTACCCAGTGCTCAGTCTCCCTTCTTCACTTAGGCCGTCTGAGATCCCCTGCCCAGGGAATGGCCTTAGCCACAATGAAGATAGGTCTTCCCACGGAAACAAGCATAGGACCAAACTAGTCCCTCTGAATGTGGGTGACAGTCGCATGGCTGGGGCAGACTGAGGGGCCACTGGCAGTGGCAGCAGGATTTATCCCTACTACACGTACTGGCTTTTTGGAAATCTATTCTCTTTGGATGATGCCTTGCTCAGCCTAGATATAGCAGGGAGGGCTTGGACCTTCCCCAGAGCAATGTGTCTTCCCCTCTCTGAGGAGTGGATGGGGGTGGGTAGAGAGGAGGTGAAAGGAATGGGAGGAGGGGAGGGAGGGAGAACTGGGATAAGTATGTAAAATGAAAAAAGATAGTTTGTTTTCTTTTTGAAAAGCATAATAAAAATAAAAAATATATAAATAAATACAAAAGATAATGTTGATCCAACTTTTAAAAAAAAGATAGGTCTTCCCACATCTCTTGATGTCATCAAGATAACCCCCCAGGCATGCCCAGCAGCCACTCTCCCAAGCCATCTGGTTCCTGGCAGCTTGACCATTAACACTAACCATCACGCCTCCCCACATCTTTGTGAAAGCAAGCAGTTGGATGAGTCCAGGCACACACAGCCGGTGGTGATGGCTCCCTGGGAATCGCTAAGTAGTATTCAAAACCCAAGGCTAGAGAGTTAACTCATCAGGTAAAGGTGTTTGCCACCAAGCGTGTTGACCTAACTGTCCTCTGGTTAATAGTAAGATTGTCTCCAGTGTTTATTATTATTATTACATTTTCTTTTCTTCCCTTAAGACATATTCTCAGGAGAATTTCTTGCTTAAAGGATGTATACATGTGATTGATAGATATGGTACATGTGCAGTCTAGGGCATCCTTGTGTTCAGTTCTAACATCCAATGGGTTCTAGAATCATGGATGTTCTGTTGCGAAGACATTGCATGCAGCTCCGCTTCACCTCCTGTTTGCGATAGGAAGAGTGGAGAGTGAGACAATCCCTGATAGTCTTCTTCCTTACAAATGCTTCCATAATATTGGCAAATTGCTTAACTTTTTCATCCTTCAATTTACTTGTCTGGAAAATGAGGATTCTTTCATCTATTTAATAAATTGTAAACTTCTATTCAAGGATGAGGTGCTAACATAACCATATGAAGCAGATACACTAACAAGGCAAATTAAGTAGTGTTCTGTTGTCGGAGCTGCTGTTTAATTCTAGACCAATCAGTCATTATTAATTAGTGCACACATTGGGCAAGTTACATCACTTCTCTTTTTCTTAGTTTTCTCATCTATAACATAGAGGACGCATGCTTCCCTCCACAAAGAACATTAGATAGAACAGTGCTACATGTGTGAGAAGCACATGTCAGCTACATGAATCACAATTACTTATGACTAAGGAGTGGCTTGGGTACAACATCAAATGACTGAGAGTCATTGGCTTTCTATTGCATGTTCTTTAAGTACTGTGGTAGGAGAAAGTCTACAGCATGTAGGTGTATTCAAAAATACAAAAGTCACCTTGATCAAAATACCAAATCTAAGTACTGGAGTCAGTGAATTGCAAAGTGTGTGCCCCAAAGTCATAAGCCTTGCAGGAGTGTGTTCCAAGAATCTTTGATGGGCATGAGGTATGATAGTCAGGATGGTTGGGGCATTGAGGACTTCAGTGCCCTTGCCCCCGTAAACGTAGCTTTTCTTTTATGACAAGCATTCTTAGCTGATGATCAAAGCTATTTCTTCTTCTTGGACCCCCAACCAGGTTTCATTTCCCAGGTTTTATTAGCTGTAACATGTGCTCACATTGTGGGCCACATGGGTTTTGTCTGTATGGCCTACCTCTGCCATTGCAGTATGAAAGCAGCCACCTGAGATATACAAACATATGGGGGTGCTATGTCCAATAAAACTTCAAAAAACTTGGCTATGGTTTGCCAATTCCTGGATGAGAGCACAGAAAGTCAAAGGAGGGTTTTACAGAAACCTGAAAGACAGACAAGGAGCCAATCAGGGGGCACCCTGGGATCACAGAACCGCTTCAGTTTCACGTAGGAGCAGGAAGTTCGTGAAGCATTTTAGGAAGGGGTGCGACTTCATGGAGAAAATGCAGCTCTTGAGAACAGGCCCATACCTTCCACTATATGACCACGGGAGCCTTTTTGTCCCTTCCTTTGTGACATCTCCTCCTAAAGTCCAAGAGGTGGCATCTTTAGGGAAGGATAAGGCTGCAGGGACTTCACAAGCTGACAGTTGTGACTTTGGTGAACTTGCCACAGCTACGATTTTGATATACAGCTTAGCAGGACCAGGAGCCCCAACCTGCCAACACACTGTCCTTGTTCTCTGCCAGACTTATATTCGAAGTTCGAGTGACTCATACCCTAGGGTAAAAGCCCAACTTATTAATTCTCTCTTCAATTTACTTGATAATTAGTGTGTGAAGCTTTATTATGATACTTCATGCATAGATAGATAATGTGTATAATTGTACTTCTATCAAATAATTTACAATGATGAATAGAAATGACAAATGTGCACAGTCCATTTTGTCATATATACCATAAATAACATCCATAGAAAAACAGTACCAGCAGCCACAGTGGTTAATATTTATTCTTATTAGTTTTACCAAGTGTAGGATAAGTCCATCTATGTGATTACTTTGTTTAAACCTGAAACTAAGTCTATTAAGTAGAAAGTATAGCTAAATCCTCTTCATATAGAAAGCAAGAGATTGTGTAACTTCAGAACACAAAACTAGTGAGTAGTAGAGAAAAGAACTGGACACATATGGTGCAAACCAGAATTAGGCATTTAACCGGTATGACATGGCATGCCACAAGAAGAGAGTCAATCAGTGGAGGAGAGGGTGTGGGGAAAAGAGGCAGATAAATCTCTTTCTAATGTCTTGAGGACATAACCCAATACAGCCGTCTCTGCTAGGAAAGGTATGCCAGCAGATCATCAGCTCTGAATGTCTTTTGGTTACAATGCTATCTGTAATGATAGGGAAGCAGGCCTGTTTTTCATCCCGCCCGGCTCCCGCACGGCTAGCTTATACCACGAAATAAAAACACATAAATTGTATTCATTTAAACACTGCCTGGCCCATTATATCTAGCCTCNGCAGTTTCTTTATTAACCAATGAAAGTAACACATAGACAGATGACCCTACTACACCAGCTATCCACCTCCATATAGACCAGAGCCCTCTCACTAGCAAAGGCATTCCCAGACAGCTGAGTTTGCAGTTCAGTGTTAGAGAACTTGCCTAGTACACACAAACCTAGCACTGCATGGAGACAAAGAGAGGAATTCCCAAATTCTATAATTCCCCCATCAGGTGCTGGAAGGTAACTGGAATCACACAGTCTGAGGTCATTTATGTTTGGCTTCATCCACTGAGAACAGTGGTTCTCAACCTCCCTAATGCTATGATGGTTTAATACAGTTCCTCGTGTTGTAGTCACCCCCTACCATAAAATTATTTTGTTGTTATTTCATAATTGTAATTTTGCTGCTGTTATGAATCATAGATATCAGATATATAGACTATCTGATATGTGACCCCTATGAAAAGGTCACTTGGCCCTCAGAGGGGAAACAACCCACAAATTGAGACCCACTGAATTAGAACGCACGTTAAAGATTTGTCGCTGCGTGATCTGGTCAGCACATCAGTCATATCTGTGGATCTAGAGCATCTGTTGAATGAACCAGGTTTGTTTTCCCATTTATCACCTGACAGACATTTAAGTCATAACCATTAGGCTAGTAGGAATAACATCACTGTGAACAACCAAGAACAATGTGTTTTGTAGAAAGGTATAACTTCACTTAAGAGACTTCTTTTGTATATTTTTCTTTAAATTTTTTGAAAATTTTCTACATGAGTTTTGTATGTGCATCCTTTCCACCCCTCCCTCCCTACCAACTCTTTCTCACATGCTCCCACTCTCAGATTAATGACTTCTTTAATTATTATTACATATATACACATGCATGCATACATACATGCTACATACATACTGTGCTGTCTAGTCTTATATCAACTTGGCACAAGCTAGAGTTATCTGAAAGAAGGGAACCTCGATTGAGAAAAATGCCTCCATAAGATCCAGCTGTAAGCCATTTTCTTAATTACTGATTGATGGAAGAGGACCCAGCCAATAGTAGGTAGTGCCACTCCTGGGCTGGGTGGTCTTAGGTTCTATAAGAAAGCAGGCAGAGAAAGATGTAGGGAGCAGCACTCCTCCATGGCCTCTGCATCAGCTCCTGCCCTCAGCTTCTTGCCCTGCTTGAGTTCCTGTTCTGACTTTCTTCAATGACGAACAGCAGTGTGGAAGTATAAGCCAAATAAACTCTGTCCTCCCTGACGTGTTTTTCGGTCATGGTGTTTGCACAGCAACAGAAACCCTAAGATGCATACATACAACTTTTTGTTGAGTTCATGTATGCTTTGCTGGTATGTTTCTGTATTGAGGGCTGACCTCTTGGGATTGGCTAACCTACCATGGGCCTTGTCCCTGGAGAAGATTAATTCTCCCTCTCTCCGCAGCCATTAATTGTCTGTGGCTCTTCATCTGGGAATGCTGTGGGCATGTGAGAGTCCTCCACCCCATCTGTGCTGGCATGTCTACTGGTATTTGTCATTGTGCAGATCTTGTTTGAGTAACCGTAATTTTGATATTTTGAAAGATGCAGTGTAGCGCAAATAATAAAACTCAGAGACAGATATTGGGATACAATCTGAAGGTCAGAAAAGAAAAGCAGCCAACCACTAGCGAGACCTGTTACCTCTACCAAATCTTCAGACCAAAAGGGCAAGATCCTGTCTCCACAAATCCTCAGATTCCACACTCCACTGAGTTCCTGTCTCTTCCCCTTTATATTCCTCTCTCTGCCCAGCCATATCACTCCTGTCTCCACCTCCCTAGTGCTGGGATTAGAGATGTGAACCACCACCACCTGGATCAGTTTCTGGGTTGATTTTGTGTAGCCCAGGGTAGCCTTGAACTCAGAGATCCATCTGCCTCTGCTTCCCAAGTCTTGGGATTAAAGGTGTCTGCCACCACTCCCTTGCCTATATGGCCGACTAGCGTGATTGCTTTGCCCCCTGATCTTCAGGAAAGCTTTATTTATTAAAACACAAATAATATACCACTATAATGCAACATCCCTGTCGTGTATGAAAGATGCTATATCATAGCAGATATCTTGGGCCCCTGGGCTCTTAAAATATTTCCACCCCCCTCCTTCATGATATTCCTTGAACCTTTGGTGGAGGGTTATATTATAGATGTGCTGATGTAGAAGGGTCATCTGTCTATGTGTTACTTTCATTGGTTAATAAAGAAACTGCCTTGGCCATTTTGATAGGCCAGCCCTTAGGTGGATGAAGTAGACAGAACAGAATGCTGGGAAAAAGAAAGCTGAGTCGGGCAGACGCCATG
>LOEQ01000703.1:546583-558798 GCA_001685075.1 Bramus lutescens | reverse complement strand
GAACTGAGCTTGGAGCCTACAGTCTCAGCACTGGGGCTTGCTGGCCAACCAGTCCAGCTGAACTGGCCAGCTCCATGTTCAGTAAGAAACCATTTCTCAAAAACACAAGGAAGTCACTCAGTGTTGACCTCTAGGCTCCATATTCATGCACACACACACATGTGTATGCACACATTCACCTGCACAAACATATACACACATATACCATACACACACACAAAAATGCGCACCTGTACCAAACATACATGTTTCTTGTCATCATTTGTTAAGCAGTGTGCTACACCAACCACTCACGTGGCATTCCCATTAAGTTTTAGAGTAGTAATTTAGAGAATGGACTCAAACATTTGTGGCTTTTGGGATTCACTGAGAGCCCCAAAGCCCAACTCCCGAAGATACAGGAAGGCAATACCTCTATGAGTTAACAACGAGCTGGACGGTGGTGATGCACAGGCCTTTAATCCCAGCACTTGGGAGGCAGAGGCAGACAGATCTCTGTGAGTTCGAGGCCAGCCTGATTTACAGAGTGAGTTCCAGGACAGCCAGAGATACACAGAGAAACCCTGTCTCAAAAACAAACAAACAAAAAAGGACAATAAGAACCATGAGGAGGAAAAGCCCAGAAACCCAAGCAGCAGAGAAAGAGAAACTGTCGCAAAGAGAAAAGGTGACTTCTTACGCAGTGGAGGGGAGAGGTGAAAGGGCACAAAACCTTGGCCTGAAGTCCAGCGCAGTGTTTGCTCCACTGTACAAACATGGATCTTGCAGTTAAAGAGCCTTTTGAGGATGCTGATAAAAGTAAACAAGTGAATTTATGGATTAACATGTAACTTCATACTAGTTCAACAGTGATCTCTGAAGGTGTATCATTATGTATCCTGAGTGAACCACTTGGCCAGGAATCAGAATGTTTTCATGCTCATTCTTGGTCTTTTGCAAGTCAGTGAGACTTCAGACAAATCATTCCATTTCCCTGTGCCTTTATGTCGTTTAACTGCAGGGTTTTTCTGGTTAAAGATAACATGAAGAACTTGTATGCTTTTAAATATCTGTCTTTATTTGACCACTCTCGGTTGGATAGTGAAATCTATAGTCCTCTTAGGTTTCATAACGATCAAACTGCAGAAATATATAACTTGTGTGGCTTATAGACTTAGAGACGCTGTAGTTGTGATAGGCTTGGTAAGTCATAAAGGGAAAATTAAAATTCCCAGCCAGTGCCTGGTTGTTTTTTTTTTTTTTAACAGAATCCTCAGCAGGTATTCAGTAGCCTCACAGTGCAGTCCATGTTATGAAGAAGATAGGGCTTCATGCAAAGGGAGTTGATGTCATGCACACATATACTTTATCTGGAGTATGTGGTGTTGGTCCTCTCACACTTTGTAGGAATAACAGCTGCTCTGCTATGCACTGCTCAGTGCCAGTAAGTGCTAGAGGCTTTGAAGGGAATCTCTTATTTATTCTGTACAAGTATCTTTCGAAGCAAACACTCTTGTTACATTATTCCTCAGATAAGAAAACAAAACCCCAGAGAAGTTAAATGATTTGTCAAGGATACATGCCTGCTAAGATCCATAGTCTGAGGTCTACTTCAGATAGGGTTGGAGCTGTTCATAAACAAATAAATGTTGAATGATTACAGCTACCTTATCACCCATACCATATGCTTCTGTTACAAATATAAAAAATGTAAAGTTTATGTAAATGTGAATAGGGTTTGCATAAAGATTACAGATAGAATTAAACTCCGGTATTGATCTTCACATCAGCAGAGCTTTCAGGCTTTGGTTTAAGGTAAACAAATGTTAATGTTTTATTGTAGAATTCCAGTAGATCATATCTACAGGTAAAGTGCAAGTTAAGTCATATCAAGTCTTCTGTAAACAAAGCAGTAAAATATAATCCTGGAAAGATACACAAAGCAGAGTACAAACTTAAGGGTTTTACTGTGAAGCTAAATAATCCATTGGCATGGGCCACCATGCTTTCACTTCTCCTTTTTCTTTTAAAACATACCCCTCATGGAGACACATTTTCTATAGGATTTCTTTTTGAAAGTGGAGCTGTGAGGCAAATGCAGCCAGAATCAGAAAATTAACTTCAGAGTGGAAGCTGCACCATGCACATGTTCTAAATAAGGAGTTTATCCATCTCACCCAATTAATCATTAAGAGGAAACTCTAGTCCAACTTGAGGTCATCTTACATGCCCAGCAACCTTGGGCTGCTTCTCTGCTCCAGTGGGGGAGTGGCATTCTTGTGTTCTACACCATTGGTTCCACAACCAGCGTTCTTTTAGGGGCAAAAGTTAGAGATCTAACTCCAACTGACTGGAGCAAAAAGAAAAAAAATTAAAGGAAATAAAGGGAAGAAGAAAGAAGGAAAGGGGGAAGAAGAAAAGGGGAGGCCTGTTACTGTGACTTACTGAAGTGTGTGACAGTCAAGTCCAGAGCAGTCTAGACTCAGGACACAAATACTCACACGAGATAATAAGAATCTTATCACCAGATTTCCGTTTCTTTTCTCTCTTTTCCTACTTTATTTCAAAGGTACCTCTAAGTGGTAGACTCCAGCTGTTCCAAGCTTGCACGCTACCTTTTGTTTTTATTTTTGTTTTATTTGTCTTTTTTTTTAAGATAAGCTTTTAAGTAGTCCCAGAATGCCTAGAAGAATGGTTCATTTGCCCCTTGCCTTGTGCCCATCTCTGCACTAATGTCCCGAGAAGCTGAGTCTGTCCCACTCACAAGGTGAGAGATGGTTATAGTACCACAAACACACGGATTGATGAAGAATGTGAATCTGATGTCTGACGTGGAAAGCCAATCCTTGGCAGGAAAGCAACAGCATCCGACCATGTGGCCATGGCACCCTGCAGGCTGAAGTCTGCTCAGTAGAACCATTATGCTGGCCTAAATGATCCCTTGTGGGTTTCTTTTCCCAGTTCAATAAACTAATCTTCTTGAACTTATTTTTAACAAAAGGATGGATCCAGAAAAGGCCTGAATAGACACAGGGATGTCCAGGTAGCAGTTGTTTTGTGTAGCCATTCATAGCTCCTCTAACTGGATTCTTCAAGAATACCCAAAGAAAGACGAGAGTAAGAAAAATAAGCTAAATGGATAAGCATTTCTACCAGTGTGGCACATTGGGTCCTTAGCCATTGCATGAGCCACATCCCAGTTCTTTACTATAAAAGTACTTGCATGATGATATAAAAGTATAAATGCAAGAATATTTATCTTAACATGGCTTACAATAGTGAAAAATTGGAAATAATTTAACCATGCAGTAATATTGCATTATAATTTATAATAACATAGAAATTGTGAAATAAAAAACCTAAGACATTTAATGAAGTTTAAAAAAATAGATGCAATAAATCCCTACTTTTATTTAAAAGAAAAACAGGCTAATCAGATAATCATTCTTGCCAAGCAAGCCTGGTGACCTAAGATCAATATCCTGAATCCACCCACATAAATACGAAAGAGAACCATTTCACAGGGTTGTACACACACACACACACACACACACACACCATGGCCTACACTAACACATTATACATACACATAGACACACAATAATACTTTTTTAGTTAATACAAACACTATGGGGTTATACATGCATGAATCCATGACCAGACAAAAGACTTAAGGATGTGCTAACTCTTACATACTAATTATATCTGTAAGATGGGACTACAGAGGGGCAGGAAGTCATGCATCATTCCCCTGTACATGTCTGGGCTCTTATCACAACCATTTTCTAGTACCTACTACTTTAAAAACTTTAAGAAAGAAATGGTCTCAAGTTCATCCTTCTAATGCCATAAACACAAAGGTAACCATCACGTCCCGTCTAGAAGATCTTTTGAGATTTGTTACATTCATAACTCATACCCTCACCTCTGCTCTCTATTTCCTCCATGGATCAAGACCAGTAAGAACTTACAATCCTGTTTCTAATAAAAAAGACAAACTTATAAAGCAGATATGGATCTACTAATACAGCAGCCAGCACAGAATAGCTCTTCAGTCATCTATCTTATCTTCCCACACATGTAATTTATTCTCCTATCACTTCCAGAGAGTATTTGAGCCATTTCATGACCAAGGTAATTTATACAGGTAGCTACGTGATAGATGATAGATAGATAGATAGATAGATAGATAGATAGATAGATAGATAGAGATTATAGACAGGCAGATAATGTTATATAAATAATCTTGTAGGAGGACTATAACTGAGTCCCTATCCACAGATCACGGGAAAGTCTGGGTCTGATGAACAGAAATACGTGTGATGAACTCACACTGAGAAGTAAAACAGAAAAGGAAAATTAGGACCAAAGAAAGAAGAATAAAAATACGCTGGACATCATTCAATAACTATTTGCTGATGGTAATTATAGGGATGGAAAACCCATCAAGCCTATGGAGCTAAAATTAATCAGCAAGTATTCACAGACTGCCTCCTGCTTCTATTACTGGCTCTGGCTTCCTGCCTGTCTAGTGCCAAGGCTGGAGAGATTTGCATGACACTCAGCTTGTCAAGACAGAAAGCAGAATGGCAAGCAGAGGCTCAGAGCAGCACCCCTCATGTTTGTTGAAACCACAGTCAATCAAGACAAATTCCTTCCATGGAAGACTACAATGCTAGCTTAAAACATCACTCCAGCACTTGAAAAGGGCCCAGTTAAATGGAGGCATTCTTTCTCTACAGTGATTGTCAATTCATTTGTGTACTATCTGAACTTTCAAAGCACAAATGAACATCTGATTCCTATTAACTTCAGGAAGTGAAACCAAGAGCATGTGTGACAACTCTGCTTAGTTTTCAGGGCTCTTTCCATTGCAACAAACATTTTAGGTAAAATGTCAAGTGTGATGTTTATAACCTTGTTAAATTCTGATAAATAACTCTAACTGCAAAGTTGGACAGCTGCAGATTTCTGCATGTCCAGCACCAATTTTATTCCCGTTTTAAAAGCCCCAGTAATTATGAGGCACTTCTCTGTTTCTGTCCCTATGTCTCTGTACTCTCCCTCACTCACCTCCTCCCTCCCTCCCATTAGCTCCCCAGGCATTAGTTTCTGATCGAGGGCTTGTTGTGCAGAGTGCACACGCTGAATATCCCTTGGTCATGGTTATTGGTTCATGTGGCCCAACTAAAGCAACACAGCTTCTTTCAGCAAGAGGACAATGGAGGTCATTGCTAGAGAGGAGAATTTTCACGACACGTTAGGACATATTAGGGCATGTGAGGACATGTGAGAACATGTTAGGACATATTAATATAGGTGTCACCATCCACCAGGTAGAAAAACTTTTTCTATGAATAAAACCAAAATAGGAAAATTAAAGCTAAAAGAATTCAAGCCTGTTTGACATGATGTGAGCCTCTGGCTCACATCTAGCTGTGCCTGAAAGTGAACTTTAAGGAAACCAACAAACTTGCTTTAATAGTTGGATGTCTTATAAATGTATTTTAAAATGCCTTCATGGAATAATAACGGCAGTCTTCTATCGCGAGTGCCTCTCCTTGAGAAATAGCCAAACCACCTGAACGTGATTTATCATTCAAATCAGTGATACCTGCAGGCAACCCTACCTGGCCACCATTTCTGTGTTCACACTAGCTTGACTACCTCTGATACTCAGGTGACTTCTTGATGCATATTATAGTGCTTATGTTGCTACTGCCACATTTCTACAAGTCTACGATGTGGGATAAGGGCTTGTCGTCACTCTCCATCTCCTCTAGACTAGAGCTTGTACCATAATCTTTTAAATTGATGAGTAATTACATGTTTTGGCTTTGGAAACATAATTGAACCCATAATCATTTTTATGTCCCTTAAGCTAAGGCTTAATATTTAATAATTGTTACTTTCCTGAAGGTATATACAGTTGCAGGAATGAAAACAATCAGGAATGGGGGAGAAAAATAGCTGAGAAAACCCCTATTAGATTAGCTGAAAAGAAATTTAATTATTCATTGTTAAGGATTAAACGTTGATCTTATACACAATAGAAAAGTACTCTGCTCCTATGCTACACTCTGCTCTCATCTCCTATTAAGATCCTGTGATCCACTGAAGCCACCTATAAAGTATTTAACTGTCGGAAAACTGAAGTAAACAAATTAACATATGCCAAGGGAATCTTCAAAGTGCCAGTTCTTGGTAGCAAGCAACTGAGGCTCCTTCTCAGGTCATTATGATCTTAAGGAGTGTGAATGAGCAGAGTCAGCTCTTTTGTGAAACAGTACATTTTAAAATACCACAAAATTAATAAATTTCCCTACATATTGCTAAAATGAAAACAAACAATTTATAGTGTGGAGTGTAGTTTAGTTAATAATGAGTGAACCGGGGAGCACCATGACAGCCAGATGGAAGTTTGCAGATGACTGTAAGCTAATACAACCGTGTGGCTTCTGGCATGGCTGTTGTTTGTCTTGTGCCACAGTTAAGAGAAACGGAACAAAGTAAAAGTAATTTAAAAAGTTGCAGCACTATCTGTGTGTTCCAGGGAGGCTGAGACTTTATAATTCCAAAAGGCCAGTGATAGAAAACCACCTAGCATGGATTCGAGATGGGATTAAATCATAAGGGTGAACTAATAATTCCTCCATACATGCAGAAATGAATTAGTTTCTAGATGAGAAAGAAATGTCTAAGTACATGAATCCTATTTTGGCCCTTCCCCTTCCTGCCCGTATGTTAAGACAATTCGACAGCTAGGAAACAAGTCTTTCTCGGTGTTTCCGAGACATTCCGAAACCCTAGAACTCCCAATATTGCTTTCTTACTGCACCCCTCCTTTGTACTCCTTTCCTGCCCTGTCCACCATTGGCGCTGCTCGGACTGCACCCCACTCTTCAGCATAAAACGTTCCTCTAAGTCTGTTTCTTTTCTTAAAAATAGATTTTTTCCCTATAATATATTCTAATTATAGTTTCCCCTTTCCCAACTCCTTCGAGTTCCTCCCTGCCTCCATTCCCATCCAGATGTTTCTTTTCTTTCATCCCCCCCCCAAGACAGGTTTTTTTGTGTAGCCCTGGTTATCCTGGAACTCACCTTGTAGACCAGGATGGCCTCAAACTTGTGGATCCTCCTGCCCCTGCTTCCCAAATGCTGGGATTAATGGTATGCACTGCCATTGCCCGACCAGATGTTTCTTTTACAGTGACTGCTTGTCCTCTTTTCATCTTCCAAAGGTGTCCCTATTTTAACTATTCTGATCTGTCATCATTTCCATTGCTATTTAGGGGAGAGAGCGAAATCTACTTATATAAATTCACTCCATAAGGGACATATATACCACAATTTATAAAACATAAATGTAGAATAGTCTTGAAAAGTTACTTCTATATGGCCCACTGATTTTCAAAGAATGATTTCAATAATCTCTCTCTGGCTTGTGTTGATAGCCAGCCTATCAACACAATCAATACAACTTCTTGGGAAAGTCAGACTAACAATAAATGTTTGATATATATTCAGTTCAGCAAAACAGATACTGTTAACTTCTAACCTGGTCATTGGCTGATATTTCTGTACTGGTGAATGTGCTAATAGTGAAGGAACGAAGATATATATTGAGAGTCAAATCCATCTGTGAATATGAAGTAGATAATGTTTTTTAAGTACTGGAGAAATAGTTATTCATAAAAACATAACTTGAAATTTCATCTTCATTATCAAAATATCCCATAGCACTGAAGTCTGGATATCAAAAACCCCCACAAATATCTGGTTTATAGTTTGTCTAATTTCTATGGTACAAAAACTTCACCATGGTTAATTTTAAACTACCAAAATAACACTTTTGAATGCAGAGACTAGGGGTCCATATGTTATAACATGCCAGATGATGTCCATTACACTACACCGTGTTAAATAACAGTGAAATAGAAAGTCACTCCTAGGCATTTATTAACATTGCTGTTGAAATGTTTAGTTGTAAGTTTATAAATTATTTTTAATAATGGCCAAGATTAGTAACTAACAAAATCTTTGAACAGTTAACGAGCAGATTTTTACAAGCTTGTACAGCTAGCTGTAACACAAGACTAAGTTGCCTTGTGTTAAAATTTGACTAAAACTTTATAGTCCTTTGCACTGGCTATCTGGGACATGAATGAAAAGGGTTACCTTTAATTTGAACTTTTGTTGGAACTTTCTGATAATGCAAAAATTATGTATTCCTCTCCTCTTTTTTGAAGAATTCTTGAAGTTCAAAATCTCCTACTTCCTTTGAGATAGATATATGGATAGATAATACATTCTACAAACTGAAAAGCTAAATGACTGGCCCAAACCCACTCAAGTGTGTAAACTATGAGTTGTTTCAAATGCAGACCTTAGTTTGAATATTAAAGAGGATAGAAAAAAACTAATATTGATACTATTTTATAAAATGTAGCAAATGTCCTTTGTAGCAATTTATAATATAATATGAAGAACTTATAGAGTCAGCTGCCTCTTAAGAAGTCCATACGTGCCTGTGCATGTGTTAAACTGCCCTCTTACATGTGTCTCTTTTTATCACTTGTGCTTAAATCTATATTAAAACTCTTTAATAAGGATCTGGAGAGATGGTTCAGCAGTTAAGAGCACTGGCTTCTCTTCCAGAGGACCTGGGTTCAATTCCCAGCACCCACATTGAAGCTCGCAAGTGTCTATAACTCCAGTTCTGGGGGATCCGACACCCTCACACAGAATATATATAGGCAAAACACCAGTGTACATTAAATAAATAAATACATCTTAAAATAAATCTCTTTAATAAATTTCAGCTTTGCTTTTAAAATGATGTATAAATCCAGCCTACAATTTAGGTTCAGATGAAACAAACATATATATAATCTAAGTAAGTAACTGAGGTGTGAGAGCTGAAATGGAAGAAAAGTCTCTCAAAACTGAGCTGAACAATGCCACCAACAAATGGGGTAGATTGAAACACTGTCGACCAAAGGAGCATGGGACAGAAGAGATTAAATCAGAAAAGGAAGAAAGCTAATGACATAATGGCCAACCACAGATGCCACAAATGAAAAACAATGTACGTATAATTGTTGCAATTATTCTGTGTGCTTACTCGAGTGTCTCCAAACACTTAAAACATTAGATTGCTGCTTATAGCAACATGTATCTAATTTATCAGCTGATGTTTAACCTCACCTTTAATCCCTTATTGCTTCCACCAAGTTCTGCTAATATAGAGGATATAGATTTAACCAGAATAGCCACAGACACTTTATACACAGGATTTTAAGTTGCTTATGATGAGAGCAAAAAGGCAAAACAAAACAAAAAAAATGGAGAAGGAAAGATGTGGTAACTATGTAGCATTTCCAAGTTCCTATGTTAATTCCAATGCATTTCTTTTCCTAAAGAAACACATACCAAAGCAGCATGGAGTCTGATCAAGAGTTTAATGTACTCAGTTTTATAACTAACATGTCTCTTGCAAATGGAAATGACAAAGCACTCAGAAATGGGACATTCAAGTTTAGCTGGGTTTCCCTTGAACCACTTACCTGTAAAGCCCAAAGAATGTATTTCCAAAGTCAAGATATTAAAGAGGCATTTCGTTGCTATGATGGCTTCAGGAAATATTTTAAAGTTTTTACAGCCAACATGAAAAGTTCTGTTAGATAACTAGTTACTATTTTTCAAAACTATTCATTGAGAAAAAAATATTTGGCTTCAGTTTACACTCAACATCTAAGATTTAAGGGGATGGATAAAGTAACAAATAAAAACAGAGCCATAAAAAAGTATCATAGCTATAGGAAAATAAGTTTCAAATAAGTGTCCTTTTGTAAAGGAAAATGTGTCTGACCAAAAGTAGAGGTGGGCAATAAGGAGCCTTTTCTTGAATAATCTTTTCCAACAAAAGTTAGTCAATTCATCCCAATAAATCCAAGTTATCTAGTCTTCATACAACACTTACCACTGGTGTCCAGGCAGGTGATGAACACAGAGCCAAGGTTACTCCATATATTTCTCCCGCCACCAGCTGAGATAAACACAGTCTCTGTGCTTTCCCCCTGAAACTTGTTTTCATATTAAGAGTGAAATTTGAGTATGAAAAGAAGGCATTCTTCTACACAACCTAAAGGGAAAGACACTATAAACAATTTCAGTCAAGCAGTGTGGGCAAAAGATACTTGGAGTGAGGCAGGAGGAAAGAATCATGAGCAAGGAGAAATCTGACTTATTCTATAAATGTCTTGAATTTTTTTCTCTACTTGTTTGAGCCGAAAATGCTATTACTTTCTGAGCAATCTCTGCAGCCCAAAAGCTATAGCAATGTAAATGGTGCTATGGAAGCAATTTATTAATATTTTGCTTTAGAACATGGTATTCAATACATATTCATCAATTCACTCAACTAACACCCACTTTGCACTGGAAATACAGTGTTAAACAGGAAAGACTCAATCTCTGTCTTTTGGCCTTATATTCCAGCCAGCAATAAGAATATAGCAAACGTGCACACAACAAATGAACTATCATTGTAACAGGTTATCAAACTGTGCAGGCTACTGTAGGAACATAAGGTCTAGTGGCTTATGAGTACAGTGTGCTTGGAAGTTAAAAACCATGGAAAGATGCATGAAGATCTTGAGCAATGTTCATAAACTTTTGACTAACTCACTTAGCCAACTTAACCCAAAGTGAAATTATACACAGTTGGCTAACTGAGTCAATATTATTATTATAACTCTGTAAACTATTACTTGAAGCCTGTTATACATGGGTCTCTGTTCCAGGGACATAACATAATGAAAAAGGTAGATAAGGTCTTTGAGGAATTAAAAAAAAAATGGGCCCAGCCCATTGCGGATGGTGCCCTCCCTGGGCTGGAGATAAGAAAGTAGGCTGCAGAAGGCATGGGGAGCAAACCAGTAAGCAGCACTCCTCCATGGCCTCTGCAACAACTCCGGCCTGCAGGTTCCTGCTCTGCTTGCGTTCCTGTCCTCACTTCTTTTCATAATGAACTGTTTAGATGGATCTGCAAGTGAAAGAAACCCTGTCCTCCTCAAGTTGCTTCTGGTCATCGTGTTTCATCGTAGCAATAGTAACCCTAAGACAACTAGTGACATTGCACATTGCCAGAGTCCTTTCCTAGCAAGTGGGAGGCCCCAGATTTGAGCCATAGCCCTTCCCAAGAAATAAAACAGAATAATACCTATTTCTTTCAACACTTCCAGTTAAATTGGGCAGAAGAGTCAGCGAATGTTAAGCAAAACACATAACTATTTTTATTACTGTGCAAATATGTTTATTGAAAGTTTAAGCATATTTTAAAATAAATATGGCAGATTAAAGCCTGAGATGTTTTTCTATTGAAGTAACAAACTAAGGCATAGTTCACTAAAAGAAAGAAGAGGAAGAGTTCATATTTTTGTTCAATTGAAAATATTTGCAAAAGCAATTTTAAATTTAAAGTGAGGTACTTTTCTACATTAAGAGCTATTAGACATGCAAAAAAGCAAAGGGGAAACATTAAGTGAAATTTGTAAAAAAATAAATTATTCAAAAATGAAGATCACCTACCATTTACAGCTCAAACATGAAAGAGAAATGAATTAGATTCTTTAGATGAGTAATTCAGTCTTGTAGAAGATTTATGGTATGATGATATAATTATATAATATATGCACATCCTTAGCTCCTTTTGTAAAAGGCAAACATCAAAGATAATCATGTTAGCATGAGTTTTATTGTAGGCTCGAGTACCCATCCCCCAGGAGTCTGTTGGTAGTCAGGGGACCAAATTCACAAGACATCTGATTGCAATACTTGAGCCTCGGAAGGTGGGAAAACGGGCAAGTAGAGTCATAGGTTCAAGTTCTCAATATCCACTCTGGACCTGGTTGACTTCATCTTCCTTGGGAAGGAAGGAATCTCTCTTCTCGACTTTACAGGCTTTTATTGGTTTTATTTTTCATTAACACCAAGTGGCTCAAGGGCTCTTCATAAACACTCTTGGGCTTAAGATGGTCTAGGTTTGGCTTCGGTTCCTTTGCCAAGATGGCGGCCCGGGAGCCGGTGGAGGTAGCAACCGTGGAGCACCTCTGCCTAAGCGACCTGCTCACAGCCACGATCTCCCCTCGCCTAGCGGACGACGCACCGGGAGGCCTGGACCCTTTCCCACCAAGGAGGAACGTCTCGGTGGGACCCCACGGAGCACCTTCGCC
>LOEQ01000703.1:512463-522840 GCA_001685075.1 Bramus lutescens | reverse complement strand
TTTTTGTTGTTGTTGTTGTTTTTTTTTTTTAACGAGTGATTTCTGCCTTATCATTAGAATGTAAAAGTTGAATACTAAGGGATATTTCTGCTTTAATGAATGACACAGTGTAAAAAAGCAAAGTCATCATAATGAGGGAATTTTAGGCTAGAAATAATTGAGGCAAAAGAGCCTCCTATGTACCTGAGCAGAGCGTCCTCTTTTCCTCTGTGGAGCAACAGCCGGCTTGTGTTTTCTCCACCCCTACTATCATCTCCAGTCATCTGCTGTGCCTTTTCTACACCATGATGTTAATAAGTCACAGGCAGTGGGCCACTTAAGGCTATGAGAGTTAGTGGCACCACATTATTCCTGGTATTCCTGAAGGAAAATAGGTTTTCTTGTTGTTGTTATTTGTTTTGTTTTTATGGTCCCTCCTGCCTTCCTCATTCCCATTCAAGAGTTGCAAATTTTGCAAATTTGCAGAGGTAAAACTCAGGAATGTATTTTTAGAAACTCCTCAGAAAATTTGGATGACATTTGGAACCATAACTCTAAAGGACAGTGAGGGTGCCAGTAAATTCTAGTGCCTAGGATATGATTCCAAGATTTGCATTCATAACAAGAGGAGAAGTCTGCAATTGCAAAACAATCCCTGTCCCCAGTAATTTAAGCTTAAAGACCAAATCAGCTGGGTTAATGGGTTCTTGCTCTTAAGAGACACCCACCATTATTGGCTTGCCTTTGTCTAGATAATCTATATGCCACGAACCTGAGTCAACTGGGGCACATAAAGAGGCACATAAAGACAATAGGTATGATGTAATGATACCTAAACAAGAAGGCACGGGGCTGCCTTACTGCTAATTTTACTTGGTAATTTAAAAAATATGACTGTATCTATGCAATTAGATGGTCATCTTTCCATGTCAAAATAAATCTTTTTTTCTCAAAAGTTAACCAGATATACATTAAAGGAAGATAATAATTCTTTTAATGCTATTCCAGTGTTGCTGAGTATGTTGGTGCTTGTTTGTTATATAGCTTAGGCTGACCTCAATTCATGATCTTCCTCCTCAACTCTTCCCACATTCAGGGATCACAGGTATATGCCACTGAGTGTGTGTGTGTGTTTGTGTGTGTGTGTGTGTGTGTGCATGTGTGTACATGATTTTTTGGGGGGTGTATATGCTCACAAGTTTACCTTTACTATTTCACATCTTTGTATAGTTTCAAATTTATAAAAGCTTTGAAATTGACTTAAGTATCATCAGAAGCATTAATTATAAATTTATCTTGTTATTTTTAAGTGAGACTATGTCACCTGATTAATTTGTATTAATTAGTTCTTGTTGTACACAGAATTTCTAAAACCTTCAACTTTTAATTAAGTGAGATAATTTGGAAGCAGTTGTCTTGATGGTAGCCTGGAGTCTAGCAGAGTGGTGCATTAAATCCAGATGTTTGCCTTAACACTGACATCAAGTTGGTGATCCCTGTAGTTTGTGACATTTCCTACTGACTTATGAGATGGCTCTGTACAAAACAGGTGACTACTGAAGGTTCAAGAGGCTTAGGAAAAGTGGTAGAAGATGCTATAAAATATGGCTTGAGAATTCAAGTCACAAGTATAAAATTCAGCAGTTTCTTGCTCTTTTCACTTGCATTGTTTCTTACCACTTGGTTTCACTCACTTGTCTGTAAAATTCTGTGGTTAACCTGAGGTTGAGGTAAATGATAATCTGGGAAAGTTTGAAAAGATAACAAATATCAGTAGTGACCATCCTGAGTACCGTGAGTGAAATAACTGCGCAAGTTGGAGACAGTAGTTACTGAGCCCGATGAACTCTTAAAACTGTGTGGTTGTCGGGGTGAAGGAGAACAGGAGAATGCCTGGAAGGAGGAAGCCCATTCCTCCCCACTCCTGCCCAGATCATCGAAGAAGCAGGATGTGACCTACCCTGTTGAAAAAGGTACCAAGCCATGTGGCTAACATAGATAAGGAAAATGGGTTAATATAAGCTACAAGAGATAATAAGAAGCCTGAGCTAATGCGCCGATCAGTTTATAACCTAATGCAAACTCTCTGTGTGATTTTTCTCTGGGACTAAATGGCTGGGGGACCGGGTGGGACAGAAACCCCAACAAGCCTGCTCCTCCTTCATGTTACAAAGTTTAAAAATTAAAATAATTAAAAATAAAGAAAATAAACTGTGTTCTGTTTTACCAGAGATACTAGTTTTTAATGATACATATGGGGAAAAAGTACCTATAAATTCTGTATATTGTTTAAAGAATAATAAGCAACACCTGAGGTACCTACTATCACTTAATCCATTAGTTATGATTAGGTTGCTTTAACTTTATGTTATGGAATCATGTTAAATATAATGTATGTTTGGTGTTGCTTGATTGCATGTTTGCTTGTTTTCAGATAGGGTCTGGCACTGAAGCCCAGGCTGTCATAAAAGTCAGTGATTCGCCTGCCTCAGCTTCCCAGATGGTAAGATTACAGGCATGTATTGTCCCTCTCAGTCACAACCTAGTGGTTTTGTTTGTTTTGTTGTAAACATTATGTTCCTAACATCCATTCATATAAACTGATGTATATTTGTACAGGTTTTTTTGTGTGTGTGAGTATAGGACATGTCTCTGTTCTTAGTGGACACATGACTCATTACCAGGGGTTTTGTTTGTTTTGGTTTTTGGTTTGTTATTTTGGACAATGATGCTATGAGAATGTCTCCTGATAAATGTCTCTTGAGGTTTTATCCCCAAGGAAATTTTATCTAGAAATGGACTACATAGACTGGAAAGTAAGCACACCAGTACCAGATACCCCAAAGCTCAGGTAGTTGTGTGTGCTGCTGAGCTGCCGTACCAGTAGTGACCACTACTCTTTGTTCCCTCGTGGGGGTGTCAGAGGTGTAGAACACTAACATTTCCTTTCTCATGTTACTATTTAAACAGCAGTTTTAATAGTTTACAAATCAAGGTGGGCCCTTCCCTCTCTCCTTTCTTTTCTTTAACCCCTTCATTTTATTTTAGTGAAGAAATTGAGATTAGGTTTAGGATAAACATTGTTGCAAAGTTGTTGAAAAGTGCCTACTTGGTGAGATGAACTTCGCTGGAAACTGCCCTTTGGTTGTAGGTAGGGAAGAAGAGAGCTGGATTCTGGAAGTCTTCTGTCTCAGTGGGAAAAAGCTAGCCTGCCAGCAATTATGCTTAGAACAGAATGGAGCAAGCAGCTTTGGGATGGTCGTACAGGAACACTTGTCCATCAGTTTTAACTTCTCGTATATATGAGAAAGCTTAAGGGTCCATATTAGATAAGCTTACCAGTGGTCAGATACGTGAAGACATAGGGAACTCTGCAAAGGATTTTAAATGTACAGTTTAGTCCTGGCTGAAAGTAAAAGAACAGAAGCGGCAAAAGAGATGAAGTCAGCAGGTTGGGTAAGGCAAACCGTGTTTGCTTTGGCCACAGCAGCAAAGATCAACGCAAAGGTGACAGTTGCAGGACCAGTCTGTACCACACTCACATTTGGGATACCTCTCAATGACAACTCTAAAAGGTGTCATTTACACTGGATCCTGGGTAGAGGTGAGAGCGATGGAGCATGTGGCTCCTGCCTCCCCTCTCTCCTCTCTTCTGCTTTCAGGGTAACTTTTTAAAGTAAGCCTGGTATGAGGAAGAAACACAGAGCGCTTGCTTTTGTCTGGGTGACTTGTTTTGATTAATCCTTGTCCTCTCGTTCTATCAGGTTTTCTGCAAATAACATGATTGTATTTTTCTTATACCTGATTAATACTCCACTATGGACATATACCACATGCAGATACACCCTATTCTTTTATCCGTTCCTCTGTCGATGGGTACCTAGGCTGATCCCACAGCTCTGCTGTTAAAGAATACTATACTACACAGAAGGATTCAAGCACGTCTTCCATCTACAGGCTTGCTTTGCTTTGTCCAATACCCAGGACTGGTATGGTTTGACCATGTAGCCATTATACCTTAGGGAAACATGCACATTGCTGTGCTAATTTACATTCTCACCATTCGTATGTAAGGATGTCTTTTTCTCCACGTATTTTTGGGTAAAAGCCATTCTGATTGGGGTGAGATGGACTCTCAGTGTGGTTTTCATTTTAATTTTCCTGCTGGCTAAAGGTATTGAGCATTGTTTTGTAATGTTGGGGCCATTTGTACTGTGGAGAGGGGACTGTTGAGGTGATTGACAAATTTTTGACTGGATTACTTTGTTCTTTTGATAAGAAGTTTTTCTGAGATTTTCCTATAGTCTGCATAATTGATCCTTTGTCATGCAAATAGTTGGCAAGGATTTTTCTCATGCTGTGAACTGTCTCTTCACTTAGTTGGCTCTTTCCTATCTTGTTCAGATACTTTTCGGAGTTTTATAATCTGATTTTTCAATTCTTTTGTTTCCTGTGCTGTTGGAGTCCTATTCAGGAGTTGCCTCTCTTGAAGGCTTGAGGAGCTTTCCCTCTGTGCTTTCACAGTTCGTTGTCTTACATTGGGGTCTTTCATCTATTTTGAGTTGATTCTTTGTATTAGGCAAGCAATGGAGTGTAGTTTAATAGTCTGTACCTGTGGCTGTCCAGTTTCCCCAGCGCCTCTTGTTAGAATGACTTTTCTCCAAAGTATGCTTTTAACGCTTTGCTAAGAATCCTTGGCTGGGGCAACTTGGGTTTATTTCTGGGTCCTCTGTTCTATTCCATTGGTCTGTGTGCTTGTTCCTGTGCCAGTACTGTACTGTTTTTGCTACCGTGCCCTGTGTAATTTATTTTGAAATCAGATGTGATGTTTGTATCATTCCATTTATTGATTAATGATTAATACTGCTTCGGCAGATCTGTGTGGTGGCACACACCTGTAATCCCAACACCCAGGAGGACAGGGCCAGAAGATCACTAAACTCTGAGGTAAGCTCACTCTACATAATGCGCTCCAGACAGAGCAGAGCCAGGGACTGAGGTAACTTGAAACAAGTGAGCAAACAGAGATGGCCTTGGCTAGTTGAGGGCTTTTTGTGTTTCCATCTGAGTTTTAAGATTGGTTCTTTAGGTTCTGGGAAGAATTAATGGAGGTTTTGTTCAATCAGTTTTGGTAGTGTGGTCATTTTAAATATTCCCAAATCTAGGGAAATATTTAGAGGCCTTACTACTTCAAGTGTTTTTCAGTGTCTTCCTTCAGTGTTTTGGGTTTTTTTTTAAGCTTTTTTATTGTAAAGGTTTTTACCTCCTTAGTTAGGTTTAGTCCTAATTTCATTTATTCTCACTTTCTCCAACTTCTTTCTCCCTTCTTTCCCTTTTCTTCATTTCTTCTTCCTGTCAGTTACCCCCATTCTCCCAGCTATTTCAAGTTTCTTCCTCAGTGAGTTCATTGTTGGTGTATAGAAAAAGTACTGAGGTTTTTTTCTTGTTACTTTGCTGAACTTGTGTATCAGCTGCAAGCATCTCTTGGTGGAGTTTCTGGAGTCTTCCAGGTATGGAAGTGTGTCATCTATAAGCAGGGCAGATTAACTTCCTTCTTTCTTCTGGAGATCCATCTTCTTTTTCTAGCCTAATAGTCTGGCTGAAAGTCCAAGTACTACAGTGGATGAAAGCAATGGGATGAGCATCTTGCCTAGTTCCTGATTTCAGAGGAAATGTGTGCTGTATTTTCCTGCTCAGTAAGACGTCGGCTATAGGTTGGTCATACATAGTCTTTATGATTTATGATCTATGTGTGTCAGATTTATTTATGCTTTTAAGATTTTATCAAAGGTCTTTTCTGTGTCTGTTGGATGATCATATAAACTGTATTCTTGATTATATTTATGTTGTGTATTGTGTTTATTTGTGTGTGTTAAACAGTCTTTGCATTCCTGGAATGAAATCAGATTGACTGTGGTACTTGTTCTTTTTAATGTGCTATTGAATACACTCTGCAAGTATTTTATTGAGGGTTCCATAGGAGGGTCAGCAGGAGTACGGGTGTGCGGGGTTTTGTTCTGCCTTGTCAGCTGGTTGCCGAGTGACACGAGCTTCATAGGATGAGCTTTGGAAATGCTTAGCAGGCTCGTTTATGGAGCACAAACATTTGGTTCTTTGTAGAAGTCTACTAAATTTAGCAGAAGATCCATGTAGGCTTGAGCTTTGCTTTCTTAGGGGTTTTGCTGCTATTCTGATCTCGTTTATTATTGTTCTATTTGTATTTTATAATCTTCTTGGTGCTATTTGGTTAGGTCATATGTGTCTAAAGATTGATAATTTCTCTAATATTTTTCAATCTATTGACATGTAATTTTCTAAAACATTTTCTAATAACAATTTCAGTGGTATTTTTTTTCATTTTTGTCTCTATATTTTTTAAGTGTCTTTCAGTGAATTTGGCTTAAGGATTACCAGGGGTTGTCTTTATGTTTTTCCTCAGAGATCTAAACATTTTTTCTAGATTCATTCTTTTCAAGAGTGTATGTGCGTGCACATGCGTGTGTGGATATGTGCACTTAAGTGCAGGGCATCAAATTCCCCTGGAGATGGAGTTACAGGCAGTTTTGAGCTGTCCAACGTGGGTGCAGACGTCCAACGTGGGTGCAGACGTCAAACTCAGGTCCTCTGCAAGGACAGTCTGCATCCTCAACTACTGAACTGAACTGTCTCTCCAGCTCCAGGCCTCAATCTGTTTCATTTATGCTTTGTGTTATCTTCTCAGATTCCAGCCCATGTGTTGATGAACTCATCTTGTAATTTTTTCTTCTCCTTTTTATTGATTTTAAACTGTCCATCTTTTGTGAGACGTGATTTATTAGTAAATTATCTGTCGTGTCTATAGTGTGTGGCACTCATTTCCTCTTGGCGCTGTTTTTATCGTGTCCCATGTGATATTCTGGAATGTCACATTTGATTCTAGTACTCACGTTTTTTCTCGTTTCTCCAGTGCCCCAGTGTTTGTCCAGAAGTGTACTGCAGTCTCCTGTGTTTGTATATCTGCTCTTCACCTCTATTATTTGAGACAGGTGTCTCTGCAGAGCTGAATCAACTCACTGTTTCGTCTAGCCGGCTGCCAGTGAATTCCCTCCTCTTTACCAGAGGCGGGTGGTTAAAGCCTGTGTGCCACCATGCCTCGTTCTCCACTGGGTGCTGGGGTCTGACCTCAGGTGCTCGTGATTGTATACCAGGCCTTTTACCGATGGGGTCATATACCCAGCTCTTTCCTGGTGCTCTTTATGTGAAGTAGTTATTTTCTTCTTTCATTTTGGTTTAAAGGATTCACTTTAGTATTTGATGGAGGGTAGATCTGTAAATGATAAACCTTTGTAGTACCTGAATTAGAATATTCTAACTTCCCCTTCACTTTTAAAGTGTGCCATTGCTGAGTGTAGCGGTCTCTGACATTTAATTCTTTCCATACTCTGAATATTTCACCCAGCTGTCTTTTCTGAGGCTCTGCTGCTCAGAAGTTGTGTATGATGAATTGTCTCCTCTTGCCTACGGGATTCTCTGTTTATAGACTTGGTAGTTTTATTATGATGTGCCTAAGTGTGGATCTTTTAAAATCTAACATATTTGGAGGTTTTGGGTGTTTGAATGTGTTCCATTGTATGTGGGGTTGTTGGTTTTTTCAGATAGCTGGGCTTCCCCTCCCGTTGTGACACTCGCTGTATCTTACTCATAAGTAGTGATGTCCTACAAATCTCCAAGCCTCTGTGCAGAGCTTCCCCCTCCCCCCAGTTCTTTTCTCCCTAGTTCCTCAGGCTGCATCATCCCAGGCGATCTTCCTGTGGGGTCACTGATCGGATATCCCCCTGCCTGCTGCTGCTTCTGTTGGTCCTCTCTAGTGGACTTGCTCGTAGTTTTAGCACTTCCCTGCTTTAACATGTCTGTTTTGGTTCTATTTTGTCATTTACATCACTGTATCAATATTTTCAGTGTAAAAGATGCCAGTTTCATATTTCAGTTCACTAGACAGTGTTTTTTATATCAGTCTATATTTGAAATACTACAGTACGTAAGCTTCTGAGGCAGTATTTCTCCGTTGATTTTTTTCTTGTGCATAGGCTGTACTGTTTTTATATCTTGTATTTTTATTGTTTTATATCTTTTATTTTTGTTGCTGAAAATGAGATATTTTAATATGGATTGATCCCTAAATACTAATCTAAACCCCAAATCTAAAAACTTTTGAGTGCTAACATGATAGTTTCAGACTTTGAAGTATTTCAGATTTCATGTCTTTGTTTTAGAGGTTTTAAGCCAGCATGCTTCTTGACCCACGACATCCAGATAAGAGGGCCTTTGTGTATTACAGCCATACAGTTGTGCTGCCTCTCGCTGCCCAGCACTAGCTGCAGATAAGCACTGCAGACATTGTTTGCAGCCTATTCTCAGGTCATCCATATTCACTTGCGCTATAAATATCCCGCCATCTTTTCCTTTCACGTAGGGGCCATCTCACGGTTGTATAGAGATTTCATTAAGTGCCTACAGCAAATAGCGTCCAGTCTGCCAACAGGTCCTGTTGTTATAGCGACACTTTCTGCCTTGTCCCCTAAGTCAACAGTCTTGCCTTAGCTTTACTTCCAGTCGATAAGGATCTGTAGCTCAGGGCCTGTCCAGGTCTTTGGCCATAAACACAGTCCTCCTCATGAAGGTAGCTTCTAGGCTTCTAGGAACATGCCAGTCCTTTTCAGAGCCTCTGTGAAGTCTCCAGCATTTCTTCACAAGGGTTTTAGTTAGTTTATTGTTTGTTCCAGGTCTAACTGTCACCTCAGGGTGCACACAATAAGGCCTTTTACTAGATGTCTTCAATAGCCCCCCTGTCCGAGTGTAGTACTTTACACCAAGCCGGTTTCATGGTAAGCAAAACAAAGACAGTCCTTTGGAGGGTATCTTCCATAGAGCTTCCAGATAGATCAGAACATATAATCACAGTTCGTTGTGACTGGGGCCTATTCTACTGCCCTCCCATGCCAGTAAAATACAGGATACTTTCATGGCTACTGCCTGTGTCAGGATGTAGGACCACAATGTCTGTTGATTCTTAGGGAGAAGCAGGATCCAGTGGGATGATTAAGCAGGTTGGGGTACTTGCCCCCACGCCTGTCAGTGACCCGGGTTCCATTTCCAGATCTTGAGTGAAAGTGATGGAGAGATCATATTCCATAGAGTTTTCTTCTGACACCTTTCCTGTTATCCAGTGTAAAGCTGGAAGGTTCTCTTTAATTCTGCTAAACTTTTCTTTTAAACAGTGCAACATTTTAACAGTTAACTGTGTTTCCACCCTGCCTTGTGCAACTTAAACTTGCAAGCCTTTCCTCACCAAACTGCACATTGAAATCCCCCCTACTCCCCTCCCCCACTCCCCTGGCTTGCTCCCACTATGGATTTGGAAAAGAGCAAAGAGCAGTAACCATGCCATGACCTGGGTGCTATGCTGCTTTAAAATCTTTGTCAGACAAATTAGTTCATTGTCTTTTAATGCTGCCTCACTCTGGTGCTCAAGATACTTGTGTGATACAGCTAGATTCTTTTCTAGAATGTAACATAAATGATCCTTAGCCCATGTCCCCAGAGTCCATATTCCCCTCTGAAGACTAAAGGACTTCTGCTATCCATTACTCTGGGCATCCTGCTCTTCTAAAGCCCCACAAGAATGGCCCATTAAGCTGTTTACAGAATCCCAGGGCCTGTCTGGACTGCAGCTCCGAACTCCTCCACATTCATCTCCCAAGCCACTGTCAGAGGCCTCTGCTCCTTACAATCAGCATTAGCACAGCAGCTCTGCATCTTGGTACTAGTTTTCTCTATTAATTATTTTTCTAGTTATTCTGACCAAATGCCTGACAAAGGCAACTTAAAGATGGCAGGGAATGTATAGTGGTCAGAGCATAGGATGGCTGGCCCCTGCATCCCGAGTGAGGGGAGAGATGAAAGCTCGTGCTCAGGCAGTCTCTTCTTCAGTTGGGAACCTCCCCATGGGAGGAAGGTACCACTGACGTTCAGGTGGGCCGTCCACCTCAGTTAAATTCTGGAATACCTTCCCACACGAGCCTCAGAAGTAGGCACTGAGGTGAATTTCAGTCCAGTCAGATTGGCACAAAGATTAACAACCATCCCAATGCCCTTTGTAATTTATTCTTTCACAGAACATCTGGAAGCTTCTTCTCATAGCTGATAATATATCATGATGGAACCAGTTTAAATAGAAGTGCTATCTTTCTGTGTGGTGATATTTGAGCAATTACTTGTATTTCAGACTGCTTTGAAGAACTAGTAGGAAGGACAATGAAAGTCTTGAGAAAACTACCTTATGTCCAGAGCTCTCTTGATAGAAAGAGAGAGACATATAGATAGATAGATAGATAGATAGATAGATAGATAGATAGATAG
>LOEQ01000703.1:480652-493297 GCA_001685075.1 Bramus lutescens | reverse complement strand
GATTGGCTGTGATAAGATGTAGCTGAGTATCTCCTTCCCAGCCACTGGCTGGCAGAAACTCATTAAAATGATGATAAATGCAAGCTTCATAGTTTCTATGAGAAGCACATGGCCACAGAAGTAGATGCTTGATGTCCTGGGTGAAGAGTGCAAAGGTTATGAGTTCTGAATCAGTGGCAGGAATGACAAACGCGATGTTCCCATGAAGCAAGATCTTGACCCAGAGCACAGTGTGCCTGCTGTTGAGTAAGGAGCTTCCTTGCTCCATACTAAGGAGAAGTGAAGAGAGGAAGCCCAAGTCTGTTCATGGATGTCAGCCTGGGTGTTCTCAATGTGATCACTGTAAAAAGAAAGGGGCCGGGGGAAAGAAGGATATTCCTGAGCTGACAGATACTGTTTTGGTTCAGGAGTCCCAAAAGAACTAGAAGAATCTGAAGGCTTTTCAGCCTCTCTAAAGAAGTCGATGTCCAACAGTATGCCGTGAGAAAGTCCTTAAGATAGAAGTTAAGAAGCTGAGGACCAGAGCACCTAAGATCAGTGTCTTGTCACTCCACGTGTCCTGTAGCACAAACATGGACACATTGCTCTGAAGAAACAATGCACTCAGAAAGCTGAGGTGGAGACTGTTGAATATACTAAACTTTTAGCCTAGAGAATGAAGGAAGCCAAAGTATACCCAGAACAGATCGCCAAGGGACATAGGCTGTCCTCACTTAGAGTTTCTACTCTTGAGTCCAAGTCCAGTCAAAAATAAGTCTTTAAAATAAGAAACTATTCAGCCTTTAAAAATAAAAGAAAACAAGCAACATGTCTCTGTACTTGCCTTGCAATAATGAAGACTGAGTTCCTCTTTGGCACTCACGTGAGAAAAAGGCAAGTGTGCTGCCTGTGCCTATAATCTCAGGGCTGCAGTGATAGACACAGGGCATCCCTGCTGCTTGCTGGTATGCAGTCAAGCCAGGTTGGTGAGTTTAACATCCAGTAAGAGACCCTGTCTCATAAAACAAGGTGAAGAGCGATGGAGGAAGATGCCCAACATCAGTATTTGTATATCTGTATGTACACATGTACACATGGTGTTTCTGAAACAAGTGCTGGCAAGGATGGCAGCCTGGGTAGCCCTTATGTATTGTTATAAGGTGAAGATTACTTTGGGTTGCACTAATATTTATTCCTTTTAAATAGTGCACTAATTTTTCAATTTTGACAAGACTTATATCCCACACTCCCCCATCTAAGTCCTCTAAGATCCAGTGCTTCTCAATTAGGTCAACCACTACAGAAATCAGTATAGAGATTCTTACCAATAACATCAAAAAGAACCAGAACTGCTACATGATCTAGCTATTTCACTTTTCACTACATACCAAGAGGAATCAAAGTCAGCATACAACAAACCCATGTTTATTTGAGGACTACTCCGAACAGCCAACTCATGGAATCAGCCTAATCACCCGGCAGTGGAGGGATAAAGACTGTGCATGCGTATTATATATTACACATATATATTTGAGTATAATACAGCCACTAAACAAGAAAATTGTGTTGCTTATAGAGAAATGGGCATAAATCATCATGCTAAGAAAAATAAACCAGATTTGTAAAGACAAATATCATGGTAAAACTCATTGTGTTGTGCTGTTAATGCATATCAATAAAAATTTATATAAAATTTTTATTTTAAAGCCTGCAACTTGAAAATGTTGCAAATTACATTCCTTTTGTTACATGAGATTTTGAACATCCTAATTTTTACCTTGGTAAAACAATTCAAAGAAACTGTAATTATTATAAAATATTTTTGCATATCCTTGAACATGTAAGTTTCTGCATTTTATGTAATGTTACATTTTGAGGGAGGAAACTTCATTGTGAAGTTTTGCTCTCTCTAGAAAGTCCCCTGCAGAGTTCTTAGTCACCACCTATGTTGTAAATCGCAGAAACCAGTCAAATACCAAGGCACCCTCTTAGCACTGGTTTAGAAGTGCCAGAGGTCAGTTTTCCACGGCCAGGTAACACGTCCCCTGCAAGTACTCTTACTTGGTTTCTGTTCATGAGGATGCCGCTCCTTGTGCTGCCCTGGGTGACAGCAATGTTCCTCGTCTTCACAGCAGCTTTCCTGTAAGTGTTGGAGATTGTTCTTGTCATCGTTTTATTTTGTTAGGAAACTGCTGACATATTTTAAGACTATTTCTTCTTAGCCTTCAGTCCCAGAAGAGAGGCAAAGGCATGTCTGAGAGTTCAAGGCCAGCCTGGTCTCTAGTATATAGACCCTTTCACCAAAAATTTTAAAAAACATTATTTTGACCACAACTGGAATCTGACATTTGTATTTTATCCTTTCTTAATCCAGAGAATATCCCTAATTTTAATTTGCTCAGTTTATAGATTGTGTTAGCATCTGGTTGTTAAGCCCCCCATACCTTTCATAATATATATATATATAACATATATAACTTACTATGTCCTTATGTCTTCCACAGTGAACTACAGATACTTCATAAAAACCAACTCGTCTTACTCATTACACTTGTCCTTAAGCACACAGCTGTGTTTCCTGGCTTCCGATGCAGAACTTGGTTTTCCTTGTACCTTTGCTCAGGACTTTCCAATTCAGTCCTAAAACAGCTTGGGGGATCTTTTTGTTGTTATTGTTTTGGTAACTTACTGCCATAAAACCTTTACTTGAGATTTCCAACTTCTCTTCAAAAGTGATTATCAAATGTATGTCCATGGTAACTTTGGATCCATACGGCATCAACATGGAGAACACCAATAAGAGGCAATAAACTCCTGGACTATAGGTTTGAAAATAGATTCCTGTTGTCAGGAAGATACCAAGTTGGTGACCTTAATCTGTGAAACTTGTTTACTAGTCTTACCTTTATCCTCAAAATGGAGATTTTAATACAACCCATTCTCAGAGATGATGTCAAGATAAAATAATGAGATCACTGATTATAGAGCATGTATACCCTGCCAGCCCCAACACAAGGTGAATTAGTAGCAATTCATTAACAGGTCAAGTGAAATCACTAAAAGGAAAGTAATTAAAAATTCTTAAGCATAACATAGTTCTGCCTACCTCATGCTCTTTGTTGTCACTACTGTTTTGACTGTGGCTGTACTTTTGAACATGGCATCAGTGGAACCACTTCTGACTCAACCATTGCATCACCTTGACAAACATCAGCTGGGTGTGTGCCAGGATACAATGTGATAAAATACATCTTCCCCATCATCTCCATTTTGCTTACTATGAAACTCTACTGAAGTTAATTAAGCCCATAGCACTATTATTTCAGTTGACTTCATAATAAACATTGAGGGCACTTACCCATATTATTCATTGTAAATTGATCATTCTATATTCTGCAATAATTTATTTGAAATAGTTTTTGTCTTTCCTAACAATTCTACTTTTTGAATAATAAAGAATATTTATTAACACGTTAATACTGAATAATGTCATCTTGATCTCAACTCTGCTTATAAATATGCAGTACTGGATCCACATTCTGTTAGAACAGTTTGTAATTGAAGACTTACCTTCTTGTATATGAAAGAGACCTGAAGTGTTTGTGATCTTTGTATGCAGATGTCTCCTAAAAGGCTACTGGTGAATAGTTATTTCTGTGTTATTATCAGCATTCATGGTTTTAAAGGTAGTCAAAGGAAAACTTCACAAATTAAAGAACGCTTCTAGTTACTGAGTTAACAGATTCAGTGAAGTCTTGTGTAAAGGGAAGTTGACATCAAGTTAGTTTGCTTCCTTTATGAGTCCTTTATCCCCTTGCTCATTCTGTGTTCGGAGCTGTAACTTGCTTGCTACATGCTAAGCTTTTGCTTTCAGCAAGGAGTAGAACTTGGCCTTCCTATGTCAGGGGCCTCCACCTTCAACTGTGTAGAATCTGTCTATCTCTGTCCACCATTGCGGTTTGTATCACCATTGACAAAGACCTTGAATTTCCTGCCTGCACAGGGGGTTGGCATGGGTGAGGTGACGACAAGAGAGATCAAACAAAAATAAAAAAAAAAAACATCTGGGAGAAAATAGAAAGCATGCAGGGGAAAGGAAGCGTCCCTCAAACTATCATTTTCATGTTGAGACATAAGAATAGCGTTCACTAAATAATAGTGTGATGCTTTTTACAGAAAACCTTCAGAGACTGCACCAATACCATGGGAATTCAAAGGCAGTTACACAATTGAAAAGTTCAATAGAACAAGTAAAACAGAAAAATAAGATGACCCAGAAATAAGATAAAAGTCATAGAAAATAGGAAAGAATATAGGAAAATAAAACCAGTCTAGGAATTTAAGAAAAAAAATACAAAAAAAAATAAGACTAAGACTGTAAAGGAAGGAAGTCATGAAAACTCTGGTAGACAAGATAATAAAGAGATTTTCTGCTTATTTATTTTGAATTATAAAAGGTCATTGAAGCCCAGCATGGCAGTAAGAAATCTCAGTACTTGGGAGGCAGGCAGATCTCTTAAGAGTTCCAGGCCAACTAGCACAACACAGTGAAAGTGAGTCTCAGATAAATAAATACTCCCAAACAAAACAAATAACTATACTAATAAAAGTTCTATGAACCAAAACATAGTTACATATAAAAATTATTATAAAGCTTGCAGTTTTGTAATTACTAGCCAGGGCAAGAACTAGAACACTACCAACACCTTGGAGGATTCCAGAATGACTATACAAGATTATCATCACAATTGCTCCTATGCTATGGAAATAACTGTTGTTTAGTTTTTACTCTTTTGGTTCGTTACTCTTTGCGGGGGGGAGGGTGCTGCCATCCAGCTCCCAAATAAATCACACATGGAGGCTTGTTCTTTTTTATGAATGCCCAGCCTTAGCTAGGCTTGTTTCTAGCCAGTTTTTCTTAGTTTAAATTATCCCATCTATCTTTTGCCTCTGGACTTATACCTTTTCTTTCTTCTGTATATCTTACTTTCATTCTTACTCCGTGGTTAAGTAGCTGGCCCCTAGTGTTCTCCTCTCTTTGTTCTCTTGCTCCTTGATCTTTGCTTCTCTCTTTTACTTCCTGTGTGTATATTCTCCGCCTGGCAGCCCTGCTATCCTTTCTCCTGCCTTGCTATTGGCTGTTCAGCTCTTCATTAGATCAATCCATTTTTTATACAGAGTTAAACAAATGCAACATAAAAGAATGCAACACATCTTTGCATCGTTAAACAAATGTTCTACAGCATAAACAAATGCAACACATCGTAAAATAACCACAACCCTAACAAGTAGAGTACTTATTTTTCTTGCTTTTTAGCTACCTTATATGTTGTACTTAAACCTTTGTTCGGGGAATTCATATAAATAGAAGAGTTGTATGTGAATTCTTATGAAACAATGTCATTTTGTATTTTCTTTGTCTCAACACTGTGAACTGTTGTGGTTTCTTCATATGAGACTGATATGTCAGAGGCAGGATATATAGATGGTTAGACAGCTGTCCAGTACACAGCTGTGAGCATCTGACTACTTTCCAGCTTGAGTTTATAGTGAAAGTGCAACTACCAACATCTTTATACGTTTCGTTGTATGCTTCTTTGTTTTTGTTTGTTTATGGCTACTCGTCCATTGATGGAGTTGCTGGCTCACCAGACTTGACAAGGTAATGCCAAATTGTCTCCAAAACTAATTGTACCCTTTAAACTTCATTCCTTCTTACTGTCAAATGTTTCATTTCTACCAAGATGCTAGGTATGTAATGGACTTTCGTTGTAGCTTAAATTTGAAACTGAATAGTTACTAATGAAGCTGAATAACTTTTCACTTGCTTGATAGCCATTTAGAGTTCCTACCTTATAAATATTTATATTGTATTATCTTGTTTATTTGGGGTAGTAAAAAGAGTGCCCATTTTTCAAGTAAGTTTCCTATTCTTTAATTTGAAATTCATATTTGACTAGACTTAAAAGTATTTCTATGTGGTTGGAGTGCTTTCTTTCTCTTAGATATAGCTTAATTCTTTGTCTGCTCACAGGTACTTTTAAGAGTAAATATACGTATTTTTTAATATACTTAAAAGTAAATATACTTTTAAGGATTTTACTCAACATTATAATTTTTCACATAAGAGTTGGACGCCAGTAACTTAGCCTATTATTTCTATAATAAGAAACCTGTAAATGTTCTAATCAAACTCTTGATCAATCTTTTGATGTTGATAGTTAGGTTCCCTAGCTGTTCCTACTGTTTAAGAAATCCCAGAAGTCTATTCTTTGCACATCTGTTCTTCACCCTTGGATACACTGCCTTTGAAACCATAATCCTCAAAGAATAAAAATAAATGACATTACTCTCATTTTAATAGGTTCTTGGGAGAGCTAATTAATGTATAGTATCATTTTTAGATACTTAGTTGTCTAGTTATTTTACTTTCAAGATCCCATGCACTTCACGTAATAATAAAAATATTAGTACCATCTGTTTACATCAATAGTAAGGGCCCTAAGCATTAGAGATTTACCATAAGACTTCAAATATTTTAAAATTGAAGATGACATATCCTTAATCAATTAAATTCTAAATGATCTGATTCTTTTTCTTTACAAGAGAAGGCAAACACTCCAGAATAAAAAAAAATGAGGCAATTTCATTAACTGAAAGTTCAATAGACTTTGCTCTCATCTCCATCCTTCATCTCGATGATCTCGTTCCCTTAAGATCTCTCCCTCCCTTTCTCCCCTCATCTTCCCCTTCCACCCTCCCTATTCCCCTCACCTCTATGCTCCCAATTTTGTCAGGCGAGCTTGTCTATTTTCCCTCTCCAGGAGGATCTATATGTTTTTCTTAGGGTTCACCTTGATACTTCTCTAGGATCATGAACTATAGGCTCAATATCCCTTGCTTTACAGCTATTATCCACTTAGGAGTGAGTACATATCATGTTCATCTTTTGGGGCCTGGGTTACCTCACTCAAGATAGTTTTTCTAGTTCCATCCATTTGCATATGAATTTCAAGATGTTGTTTTTTCCTGCTGATTAGTACTCTAATGTGTAAATGTGCCACATTTTCTTTATCCAGTCTTCAGTTGAGGGGCATCTAGGTTGTTTTCAGGTTCTAGATATTACAAATAATGCTGCTATGAACATAGTTGAATAAATGTCCTTGTAGTATGATTGAGCATCTTTGGGGTATATGCCCAAGAGTGGTATTACTGGGTCCTGAGGTAGGCTGATTCCCAATTTTCTGAGAAACCGTCATACTGACTTCCAAAGTGGTTATACAAGTTTTCATTCCCACCAGCAGTGGAGGTGTGTTCCTCTTACTCCACATCCTCTCCAGCATAAGCTATCATTGGTGTTTTTTATCTTAGCCATTCTGACTGGTGCAAGATGGTATCTCAGAGCTGTTTCGATTTGCAAAAAAAGCTAAAATTATACAATGGAAAAAAAGAAACCATCTTCAGCAAATGGTGCTGGCATAACTGGATGTCAACATGTAGAAGAATGAAAATAGATCCTTATCTATCNTAATGCTGCTATGAACATAGTTGAATAAATGTCCTTGTAGTATGATTGAGCATCTTTGGGGTATATGCCCAAGAGTGGTATTACTGGGTCCTGAGGTAGGCTGATTCCCAATTTTCTGAGAAACCGTCATACTGACTTCCAAAGTGGTTATACAAGTTTTCATTCCCACCAGCAGTGGAGGTGTGTTCCTCTTACTCCACATCCTCTCCAGCATAAGCTATCATTGGTGTTTTTTATCTTAGCCATTCTGACTGGTGCAAGATGGTATCTCAGAGCTGTTTCGATTTGCAAAAAAAGCTAAAATTATACAATGGAAAAAAAGAAACCATCTTCAGCAAATGGTGCTGGCATAACTGGATGTCAACATGTAGAAGAATGAAAATAGATCCTTATCTATCCCCATGTACAAAACTCAAGTCCAAATCGATTAAGGACCTCAATATAAACACCACCACACTGAACCCGATAGAAGAGAAAGTAGGAAGTAGCCTTCAATGCATGGGCACAGGAGACCACTTCCTAACTATAACACCAGTAGCACAGACACTGAGAGCAACAATAAATAAATCGGACTTCCTGAAACTGAGAAGCTTCTATAAAGCAAAGGACACAGTCAGTAAGACAAAAAAGGCAGCCTACTGATTGGGAAAAGATCTTCACCACATCGGACAGAGGACTGATTTGCAAAATATATGAAGAACTCAAGAAATTGGACATCAAAATTCAAAATAACCCAATTAAAAATGGGGTACAGAACTAGACAGAGAATATTCAACAGAAAAATATCAAATGGCTGAAAGACACTTAAGGAAATGTTTTCTAGATATTTTAACTAAGCAAACAACAGTGTTCCACATGTAAAAAGTGAGGTATAAAGCAATCCACTCTAGTTTTATAGCAGACAAGTACATGCAGACTTATGGAAGGCGGGAAACTATGTATGTCAGTATGTGCAGGTCTTCTCTGACAGAGGAATGGAGGTTCCTCTATTTTCTACATGTTCTATTATCTAATCTAAATTATCCAATAATTTAGTAGATTATTTCATTATTTCTCATTGTATATTTCTAAATGGATTTGAAACAGTATTCTTGGTGTAGGATTGTGGGTTGGCTATAAAGAAACAAAGAAAATATTTTATGATTTCTAGATGAGGGAGACAGTTATGTAGAATTTATTCCATTTTTCCCCTTCCTACCTGGAAGGAAAATTGCAGTTGCTTTGGCATATACCATTCTGTAGTATATCATAGCATTTCTTGTTGCTAGCAAGAAGGAAAGTAAATTATCTACTATTCAAAATGTGATCCTGTGACCCATAGATAGAGTTACTGAGCTGATTTCAACTTCCCACTGCATGGCAAGACATGAGCCCATTGTTTCTTCTGTGAGCTTTTCCTAAGTTACTGTTCCTCATTATTTTTAGCTTTAGGGTTTGTGTCCATTTCAGCAATTACAGCAACTTTTTCTCATATTGGGTCACATCGTGAGCACGCTAAGGAAAAGTAACACTTTAAATAGGGATGGTCCTCAGGATTCCTACCCTCTTCTCTGTTCATGGAGGAGGAATGGTCAGATTCCTTCCTGATGTTTACCAAGGACCTTTCCTAACCACTCCATTGTAATTTAAAAATAGGTTTTTTCCATTGCACTCCATGCTCTTAATTCCAAAGATTCAGATGTTATCATACACTTTTGTGGTTCTGTAGCCAACATTGGCTTCAAACTCAGGGCAAGTCCCCTGTCTCAGCCTCCCAAGTACTGGTGTTACAGTTAAATGCCACCAAGTTTGGTTTAGTCATTGGTTCTTATAGAAAGTCTTGGGTAACTTCAAAACAAGAAACAAACAGAACACCAAGGTATAAACGTCAGACTGAGTAGTTTCCGTATAGCCTAACTCTTGTAGTACTGTCTGCCTAACAGCGTACCGTTCACCGGGTAGTGCTTTCGTGTAATAAAGTTGTCAGTTTTCAACAGTAAAGATTTTCTGGAGATTCTCTAACTGATAATAAAATGTATGGTGTAGGGTGTCAACGATGTAAGTGCTAAATTAATGACTTGTCCTTCATATACCAATTTTGTGATCCACGTTTTAGCAAGAGGTTTTGTATTCTGTTTTAAACCATGGATAGAATTTTTGGAATAGTCATTGTCTTTTGGCTTCTTCTCCTATCTCCCCCCTCCCCTCCTCTGCCAAGAAAACCTCTGCAATGGTTTTGTTGTTTTTTTTTACTTTATTATAGCATACTGCAGTACTTTATACATGAACTCATTTTAATGTGAAAACATTTTATGTACAACTGCAGAGAAACTACACAGATAGCTTATCCCCCCCCCCAAAAAAAAGAAGGGCCATAATAACAAAGTTCACTGAGTTATTTGATAAACTTGAAAATATTTTCTCTGTAGAAAATAGTAAACATGATAACATTTCCCATTAAGCCCATTTAAACCAAATACAGGTGAATTGTACCATGTATTGTTTTCGAGTCAGGATTCCAGAAGAAACCTTACCTTCATTTGTTCAAAGAGCCATGTTTACTTACCTGCTATAAATGAAATTCCTATTAGCCTTCCTCCTTACTGTTTTATTTATAGCAGATTATTTTTCTATAAATAATCCAAGACCACAAGGAGTTTTAACCATTACTTCTCAAAGTGCAGCCAGCATGACTTTCATCTCCTTGCTGTGCCATGAATTTCTAAATAGTAAAATGCTCATTGCTACCAAAGCATATTATTTATAATTTCAAATTATAAATGACTTTAAGTGATGATTTTTTAAGTTGCAATTTTAAACAATGCTTTGTGGTTTTTAAGTAGTAGACCGTACTTTCAGAAGGTCTCAGGTTTGGGAGCTGCTGTGGACAGAATGTCCTATCAACAGTGCAGTGCTCAGTAGCTTTGCTTCCTATGCACAGAACCAACCACTCACACAAGAAGGCATTCTGGTGACACTTCTCAGGAAAGGATTTAGTTAAAAATATTTTTAATAATTCTGTGAAGATATAAACTTTTTGAGTCTTAGAAATTTTGTTTCAGACAATATAGGATTTTATTTTTTTAAATATTAATTTGTATATTTATGTGCCTATGGAGGTCATAACAGGGTGCTAGAACCCTGGAACCAGAGTTACAAGTGGTTATGAGCTACCAAGTGGGTGCAGGAAACTGAAGCTGGGTCCTATGGAAGAGCACACATTGGTCTTAAGTCCTGAGCCAACCTTCCAGTCCCTGGGTTTACTCTTAAATATTCAGAATAGTTTTAGGGGGAAAAGAAAATAGTTCACAGCAAGCAGAGTTACTGTTATTTGCTTATAAATGTTTATCACGCACCCCCAAAGCTACCAGACACACATTCCCGTTGCGTTGCCAGGCACAGCGCCACCTCAAGAAATCGTCATCTGTGCTCATGGAACGTTTACATTTAGAAAAATTGTCTCGAACAAAAATCACACTCAGCTATTTTTGAGTTTTTTTCAGTCCTATGTTGTTTCTAGTGTTAGTGAATTCAGATTTAGAAGAAAGATGTTACTGTCATATGAATATTCTAATTTGAACGACAGAAATTTAAACTTTTTTGGACTCTGAAACGAAAAAAACTTGTTTTTGAAATTTATAGAAGTAAAATTACATGGTAGCTTATATTACTTATCTCCTCAATTAGAGAATATATGTGTGTGAATATATGTACATTAAAGTACACATATATGTAACATGTACATGCTGCAATATTTTCCTCTGTATATTTTGATACTTACATAACTTACCTGGAGGAATTTAGCAGAGTACAGTTTTGTGGAATAGGAGACCTCCATCCTGTAGTTATTACCATATTATACATATTCTACATTACTCTACCATAGTTACCCAAAAGTGCATACATATTTTATGTTACTCTGCTGTAGTTAGCCAAACATTTGTTTTTGATATATGCTAAAAGTGAAATGGCAGCCAACCTGAAATCAAAGTTAATAAATTCAGATATTCCCTCCTACTGGTATATTCCATGTAGCATGTCTGGGACTGGTGTTCTTTAAAGCATCTCTCTGTCTTAGCTGCCACACCTTTAAATGTCAACAGCAACAGCGTCTCTCAGGTTGCTTATGAGGATCACAGAATCTGTGTACCAAGTATCATCACGAAACTTATTAATAAATGGTACCTGTTACCTTTGAGTTGAGTTGGATAGATAAATTATGATACTTTAATGACCTTTGAACTGAATAATAAGAATTTTTGGTTTGATCAATCTGTTAAAGTTGACAAGTTAACATACCCATATTGTTTTTCTAATAGTAGATATGTCTTCCCCACATAGATCTGACAGTGATTAGACATTCCTCTCCAGCTCAGGCTCTTTTTACTTTAACTAACCATTTAGTATTTCTGTTCTAGCTTAGAAAATGACTTCCCTGTAACTGCTCATATCCAACTTGATACGTTAGTGTATTCTGAAAGACTCCAGGGCCCAATACATGAGTCCAGCATATAGTGCACATCAGAGCTTCTCTGAGAGCAAGTATGGTGTTGCGTGCATAAGGCATGTCTGATTTCTGCTGCTTCGATGTGTGGTCTCCATGATTATAGTAATTCAACATGATAGGGATCTAAGGAAATGTCAACAGCCTAGATGTTTTTGGACCTTTAAGTTACAAATATACTTTTATAAATAATTTGTACTCTATTCGCAGATAAGGGAGGATGAATTTGAACTGAATTTTCATGTTTACCTCAGGGGTATCTTCTTGGTGCCCACATAATCGTAAAAAACTTTATCAGCCTCAAAAGCTACTGTCCTCCGAATTCTTACTAGGCAGTTGGGTTTAAATCCAGGTGGTATTTTAAGATTCAACTTTGCTAAACAAATAGCTCAATTTATTTATTCTCAGTCTGTAAATTAAACAGTACTATTTATGTAAGTTCCTAATTATGGATCTTGGCAGATGGGATTAAAATCTGTAATTTTCAATATGGTTATTGCTGTGACACGGGAATTTTGTTTGGGTTTGTTTATAACATACTGAAAATCTTTTCAGCCTATAAGTAGATTTTTCATCCATTCTAAAGGCTATTTATTTCTTTTTATTTTTTTTTTATTAAAAATTTCCACCTCCTCCCATTTCCCTCCCATCCCCC
>LOEQ01000703.1:467109-478475 GCA_001685075.1 Bramus lutescens | reverse complement strand
TGCTGCCAGCAGGCTATTGAAACAAAGGGACTCCCGCCTCCTTGAACTCACACCTGTCCCAGCGCCCAAACAGGCTGAGCTGGGGGCTCTTTTGCCCCGAGGAAGGGAAGGGAGGGGGTGCCTGAGTGCAAGCTGGGATGGGGTAGCTTATTTATTTCTTGATCTAGTAGTGGGAATTCTAGTAAATGTCTCTCTCTATTTACCAAATAATATCATATTAATACTGTAAATATTGAGGGACAAAGGGAGGGATCTAAAGAGGCTCCTTTGCTAGCAGATTGGGACCACAGACACTACCACCTCATGCTAAGCAGGAGAATTAAGCTTTAGCCTTTGATGGGTAGAATGGGTATGGTCTTAAATGAGGTCGAAGCTTATTCTGAGGGATTCTTTCTTTCCTTTGTACTACATGTAAACATATTATTCCACCCTTTTTGTTCTTAGAAATAACTTGAAGATTTTAGCAGCTAACTGGATAGGCATTTGTTTGTAGAATATTTGAAAATCTAACATGATTGTAAGACAACTCTTTGCCTTTTTTAAAAAAATCAAATTAGGATTAGAAGTGAATACAGGAATTTTCTACTTGTATTCTGTGTTACTGAGGCGTGAAGAGAAAGTGTTGTTCCTCAATCTCAAGGTCACAACTTTGTCGCCTTGTCATATTACTGATTCACAAGGTTAAGTTAGTGTAGGAAACACCATACAAGTGTGTAGGAGAGCAGGAAGACACGACTGGACTTTGTAAATTTAATGTGTTTAAATGTTGACAGTAGTGTTCATGTCATAAGATTTTATATGCTATTCTACTTAGTCCTCTTCATAAAGAATCCTGTGCAGTACTTAGCTGCAGGGTTATACCTTATACCTGTATTCTGTATAATCATATAAACACCTAACGGTGCTTCAAATTCTTTCCCAGATGAGAGAGGATATTTTATTTAGCATATTTATATTTATATCTTTATTAAAACCAGGTCTAAGAGGCTCATTGCATGAAGAGGCACAAGACATGGGGCTGTGCCTCTTCAAAGGAGTTATCTAGTAGGAAGAGCCACCTGTGTAAAACCTTAATGGTAATGTTTGAGTTCCAAGATCTTGTGGTTCAGAAATGCCACAGAAGATGCTTCAGGATGGGGACAGGTCTTATCAGAGACTCCTAGGAGAAACTTGGCCTGCACTAGGCATTTTGACAATATTTATACAACACAGGTTCTCTGAAATGGCACACCAAATGGTTTGTTTGTAGGAAGACATATGATTTGGAAAAAATAAAGAGGCCAGACTGTGAGCCATATTGTGCTTATACTGTACAAATCGGAGAAGCCCCCTAGACTTTTAATTAGGACAGGAGTGGATGTTTTGCCAGTGTAGAGATTGGTTGGAATGGAAAGAGAAAAGGCAAAGAATAGGACAACTTAGGACAAATCACTGCAGTGGTTATAAAGGCATAAGGTGGTTATAGAGAGGACAGGAAAGAGAAAGTTGTCATAGTATATAAGAATAAAAAGCAGAGCCTAGGCTATGAGACTGTTTCTCCAAAACAACAGCAACAAGTAATAGGTAGGATATGAGAAATGACTAAAATTTGCAAAATCTCTGCATTAATATGTGGGCTACTAAGCATAATAAGCAAACTCAGATCTCTAAGGATCAAATAAGAAAGCTGAATGTGGTGGAATACACCTATATTCTCATCACTTAGAAGGAAGCTGGGGTAGCATTGCAAGTTCATAGCTGTTCATTGCAAGTTCATGCAAAGTGTTAGTTGCAAGATGATATTATTGGTATGATTTCACAGACATGTACTGTTAGCTGTTTCAAATTATTTTACAGAATAAAAATAGTGAAACCAAGCTACCATCCTATTTCAAGTAGAAATACAAACACTTCAAAGATGTGACGGTGTATATTCGAAGCTAGCAATAACTTACTATTGCCTCCATCGCATTCTTGCCTTCTGTGAAGATGGCATGCTCAAATTTCTGTATGAAACCATTTACAGTTCAGGTCCTAGTAAACCATTAATTATCCTGTGTGTTCCTAATAGTGAGGAAGCATCAAACAGAAAGAAAAGAAAATCTTCATTCTAGAAATAACCATGTAATGAAAACTTCCCTTTCCAATCTTCTTCCTTACCAATCTTGGTCTTGATGTATTATTTATAACATTGTTCTTCCTTAAAACTCACATACCTTACTGCAAACTAAGCTAACAGAACTGAGAACACAACCCAAGAAAGGAAATGTGTGGGGTTTACAAGATTTGTAATATTTTCTCCTCCATACAAGATGACACAGATGTTGGAAGCTAAATTACTTATCATAATGGCAAGGACTCAGAATTGACTGTTCATAAGGAAGAAATACATTGTTTTTCTGTCAAGTAGACTTTGACCATTTATTCTCAAATAAACATACAGGACCCCAGAAGTCATTTACAGATCGAAGTGTATCCTTTACTACTCAGAACCACTTGGGAAATGTGTCCTGCTTATGTGGTGTCTATTAGCTGAGACTTAGCTAAGACCATGCCTGAGAACTGACAAGCCCTTGTGTCAAAGTCAGAGAGGATCTCTCCACGTTCAACCATCCTCACTGACAATCCTTGTGGCCTATGATTGTAAACAGGTTTGCTACTCTATCTTCTGACTTGCATAAGTGGGTGTAAATGGTGAATAGTTTGGAGATAGGGCTGTCATTTCATTTTTTTATATAAAATTGAACAACATCCAAACAGCTCACTTGATAAATGAACATAATATATCACAGATGATTTCATTCCATGTTAACCTATAATTTCTTAGCTTAAACTGAAAGATTAAGAGTGAAAATTGGATCTAATTCTACTTTTAATTATGGATACAAATCATTTGGTTTTCAGAATCCTCACCAAATAACTTTCTGATCCATGCAGCCAGTGAGAAATATTTTCAGAAGAAACATTGATTCCCCCCATCTTATCACAACCTTACAGAAAGGTTTTTTTATATATACTTAAAGAGAAAACCTTTCTCCGTAAATGCAAAGCAAAGAACAAATAACCAGTTTTTCTTGTCTTGCTAAAATAAGATAAAATGTGTCCTACTGAAATCATAGAACAGAAGTGTGGTGAAAATCTTCCCCTGGAGTACTTTATATTTGGTTTGAGAGCTATTACATAGCATATTAGTAAACAATCAGTAATCTTTTAGCTAAAGCAAAGATAAGGAGTCAGAAAATATAGTCTCATGGTGTGTGCAGCTGAGTCTTTACATTTTTCCTATTGAACAAAGATAAGAAAAGTACAGGTGACTTTAATGTGTAAAATCCACCTTTCACTGTTAGCCCTAGAGGAAAAAATTAAATTACCTACTCAAGCTAATTCTGTCGTTGATAACCAGGCCTGCATAGTCTCTGGCTTCAACGCCATTTTGAACCACTGTTTGGACTTGTCTGAACTAAAAGACTATAGAGGCTACTCTCAATAAAGCAAACATTCCTTTAAAAAAATTTACTAATTTTTGAAAATTTCATATATGACTACTGCATTTATAAATTTTCCTCATCCCTCCATCCCACCATGTCTGCCCTCTGCCCCTCTCAAATTCATGGCCAGTTTTTCTTCAGTTAATATTGAGGTGTGTGTGCTTGCATGTACTTCCGCACACTCATGCACACATATGGAAAAACTATAATATGAGTACATTACTGTCACTCAGATGTATATTTTTTAGGGCTGACTACTTGGTATTAGCTGATTAGAGGGCACGTCACTGAGAAAGACTGACTCTCTTTCAGCAGTCATAGCCTGTGGCTTTTTGTCTAGGGGTCGGACCGTGTGAGATACTCTCCTTCCACATCGGCATGTCAACTGCCATTGTCATTGTTTGGGTCTTATTTATGAAATCATATCCTTGAGACTCTTCTGTCCCTATGGAAGACACTGTCACATAGTAGATACTGTGTCCTCTGGAAGTTCCAGTCTTTCTCTTCCCTCTCCCAAGATACTGTGAGTCTTAGCTGTAGGGATTGTGTTCTAGATCCATCAATCAAGAATGAGCACCACACACTTTAAAAATGTTTCTGGCTCTTGTTAGATTTTATTTATTTATCCATACCAATTTATGTGCTATAAGCTTTTGGCAAAGTTTCTTCCACCTCAGCACTGCTGACATCTGAAGCTAGGTAATTCTGTTATTGGGAGCTATCTTATGCACTGGATGGTATTTCTCACATCTTGGGTCTTTATCTCTTACAAAAGTAGCTTTCCCCCATTTGTGAGAAATAAAAATGTCTTCAGCCATTGCCAGATGTCCCCTAGGAACAAAACTGTCCCCTTGTTGAGAAGTGCCTTGTGACGTTTGAACAACACTGAAAAGCTGAAGAGAACACACATACTCCATTAGTATTTGTTAACAATTAAACCACTGCGCAGCTGTGCCTCCAAGATTTTCCCATGGTAGTTAACGCTTGTTTTCTGAGGTGGATATCTCGCACTGCATTGAAAAATTATTGATTAAATTAACTTGAAGGCTAAGCCAACCATAGCACTTGAGTTTGTAAAAGTTTAACATTCTTATGCTTTAGAGAAACCCTCAAGTTTAGTATATAATACCATTTCCTTTTGCTCAGTTCATTAATATCCCATTTCAAAACAGAACAATTGAGAACTTAAAGATACTAAATTATTACCAAACTATTGTATCATCACCTATGTTCTCCATGAAAGCAATTCTCAAAGTGCATTCTAAGGACCCATGGAAGCTCCAAGACCTCTCAGAATGATGATATCTGCACTGATGAGCTTTACAGATGTTAATCATTGTATTCACTACCACCTCATAGTTAAAAGAGGTCAAGTCCACTGAACATCCTTGAGAAAGCAAAGAAATGGTTAATTCTGTAAATATCAACACATGTATGTTTTTAATATATGACAAAATAGAGATATAAATACTTATGTAGGTGGACTTTTTTTTTGCCTCACCAGCCACTCCCCAAATAACCACACAGATACTTAATTATTGATTATAAATGTTTGGCCAACATCTTAGTCCTGTTTTTTTTTTAGCTAGCTCTTATAACTTAAATTAACCCATTTCTATTAATCTGTGTGCTGCCCCAAGGCTCATTTACCTCACCTATGAACTTCTCATATTGCTGCTTCTATGTCTGGCTCAAGGCTCTCAGACTCCACCCTTCTTCTTAGCATCCTCCTAGTCTGTCTCTCCCACCAATAGGCCAGCCAGCTTTTATTAACTGATGAGAGCAATACTTATTTACAGTATACAAAGATTGTTCCACGGTATACTTGTGCTGTTAGCATTTGATAGTATCTATAAGAAAAAGCATGTGAACTATACAGTTACTACAGTATAACTATAATTTGTGTGATATCTTTTTATTAGAAGATTTCAGTTATTTCCCTTGGGGATCTAGCATTTTGTTGAGCCCCTAGCCCTTTTAACAATATCATAGCAAATAACACTTGTAGTTGTGTTCTTCTGTTTCTTATAAAGATGGTCACAGTAGCCCAATCATTTCCCTTCTGTGTGATAAAAGCTAATTTTTCCCCACACTGATGTCTATGGTATGCAGCTACCCATGTACTGAGTTCTTATCTGATATACTTCAGATGATTTCCCAAAGTCTGACTTGAGTTCTAGATTCTTCACTCATTTAGTTTCAACTCTGTTTCCCATCTATAAATCATATTTGAGTACTCTAGACATGTTTTTCATGTATTCTAATTTTTGTGTGATAATTTGGAGACTACTGTTCTAGATTTTAGACTTATTTTCCTTAAGAAAATAATGAACATGTATGCTTTAATTCTTTGCTGCAAGGATGAACTATACACTAGACTTCTAAAGTGTTATTTTGGTTTCAAAATATATTCATGAGTGATACTTCTTAACTTAAAGATGAGAAAACTAAAACTCAGAGTAGTCACTTTCCAAAAGCTACGCAGGTAGTCAGGTGGGAATGCTGAGATCTGAAACAAGTCAGTGTCCTCCGTGAGCAGCCATGTGCCACTGTGTGCATGACCTCACCTGGAGATGCTGGCATCTTAGCACAAGGTTATTCAGAGGTTAAATGAGAGTCTCCTCATGGCAGTAAGCCATGATGTACTACAAAATATTGTTTAAAATTCAGATATATACATATATTTTATACATATGTGAATACCATATGTAAAACTGGTAAAGGAAACTTTATAGACTTGACCTTAAAAATCTTTAAACAATGTGCTCATTTTCCGTAAACTAAATATACAAACAACTTGCTGCTTCCTAAAAATAGATGTCAGTTGAGAAGAGATTGACCGAGCAGGAATAGGAGCATTTTCATAACAGAAGCTGGGGAGTTTTGCTCCCCTAGCAAATTACTACACTGTGTCATCCCAGGACCTTCCTACTTTAGTGTAGAACTCTGGCCCAAAGCAGCCGCTTTACCTTACATGTCTGCAGTAACCAGAGGGTGTACCCAAGCATATCAGTCATCTCGGGAGATTCTCTTCTATTAGAGGCTCTCAGTATGCAGTCAGTTCACTTGCCCAAATCTAGCAATGAATCAATACCTTGTGATATGGAGCAAACAGAAAGTCTATTGACAGTGCTCAGAGAACAATGTGAAACCTAGAGCCATTCCCAGAACTAAATGGTGGGTATGCTGCCCTATTGATTAAGCCACTAGATAAACAGACACTTGGCAAAATGTAGGGAACTTCATTTGAGGATTAAATTTAGGGTGAACCTTGGGCTTAATGACTGGCTTACTAGAATTATAACACATTTTGTTTGTTTGTTTTTTTCCTTGAGACGGGGTCTGGGGGTTTCCCCAAACTGGCAGATCGTACACTGGTCTCAAGTTTTTAGCAGTCTTTCTGTTCCACCCTCCTGAGTATCAGGATTAGAGGGACAAGTAACAGCTCCCAGCTACAGTTACTATTTTTTAGTTTTTATTCCTAGTAAATTTAGCAACAGAAAGACATTCCTTGTTGTTTCTAATAGATCAAAGTAAAGAAACTGCTTCAGTTGTCAATGCATTAATCATTTTTTTGCATTTGAAATGTAGCACCGTCCTGGGCTGAAATGAAAGCATGCATGGAGGATGGAGAGACAATCGATACCAATTCTAGTTTACTCCTACTTACCATCTTTTGGGGACTAAAGTGACCACAGTTCAGAAAGAGAGAGTTCATGTTTGTGAACGGTCTTATGTAAGTGATAAACAACATACTTTAACATGAAGTGTTGTTCCACACTCAACAAGTTGACACTATTCGTGTTTTTGAAAGCCTGTTTGAGAGTACTTAAGAAGATAAGGAATAGGCAGGAGCCTAGAAATTCTTTTTAGCTAGCTACATAGATACACACACATACATATATAGTTTTAGTTTCAGAGTCATCGTGTGTGATAGGAGTTCCTTAGGATAGTTCAATATTAAAAACCATCATTATCAATATGAAAGGTAATAGCTAATTTATCTCCTGTCTTCATTGCTTCAGGTAAAAGATAAGCATTCGTTGTTCTTACTGAAATTCTAAGAACTTTAAACTAATAAGTGCTACACCGTACACAGTCTGTGGTGGTAAGAAGTTGGCACAGTGGCAGGGGAGGCCTGGTCAGAGGGTCAGACTCACTCACGCTCGGTACTGTTTTCCTTGGAGCATTCTGTTGTGTGAGAGCAGGATGGTGGTTCTCGAAGCTGAAAACTAGAGTTTTTCCAATACGTACAGTAATGTTTCTGGAATAATCTTTTCCTAGTCATAAGAAACTATTGTTTCGGATCAATTTATTCGCTTGTATGTAATTTTTTCTATACCAGAGAATGCTAATGATTCTTAATTAATATAAGACCATAAAAGTAAGAGGAAAAAAGACTACAACATTAGCTATTGCACTTCATATTTTATTTTTATTTTATTACTGTTGTATGTTTTTGTTATACATTCATGGGAACATGCAGGTATGTAGAGACCAGAGCAATTCATAGGGTATGTATCGTCTGTTGCTTGTCACCTTTCTGACTGGAGACAGAGTCTCTCATTGACTGGGAACCTTTCTGTTTCAGTTAGGCGGCTGTCTGGGGAGCCCTTCATACCCACCTGTTTCTGTACCCCAATGCTGGATTATAGGCATGCACAGTTATGCCCTGCTTTGTATGAAGGTGGTAGGGATTTGAACTCAGGTCCTCATGTCTGCTGGACAAGTGATCTTAATGCCAATTCCTGCATTTCATATTTTATGTAGAAAAATAATATATGTTTAAGTATATTTAGATAGGGCATTCTGATGCCTGTTAGTACTTGAAGACAATTTCAGTGTGAACTTTGAACTTACTAACGTGGAATAAAAAGGTAAAAGAAATATATGCTACTATTCCTTTCATAGTGGTGACAGTCATAACACTGTTTCTTCTCTTCCTTTAGCCCTGGAATGAGACCAGATGTAAGCTCTCCTCCATCTAGTTCCTCAACAGCAGCGGGACCACCTCCCAAGCTCTGCCTGGTGTGTTCTGATGAAGCTTCAGGATGTCATTATGGCGTGTTAACATGTGGGAGCTGTAAAGTCTTCTTCAAAAGAGCAGTGGAAGGTAGTGTGTGTTTTGAAGAGTTTCATATTTGCTCTATTTTGTTTCTATTTCTCACAGTAAATTTTGGACTGTTCATTGTATTCAAAGTCCACCAAGGCTAGACGTCAGTTTAGGGCCAAGCATGGTGCCTCGTATGTCCTCCATTGGGAAGGGGAAGGGGAAGGGGAAGGGAAAGGACAGGAGGAAGGAGCGGAAATAGAATAAACTGCTGAAAGTTCAGTCTGAGAGAGAACTGTAGAAGACACTGTGAGGAATACTGCTACGTGAACTGACAGTCTGCTGAGTCTGAACAGTCAGAGAGCAGTGGCTTTCCATTCCCCATAAAGCAAGTTGGTTTCAAAGCTGCCGGCTCTACCAGTCAGACAAAAATGAGTGACAGCAGGAAATGGGAGGTCTCTGCTAATAAGAGGTCATGCTAAGTACTATAAATACCATTAAGATTTGATCTGCCTTCAGGGAGGTCACAGTCCACTTAATAAAGGCCGAATTAACAATTCCAAGTACAGAGATTATCATACAGAGGTAGTCTAGAACAGCCATGTTTTAAAGAGGGTGACTGCACTGTAAAAATGATACAGGATGACCTTGTGCTGGTGGGTACACTCCCCAGAGGGAAAGATTAGTATTAGAGATAGTTTGTATACCATTCCTAAAAGTTAAATTTTTAATGGAATTAAACCAGAAAATAAAACTAAATTTACCTCTGAAATGTAATATCACTACAGTCCACTGTTCTTAATTCTTATTTAAAATGAACTCTTTCACTTATTTTTAGGTAAAAAATAGTATTAGCTGCACTATTTTTTAAGAAATGTTTATCATTTAATTATTTTAGCAGAGTATGGTGGCTAGATTCCATGATTAGTAAGAAAACCTTTAAATGTGTAATGTTAATGAGTATATTAGTTGGCTCTCTTTCCTCTTTTATTTGAATTTTATTGTTCTCAAATGCACTTCCCAGCTCTAAAATTCTATACGCTTTGGTACTCTAACTCAAATCTTTATCTAGACTTGTAAAATCCCTATACATAGTTTGTAGCATTTCTTCGTTAAAAGACAGGTATATTATATATTTAACATCACATTTTAACACATACTAGAAATTCTACCTAGCCCCCATATTGGTATTATAAATATCCAAATATAAATCTGAGTAAGTTTTAAGTTATTATTTATATAAGATGTATTAAGATGTATTGAGAGTAAATTTTTTTTCTTTTTTTCTTTTTGGTTTTTCAAGACAGGGTTTCTCTGTAACAGCACTGGCCTGTCCTGGAACTAGCGTAGACCAGGCTGGCCTTGAACTCACAGAGATTTGCCTGCTTCCTCCCAAGTACTGGGATTAAAGTGTGTGCCACCACCTCCAGGCACGATATTCTGTTTTGTAATTTAAGATCCTGGGAGTTCTCCATTTTTTTCTATGCTCCTCTGCCCTGCCAGTCCCTTTTTTTATGTCATTTTACCGATAGTATCTAAATTTATTGTTAACATAAGGTAGACAGTTATCAGTGATTTCATTTTCCACATGTGAAGTACACACATACCAAACAGTTATGGCCCTGTGAGCACTTAGATCCTATTAGTATCTATGTCTGACAGAGGAGCAATCAGGTTTGAAGATTTGAAGTGGCAAAGCTGGGATTCCAACAGTGGTCTCCAAGTAAGGTGTTTGCATCAGAACACTGACTTTATGACAAGCCCCTGACACCTGCCAGTTTATAATATAGGTGGATGCTGAAATAAAAATAATTACAAGAGATTTAACTAATTGCTGCCATGCACTGAATAAATTCTGGTGTGTTGAACACATTTCAATAATTACCTCTGGGATTTACAAACTTTCCAACACTTCATCAGAGAACAAACTCTAAAAGGTTAATGTTTTCAAGAACAGGATTTTTATATTTTTTGTATTTTTTTGGCACCCCAGTGTACCATACTGCTACTGAGAAGTTTAAACTGATCAGATTGCATTGCACTTAATCCAAGGACAGTTTGTAGTCTGCATATTTTACATGGCCTTTGTTGTGTTCCTGTTTCCATACCAGTTTGATCTATGAAATATTTTATTGGTCACAGAAGCCAGCTTGGTATGATCTGGGAAGGGACTGTGTATCAGGACAGAAACGTCAGGTATCTTTTAGTCTGAGTGCTACTCCTATCATTAACAGCAAGCCACAGACACATGCTAAAAGTAAATTTCAGCCAGAAGTACAAGTAAGAGCAGTATTGAGAGGCTTCAGGTGATCTCAAGGCTCTTCACTTGGTATTGAGAAACTAAAAGGAAATTTACCAGGTAGCAGGAAACAAGAACTCCAGGTACCTGTCTTAAAAAGATGGTTGTTAAATTACTATTAGTATTGCATGCTCATTCCTTGTGAGATATTGAACACCAGCTCCAATCCCTTGTTTTATAATAAGGGAGGAATCGACCAGTTGAACATCATACCTTTATTATGATAACCTGAGCCTACGGTGAAGAGTCACATTACACTATACCCTGGACAAAGAAATCAATATCAGCAGAAAATGCATAGCTGAACCTTTTAGCTGATAGAAAAACAAACAGTGGCTCTCTTCTACTCTAGAAGGAATTTCTCCCGTAACTGCCGGATAGTAGTGTGGGGAGATTCTGGCAAGACGGTGATATGGAGATGTTCTTAAGGGGTGAAATGTTCTTTTCAACTTAAGCATGGTTTCATTATTTAGACCTGTCTCTTCATTTCTTTTATTTTCACTTTAACATAGTAAAATTACATATAACAAAACAGTTATCAAGCAAAATT
>LOEQ01000703.1:421274-444953 GCA_001685075.1 Bramus lutescens | reverse complement strand
GCCAGGACAGCTCATCTATTTGCTCTTCCCTGAGAGATCTATGTGTCCCTCTTAGGGTCTTCCTCGTTACCTAACTTCTCTGCCACTGAGGATTACAGCAGTTCTTCTAGTATGCTAATGTGGCTTTTCCTGTAAAGTACTTCTAAATGTATTTCTGGGGTTCTCAGACATGTAAAATCTCCAGGGTTATTTGACACTATTGCAAGGAATCAAGAAAAAAGTTCTTCAAAGGGGGAAGAACAGTATTCATAAAAAGTAGAGGCTCACATGAGAATATGTCACAAACAACTTCAGATCAGTTTTGTTACCCATTATGTGGGCAAGCTTATAGTTGATCTGACTCAAAGACCACTAAGGCATTACTAAAAATCCATGAAAACATTTCTGTCCTCAGGGAATTAAAGATGAAGGCCAAATGATTCAGAATTTCCACTTCTGTTTGTCTACTCAAATAAATAAATAAATAACCATTCAATGACCTACATTTAAATGTGCATACTAGCAAAACGGCCAAAAAATAAAAACAATCTAATGTCTGTCAGTTGATGAAGAGGTAATCATACAATGGAATTATTATATATGGCCATTAAAAGTAAAACACAGATGATGCAGTCTGTAAATGCACATAAACCTCAAGACCATGCCAAAAGACACCAAAGAGGATATACATGATTTTTCTTTGGTGCCCAGGAAAGGCAAACATATACAACTGGAAAGCTAATCAATGACTGCCTATTGCTAGGGTGGGCACCATGGCCATGAATGTGAGTCCACAAACAGGCTTTTAGTGGTGCTGGAGTGTTCTCAACCGGATTACAGTGCTGACTGTGTAGCTTGGTGAATGCAATATAATCCTGAACCTCTGCGGTCTACTTTATCAATCTCCTGATAACTTCAATTCAATTAGACAGAAAATTTTAAAGAAGTTATACAAAACTCCGGGCTATTTTCCCTTATGAACACAGATGGCAAAAATTCTAAACAAAGTGTTAGCAACAAAATATATTTAAAGGAGAGAACACCATGACCAATAGGTTATCCCATAAGTGCAGGGCTATAGTAAAATTAAAAGTCATACAGGGCTGGCAAGATAGCCCAGCAGGTAAAGGCACTTGGCACCAACCCTGACTATCTGAGTTCCATGCCCAGGACCTATAGCAGAAGAGAGTCAATTCCAGAGAGTTCTCTGCTCTCCACACATGCTGGCAGTGACATGCACATATGCACACACACAAAATATAATTCATAATGATAAAAAATTAAAAGAGGCCAGGTGATGGTGGTGCATGCCTTTAATCCCAACACTCAGGAGACAGAGGCAGGCAGATCTCTGTGAGTTTGAGGCCAGCCTGGTCTATAACAGCTAGTTCCAGGTCAGGTTTCAAAGCTACAGAGAAACCCTGTCTCAAAAAACCAAAATAAAAAATAAATAGATAAATAAATAAAGAGAAAAGTCAAACTGTGATTAAATGGATATCAAATATTTTGTGAAATGCAACATTTAATTATTTAAAGGCACTGGACGAATAGAAAGCACTTACTCATCTGAAAGGCACCTCTCAGCATCATGCTCAATGAAAAAAAAAGCTTTCCTCTTGAGATCAGTAACTATCTACTCTTACAACTTCTGTTAACAATTCTGTGTGAGGGATATAGACTATGTAATAAGGTAAAAAATGGGAATAAGCGACATCTAAATCACAAAGGAAAACCAAGGCTCTTTACTTGTAAGTATAATTATTTATAGAAAAATTCTTATTGACATCTTAAAAGGTGCTATTAAGTTTCAAAAGGTTGAAAAGAGTGACTGTATGACCCCCTATTCCGTTCCTAGGTAGGTATGCAAAGGAACTGAAAACATCTACCCAAACAAGCATGGACATATTTACTTATGGAAGCATTCCTAACAACAATCAAAAGGTAGAAACAACCCAGATCCTCAAGGGGATAAATGGACAAAGAAGCCACAGACATACAAGCAACTCACTGTTACTCAGCCTGGGAAAGAATGAAGTACAGATCTGTACTTAAAGATTAAAAAGCCAGGCATGGCGATACATAGATTGACCCCATTCAGCAGATAGATGTAAAATGATTAAATCTACACATAGACTATAGAATGGTGATTGTCAGGGCCTTTGGAAATAAGAGAATGAGGAGATACTGCTTAATATGTAAGGATTTTACATTTATAGGATTGTCCTGAAATCAGGCAGAAATGGTTGGTACATAACAGTGTATTAGGCTACTGTGTCTAGTTTTTCAGTAGTTGATTTTGCTATATGACTTTTACCTTAATAAACATTTCTTTTTAAAAAATTTTCAAGAACTAATAATTGAGTTGAGCAGAGCTAGGGAATACAACAGAGGTCAATAAGCTCTCTTTCCCACAACTGCAAAACGAAGTCATTCTAACAGAGACCATATGGTCTGCAAAGTCAAAAATATTACCATCTTTACTGCTTATTGGAGTATCAGATCAATATAAAGCCTAATTATAAATCTATGTTATGGTAATCAAAGAAGACTAGTATTGGCAATAAATATGTAAAATTATTTTTAAATTGTTATTTTAGTAGTCATCTAGACTGAATAGAGAGCTGAGAATTGAACCCACATAAATGCAGTCAACTGATGTTTGACAATGGAGCAAAGGTTACCCAGCAAAGGAAAGACTTCAAGAGATGATGGGGGAAATAATGGGCATCACATGAAAAAATGAATGAATCCAGACACAAACCTTACATTTTAACAAATATAAACTCAAAATGGATCACAAACCTAAATGAGAAATACAAATTACCAAACTCCTAAAAGACACAGGATAGTCTACTTGATATGATGCCAAAGGCATTATCCACGAAAATGAATAAGCTGGACTCCATTCAAATTCACATTTCTCCTGTGCAAGAGACAATATGAAAAGACAAGCCATATACTGGGGTAAATGTGTGCAAGAGACATTTCCTCATTGAATATTAAACACAAAGGCTCCAAAAACTCAGAAATAAGAAGACAGACAACCAGTGTAAAAGTTGACCAAGGACCCTAAACAGCACCTGAGAAAATCTAAAGGTGGCAAGTAATTGAAAACCCATCATAGCTTATTCAAGAAATGCTGAAGAAAAAAAAATGAGGTAGGACTCCATACTTTTAGAATGGCTCCAACCCAGAACAATTACACCACCTAATGCTGGAGAGGGTGGAACAACGTGAACTCCTTTTTGCTGCCAACCAAATGCCATGGCATGATGGAAGACAATCTGATAGTTTATTACAAAATACAGCATACTCTTACCATTCAATCAATGTGCCAGTGCATATTTAGACAGGAGTTCAAAACATATACACATAGAAACATCTATTACATTATCTATTACCTATTACTTATAATCACCAATACACGGGAGCATTGAGATGGTTTCTGTGGGTGAGAGATAACCTGCACATCCAAATGGTGGAATATCATTGTGGTGGTTTGAATAGGTAAGGCCCTCATAGACCCATGTGTTTAAATGCTTTGCCCCCAGAGATTGGCAGTATTAGGAAGTATGACTTTGTGGAGTAGGTATGGCCTTGTTGGAGAAAGTATGTCACGTTAGAGGCAGGTTTTGAGGTCTTACAAACTTAAGTCTGGCCAATGGGACACAGACTCCTTCTGCTGCCCACAGTCAATATGTAGAACTCTCAGCTTCTTCTCCAGCACCATGTCTGCCTGCATGCCACTATTTCCCACTATGATGATAATGGACTAACCTTTGAAACTGTAAGCCACCCCAATTAAATGTATTCTTTATAAGAGTTGCTGTGGTCATGGTGTCTCTTCACAGCAATTGAAACACTAAGACACCCCTTCAACATGGGATATCAGCCATGAAAAGATGCAGAGGAGTCTTAAATATATACTATGGAAGGGAAAAGCTGAGCTGAAAGGGCTGTATTCTGTATGATTCCCAATGCAGGACATTCTGCAAAAGGCAAAACTATAAAGAAGGATGTTTATGCTTTTAGACGCAGGGCTTAGAAGTAGAAAGGAACACAGCATACTGAGGATTTGTAGGATGGTAAGTGTGTCTACACCATACGGTGGGTACATTCTATGTGTCTCCAAGTAAGCAGCACCAGGAGCGATCCTAGGACAACATATAAACTATTATAGGCAATGATGGTATCAACATGGGGCCCTCAAATACAACACAGGTATTTCTAAGAAGGAGGGGTGTTTATTCTACAGGTATTATCCATGAGTGGGTTCAAGGAATATAGAGACCCCTGTAGATGGTCCTACAGTAAACTCTATAAAGAATTTCCTCACAGTTTTATGCCCATCTTAAATTGTAACATTCGACTAACTTGGTAGTACACACCTTTAATCCTAGCACTTGGGAGGTAGAGGTAGGCAGACCTCTGTGATTTCCAGGTCAGTCAAGGGTACACAGCAAGACTCTGATTCAAAAACAAACAACAAAAGCACTATCAAGGTTGGGGAAGATCGCTCCATCATCAAAGCACTTCTCACATAAGTGGAAGGACCTGAAACAAGTGAGATGTGATATAGACTTGAATTCCTAGTGCTGGGGAGCAGAGACAAGAGAATCACTAATGCTAGCTGATCACGCAACCTAACTTCATCAATGAGTATTAAGGTCACAGAAAACAAGATAGATGTTTGCTGAGGAAAAGCATGCAAAGTTGGCCTCTGACCTCCACATTCTTGTTAAACTACACACACACACACACAAAAGAGAGAATGAGAGGGAGAGAGAGAGAGAGAGAGAGAGAGAGAGAGAGAGAGAGAGAGAGAGATCTTCAATGAGAATTACCAAGGTAATCCCCAGGGCACAAAATTTTTAAAGTATAAAACTTCATCAAAGAATTCAAGTTTACAGAAAACCAAAAGAAACATCCCAAGGAACCTAAAGAGAATAAATACCTGAGCAATGCCCAAGAAAACACAAGCATAAGGCTGACTGAAATGACAAAGACAATCAAGGACTGGAAAAACAAATTCAATAAAGAGGTAAACACTGAAGAGGCATAGCTAAGATGAAGATGGAACCGAAAAACCCAACAACACAACTAGAAAACTCAAGGGAAAACCTTAGAAGTACAAGATAGAATATCAGGGCCAAAGATAAAGCAGATGAATTAGGTTGCACAAGTGAAAAATGAAAAATTTAAAAGCATCCAAGAGGGGCTGGAAAGATGGTTCAGAGGTTAAGAGCATTGGGTTTCTTACCAAGAACTCAAGTTCTATTCCCACCACCCACATTGATGCTTAAAACCTGGAACTAACAGTTCTAGAGTAGCTGACATGGTCTTTGAGCTTCCAAGGACATCAGTCAAACACACAGTACACAGACATGCATGCAGGCAAACAGTCACATACCTAAAATAAAAATTAAACACATGTACAAGGGGGGAGCACCATAAAAAGACCAGGTCTTTATATTATAGGCAGAGATGAAAGAAGATTCCCAGGTCAATGTCATAGGCCAGAGCTGTTGTAGGAGGCCATTTGTTTATTTTCAGTTGCTCAGACCCAAAATAGTCACACAGAAACTATATTATTTAAATTGCTATTTGGTACTTGGCCTATTAGCTCTAGTTTTTTATTGGCTACCTCTTACATCTTAATTTAACCCATTTTTATTGCTTTATATTTTACCACAAGGCTCTTGGCCTACAGGCAAGGTTTTAACTGACAGTTCCCATCTTTTCCCTCTGGCGGCTCCATGGCTTCTCCTGATTCAGTGTTCTTTCTCCCAGCATTCAGTTTAGTTTTCCCCACCTAGCTCTATTCTGCCCTGCACAGGCCCAAAACTGCTTCTTTATTCATTAACCAATAAAAGCAGTATATATACAGAAGGACCTCCCACACCACAGAGCTTCAACTATAGAAGAAAACTCCAAAACAAGGAAACACATACACATACAAGAAATGCACAGAATCCTGGAATTACAAAAGATGTTAAGTAGCTGGGCAGTGGTGGTGCACACCTTTAATCCCAGCACTTGGGAAGCAGAAGCAGGTAGATCTCAGTGAGTTTGAGGTCAGCCTGGTCTATAAAGTAAGTTCCAGGACAGCCAGAAACTTACATAGAAAAGTTAATTAGCCAAAGCAATCCTGAACAAAACAAAACATAATGCTGGAGAGATTACCATTCCAGATTTCAAGGCATATTTCAAAGCCATAGTAATAAAAACAGTATGACACCAGCAAGAAAAAAAAACAGATTTGTAGACCAATGAAACAAAACATAAGACCCAAGCATGAGTCATGTAATTACAGCTATTTGACAACTGACAAAGAAGTCAAAAGCTTATACTAAAGAAACGATGACATCTTCAACAAATGGTGTTGAGAAAACTAGATGTTAACATATAGAATATGGAAATTAGACCTTATCGATCATCCTGTACAAAATTAATTCCAAATAAATCAAAGACCTCAATGTGAAAGCTCAAACTGCTATAAGAAAATAGGCAGAACCTACAAGATATAGGTGTGGGCAAGGACTTTCTTAATAAACCTAGATTTTTCTAGGAATTAAGGCCAAAAATTGACAAGTGGAATCTCATAAAACATAAGACCCAAACATGAGTATATGTAATTACTATAATTCCAGCTATCTGACAATTGACAAAGATGTCAAAAGCATACATTAGAAAAATGATAGCTGTAAAAAGCTTTTGTACAGATAAGAAAACTATCAACTGAGTGAAGAGGAAGCTCAAAGTGGGGCCAAATCTATATATCTGACAGAGGGTTAATATTCAGAATATATAAAGCTCAAAAACCAAAGAATCGTGAAAACAAAAGATCCATTTTTTAAAAATGAGCTATGATGCCTGGAAAGATGGCTTAGTGGTTTAAAGTACTGGCAGTTCTTTCTGAAGACCTGGGTTCCATTCCCAGCACCTACGTGGTGAATCACAAACTTCTGTATCTACATTTCAAGGAGATTAGACCCCTCCCTCTGGCTTACAAACATATATGTAGGCAAAACATCCATACCCATAAAATAATATGTTTTTATGGTTTTGAACAGAGTTTTCAAATGAAAAAATAAAAACTGCTAAGAAAGAGCTCAAAATGCTCAACGTCATTAGGAATTAGAGAAATGCATATCAAAACAGCAGTGAAATTTGATGTAACCCCACTCAGAATGCAAAGATCACCGAAACTACTGACACATATGCTGGCGCGGATGTTGGGGAAGGGACCCCTCACCCACTCTTGGTGGGAGTACAAACTGGCCCAGCTCTAGTGGCATATCATTTGTGTTTTTAATAAATAAAACTTGTCTTACAGACCAGGCAGCAATGACACACACCTTTAATCTCAGTAGCCACACTAGTTTGCCATAGAAACCAGGCGGTAGTAGTGCACACCGTCAATCCCAGAACTAGAGAGGATTATAAAACAGGAGGAGACAGCTCTCAGTCTCATCCTGAGATTCCTGAAGGCAGGATCACTCTTTTTGGACTGAGGTGGAAATAAGAGCAGTGGCTTGGCTGCTTTGCTTTCCTGGTCTTCAGATTGAACCCCAATATCTGTCTCTGAGCTTTTATTAATCAAGCTCCATCCAGCTACTCTGGAAACCTGTATGGAAAGCCCTCAAGAAACTAAAAAATAAATGTTCTATATGACCCAGATACACCACTCCTCAGAACACGCCCAAAGGACTAAACAGGACACTTGCTCAACCATGTCCACTGTCGCTCTCTTCACAACAGCTAGGAAATGGAAACAACCTAAGTGCTCTTGTACTGACAAATGGATGACAAGATGTGCTATCTAGATCTATACAATACACAGTGAATACTGTCCAGCTGTAAAGAACACTGAAATCATGAAACATGCAGAAACAGAAAACTATAAAAAGATGGTAATTAGCCACTAGGAAAATGCAGGCTACATTAAATGATAAACCACGACCTTACTATTATAATTCTAAATTTATAAATACTGGCCATACCAAGTGTTAGCAAGCATGCGCACGAATAGGAACACTAATTCACCATTGATAGGAATGCACAATGCTATGATCTCTATGGGGAAACATATGACAGGGTTTTATTTTTAGTTGTTTTAAATGGGTTTCTTTATGACACTTTCATGTACATCACTTTACTCTTCTTATATTTGCCTTTTGTGAGAGCAATTCATGGTTGTCAATGTGGCCATATGTGGAAATAACTATGACCCAAGCAACTGGGTACACCTGTGAGGGACTGTTCTTGATAGAACCATTTGAGGTGGGCAGACCCACCCTAAATTAGGATCTCTTGAGGTGGGAAGATCCACCTTAAATCTGGACCACACTTTCCAGTAACAGCCTGTATAAAGGACAATGAAGAAGGAAACACGCACTCTGCCTGCTTGTCCTCACTATCCCAGAAAGTCCATTCCTTCACGGACATTAGAGCCCACTCCTTCAAGACTTCCATGTGTTCTGAAGCCCAGCTGAGACAGCCAGCCTGGTGGAATGAACAACTACCGGATTCTTTGACTTTCCACTGGGAGACAGTCATAGTTAAACAGTTGGACCATAATAACCTGTAAGCCAATCCAATTTTGTACATACACACACACACACACATACATATATATTCATTTGATCAGTTCTGTTTCTTTAGAAAAGCTTAACCAATACACCCTCCCACCAGGGTACACCTGCCCCACCTTCGACCTCCTGCTGGCTCCTTTTTTCACTCAAATAGTCTGCTCTATCATGAATATAAATGTGTGTATACAAATATATATTTCAGTATAGATTCCATATAAAAGAGAAAACATGAGACACGAGCTAATTTGTCTTCCCCTACTATCCTCTCATTTTCTCTCCTCCCTTTAGACTCCTTTTTTCCAATACAGGCCCCCTTCTATTTCCATATAGTGTGTGTGTGTGTGTGTGTGCGCACGCACATCACACAATATATGTATTCATATCTATATGTGTGCAAATATATATACACACACATATATATGAGAGAGAAGGGGAGAGAGATTCTATATGGTAGTTTCTTAAAAATCAAATATATATTTACAATGTGATTTAGGCATTCAACTAGATCATTGTACCAACATAAAATGAAATACTCCATGATAGCTAGTATGTGAATACTCCATGTCCATATATACATGTTAGCTAGTACATGAATACTCCATGTCCATACATACGTGTTATCTAGTACGTGAATACTCATTTTAGCATCATTGTTTAAAATAAAACTGTGTACAACATCAAAAATTCCACCCACAAATGAAAGAAAAAATTGTGCAATATTCATACAATGGAATAATGCTTCATAATAAGAATAAATAAACAAGGAATATATGCTTTAACATGGGTGAATCTCAAAAGCTAAGTATCAGACATTAGACACAAGTTTTGTACAGGCAAATGCATAGTAGTGGTTGCCACAGGCGAGGGCAAAAGAAGCAACTCAGTGTGGCTATCATTTTATGATATACGAACATAAGAAAATATCACATTACACCACTTAAATATATAAAATGTTGCCCATTACATCCCCACAAATTTGGGGGAAGATTTTACATTTTAGGCCAAGAATACTTTAATTGGTTAGTGTATGAGGGAAGCCACAATCGGACCTACCCGCTGCCACTGCGAAATTAGAATCCAGAAAGACATTACGGATCTCCCCTATACACCTGTCTATGACACAGCGGCAGGCGACTTTTAAAGGACTTTTCTCCAGCTTCAGTCTTAAAGGCTCCAGCTACGGGAACTTCAGCTGTCTAGGCTCCAAGGCCTTTCATCTATAAAACAGAAGCGTTCGCTGTAGCTGTAGACAGTCTTTGGGGACTGTCACAAGGAAGAGCAGATGTGTGCATGTGGTAAGTGCTTGCAAACAAGGAAGCAAACCCTCTCCCTGGCTACCAAGAAAACATAAGGCCCCGTCGATGCTTCACCAGCAACCGTTCGTGAGCACACGAAAGGAGACAGGTCACACAAAGGCCTTCACCTAGACTGGCCGGATGGCAGCAGCGTGGTCATGGGTCCTGCGCGGCCCCAAGAGCTGGAAATCCAGCACTGACCACACTTACAAACTCTAAAAACGAGAAGCATACCTCACGCAACTGCTGCGGCAGAAGGCAAGACTCCACGCCAGGCTCTCTCCTTCCCAGGCAGGCCAGAGCCTTCCAGCAGGCCTCTCCATAGGTGACGAAAAGGCTACATCAAGATGGCACCGCGTGAGGGGCGAGCTCCTTCCCAGAAGGCCCTGCGCGCCTCTCATTGCTCAAACTGGCTTCCCAGCTGCTCGCCCTCCCCAGTAGATTAACAACCACCAGCTCTTCCTCATAGGCTCAAATCACAGCCTCACAGAGGTGGAATGGGAGGCTTTGCGTGGAGTCCACCACAAAGCTCTCAGTAAATATTTGCTGAAGGGGGGAAGGAGCCATGCGTGGCCTGGTCTATGGTATACTGGAAACTGTGCCCTGGGAGGAAGATTTTTCTTTTTCTTTCTAAGGCAGGCAAGGGGACGGATGAAGATTTACTTTTGATGAGTTCTATGTAATTAAACACTGAATAGTCTGAGTATACACCCAAATAACTTTTGGATAGCTCCCAACAATTAAACATAGGCCGCCATTAATTCTGCCAGGTGAAAGGTGTTTGTCAGAATATGTGGCCTGCGTACTTGCAGTTAAGGCTGAGGGATTCTGAGTGAAACACGTCCGGGCCCAGGAGCTTTCAGATGCTAGCTCTACTGTTTGCTAGGTATGCAATCTTAGGCAGGTTGCCTAACCACTCCAGGCTTCTGCCAAATGGGGAGAAACAGTTCCTACTTTATAGTGTTCAGCACCCTGAGTGTTTCATAAATCTTAACCATTATTCTCATTCTAATAAATCCTTCCTGAATCAGCTTAGCTTCCTGTAAACGGTAGGTGACACCAGAAAAGATGACTTTTCTCTGACTCAGACAACACAACAGACAAATGACAGCCATTAAAATGGTTCTTGTATTAGCTGAGAGGATCTGGATGGGCTGGCCATGCTCAGGTAAAGGTTGCCCACTTGAGGAGCTGATCTGGCTCTGCAATTCCACCCTAGACTCCCTGAATGGGCCAACACTCTCCAGCTCCTATAATGCAAGTTGCTGGTGGACTCCATTTAAAAATTGTATATTTAGCCAGGTGGTGGTGGCACGTGCCTTTAATCCCAGCACATGGGAGGCAGAGGTAGGCGGATCTCTGTGAGTTCGAGGTCAGCCTGGTCTACAAGAGCTAGTTACAGGGTCCAAAGCTACAGAGAAACCCTGTCTCAAAAGAACAAAAGCAAAACAAACAAAAAAATTGTAAATTTAGTCAAAAGAAGTAGAAAAATATGCCCTCGGAATGAGTTTTATATGAAATATTCGTAGCAGCTTTGCTCGTGGTAATGAAAATACTGCAAACAACCAAATGTTCATAAGCAGCCACCTACAGCTAATTCATAAAATGAAATACTGAGCGATAACACTGGATGACTTCTAAGATGGACATCCCAAAGACACATCATGAAACAAGTGAGGCCCGCAGGGCTCGTGCTCCTGGACTCCGTTTATTTGGAATGCTAGATAAGACAAACTATCTACAGGTACAGAAAGCAGATCTGTGATTTCTTGGGGCCGGGGCTTAGGGAAGAAATTAATGGGTACAAAGCAAGAAAGCATTTTGAGCATACTAGAAACATCCTGAGTGCGGTAGGGAGAAGCTACAAGAATGGAGCTTTGTGAAAACTCATTAAACTGCTTTGATGAAAATGAGTTCATCAAACCACTTGTAAACTACATTTTAATAAAGCTGATTTTTAAAAAGTAATGGCGAATGTCTATAACCCATGTCTTTAATAAAACAAATTATCCCAGAAAATTTCAGAGCATATATGAGGAGTGCCAATTATTTGAAAAGCCTGGAGAGAGAGCGTTAGTTTATTTGGTAAAGAAACCCCACCTGTGGGCTGCAGCATCTGCTCACGTCTGAGATTTCTAGCCTACCCTCTGTATTCCAGACTTTGCTAGCCAGAGTCAAAGGCCTTACCCACAAAAGATCAATTTGCAGAAAAAAAAATCATGAACTCCATTATGGCAACTTTTGAGTAAGATCAGGCAACAACTAAAACATGGTCACAAAGAACTTAGCAAAGCAGAAATGTTTTCAGGTTCTAATTTTTTCAAATAGAAAGCAGCCTTGGTGTGTGACTGTGATTTCTAAAGTCTTCATCTATGAAAATACAAAGTTGGTCTATCTGCGTTGTTAGGAGTCAGGAGCGTGCAGGTGTGGGGGCACTTGCCTTTAGTCTCAGTACCTGAGGGGGGGCTCTGTGAGTTCGAGACCAGCCTGGTTTACATTAAAAGCTCCATATTGGCCACTGTGAGACCCTCTCTCTCTCTCTCTCTCTCTCTCTCTCTCTCTCTCTCTCGTGCACACTCTCACACACACATACATGCACACATGTGCACATGCAAACACACACATACACACAAAGTCAGGCTGGCAAATTCTATCAGGGAGATGATTTGATTGGAAGAATTAGAAGAAACAGCAAGGGATGGATGTGGAAATGTGGAAACTTCCAAGTCTTGACAAAGTTTATTTCTTTGTCAAGTCAGGTAAGAAGCATGATGTAAGGTAACCCACAGAGACACAGACCGTGCTAAAACAGAAACCCAAGTGGGCTGTACATTTCTGCCCCGTGGCCTTTGCAACCCCCTGCAGTAATCTGGTTTTAATCTTAGATTTCGTCAACCCCACATGGTATCGATGTGAGATGAAGGCCAGAGAGCTCATGCCTCCCTGCATCTGCCACCAACTCTTCTTCTTTTTTTCCCCAAGACAAGGTCTCCATGTAGCCCTGGATGGCTTTGAACCCAAGATCTGCCTCCTTTGGCTTCCACTTCATATGATTCATGACCAGGTTCCCTTTCCACATTCCCCATTCGCTAGCTCTAGTAACACAGGTCAGTGTACACTTGTGGGATCCCAGACATTCTGGATCCAGACATGGGTTAATCTCCTGAAGGGGTCCAAGCTCCCCTCTAGTGTATCAGGTACACATCAGCTGGTACTTGTGGTCTGTAGAAAGCAGACCCTGAGGCACATGGCAGGCCAGGGAGAGACACCATCCCTAGTAAAAGGAACGGACCCGAGGGTGCCCTCTGGCCTTCACATATACTCATAAACGACCACAACAAAAACCCAGCCGGCACTAAGAAATGTCAGACTGAACATGTGAACGTTCTCTTCATTTTCTTCATGGCCATTTTGTTCCTGACTGGAGTAGAGGGCAGCAGAGGCTCCTCACTGGCAGGGAGCAGACAGTGGTTGTATGTGAAGAGCTGTAGTCATCCTATCTGGTTCTGTGCTTTCTCTTCAAAGAAGTAAGGCAAAGGTATTTCCACCCCTCCCAGAGAGGTGGCAGAAGAGCTGGAGCAGTCAGGGAGCATTCCTTTAGTCACCTGAAGCATCTTCCAAACTGTCCCTCAAGTTCCTATGACAGGTTTGAGTGGGAGGCTGCCCCTCCCCATCCTTCCTTGTTTAAGCCTGCAGCAGTCAGAGGAATGGCTTTTCGTCCTACCTGCCTCATCCAGGCAGGGTGACCAGGTGAAAGGCCACATCTGAAGTGGGGCTACTTCTGCGGGGCACAGCCTAACGTTAGGTACTCTTGGAGCAGTCTCTGGTTAACACACTTAGCGCTCCACAGGCATCTCCTTCCCAGCACTCACGGCTTCTATTTGTTATAAGTTCCTTATTTGTGCGTATTTTACAAAGGTGATCTATTCCCATCATGACTGGCTGATTTACAGGATTGTGTGTGTTCAGAGAGTCGGAGTAGGGTCTGCTGTAATCATCGATTTCGGGCACCAACAGAAGCTCATGGGTTTCCATGGATAGTTCATAGGCAGTCTCTGCTGTTCCTCAACATGCAAACTTGGGTCACCTCTCCACTTTTTGCCTCAGCTTCTCCAGTAACCAAAGACTGGACCTTGGATTCCCTTACCTCAGAGGCTCACATGCTAAGAACTGGTGGGAAAAAGCTAGAAAGAGCCAGAAGCAAGAAACTTCTGGTAATCAAGAGTTAGTCTCTAACAATGAAAACATGGGGGAGTTTTGCAAGTCTTCAGCTGGGAGTTACCTTGACCGTGCCTCGTCACGCTCTGACTAGCTGATTTTAGATGTCTTCTGGCCACTCAGAGTCTCAGAGGCCTTGCAAGTCAAACTGAAACTTAGCATTTGCCAAGCCGAACAGGTACACTCATAGAAAATGTACCTGTGAAATCATAATGGCCATGACATCCACACTAGGCCTGTGTTTGCGGCCCCACCCCTGCCCTCCCTGCCCCTTCTCCTACCTACCGTTGCTACACACCAGTGTCATCCTAGCCCTTGGCCTCCACTATGAAGAAGGTTCTAGAGTATCTGGACCCAGACCCAGCGTATGAATTCAGAGACGAGGACGCGGTCTCCAGTCAGCAGACTCAGGGAGGCAGTTTGGTGTGGCATGGACAAAGATGACCATTTAAAGAGCTTCATGACTATCTAAACCAAATTCTTACCCCAGGAAGAAGCAGCGCTGCTTAAGAAATTATGCAGCAGCTATACTGCCCTTGAAAGCAGGACTCCGTATGTTCAAGGATGGTCACAGAAACTTCTAAAGGGAAAGATGGAAAGACCTTAATCGTCAGTGCTAGAGACCAGTTAATAGTGTCACCCCAGGTGATTAGTCGCAGTTCAATGCTGGTTTAGAAAGGGCCAGGCAGGCTCCATATGAATACATGAGATGGCCAAAGTACAGAGTCAGCCTGGGTACCCACCAATAGATGCGTGGATAAAGAAAAATGGGCTGTGAGTGCCAAGACACACACACAAATACACACATGCAGATAGACAAACACAGACATGCAGATACACACATAAACACATGTAGGCATACACATATCCATATGCAGGCACACACACATATGCAGGCATCCATACAGACACACACACACACACACACACACACCTACGCAGGAACACACACACATATACATACAAACATACACACACGCACACATTCACACACGCATGCACCAACAATGGAATTTTACTCACAAGGGAGCATAAAATCCTGTCACTTGGAGTTAAATGATTAGAACCAGAGAACACTTGGTTAAGTGAAATAGGTCAGACACAAAAACACAAGACCTTACTTTCTCTCTTCCGTGTGAGACTTAACAAGTCGATGGGACCTAAGGACAGAGATGATTAGGGACTGGGAAGAGTACAGGACCTGGGAGGAGGAGGATTGGGTATGATCAGTGCACTGTAAGGATGGATGGAAATATCACAACAACCCCCACTGGAATGTATAACTAATATAACTAATATGTGTGACTGAAAAGGAACCTAACAGGGAAAAGCAGGAGGCAGAATAGGGTTGAGAAGAGACTAGCAAAATTGAGCATAGACACAAAGCCTTGCCTCTTACGGGGTTGGATCGTGTCACCCCAAATTTAAGTGTTCAAATGTCACCTGGAGACAGTCCTTACAGAGGTCATCGAGGTCAAATGAAGGAGCTGAGATGGGCCCTGACCAAGTCCTTACAAAGAAGGAAGTGCAGACGCAGACAGCACACAGGGACAAAGTCAAATGAAAACAAAAATGGAGGCCAAAGTGATGTTTCTACATGTCAAGGGCTACCAAAGTCTGACGGTAAAACAACAGAAGCCTGTAGAAAGGCCAGAAGAGAGAGCCGCCCTCACAGCCTGAAAACCCAAGCTCAGACTCCAGTCTCCAGAGACACGGGACGGTAAATTTTCATTGTTTAAGCTACTCTGTTGGTGGCACTTCATTATACTAAACCTACAAAACTCTCTCTCTCTCTCTCTCTCTCTCTCTCTCTCTCTCTCTCTCGTTCTTTGTCTCAAGAACTGAGGTAGGAAAGGGACGTCACACTGTTTGCTCTTGTTTATATCTGAAGTTTACTCAGGCTCCCGAGTCAGGTAACCGATGGTCTTAGAGTACAAATGCAGCCATATTAAGATCACAGTCCTCAACCCGGAAACACTTCTCCTCCCATTCTGACCTCAGCATGTGACTAGTTGTTCATTTCGTGGGCCAAGTCTGAGGCTAAGCTGTGAGGGCCCATTGCCAGCACGCTCAGGCTCATGCTGCTCACATCGGCCAATCAGGGTGTCTACAAATGCAGAAAAGGATGCTAGAGGCTCTGCAACCTTAGCCCCTCCCACCCGCTATCGGCTTAAGGTGGGAGTCTGGTTGGTTTGGGGGTGGAGGATAGCAGACAAGTTCCATTCATCGGCGTGCGGAAGGGAATTTCTGAGCTCAGATGCTCTCTAGGGCAGGCAGGTGGCTTGACTCAGATATCATCGGATGATTCACTGCACGCAAAGAAGCGCTTTTCCCTTTCTGGAGTAAATGGGCAGATGGATAGCCACTGGGTGAGTCACAGGGCCCGGGGCCCAAATAGCTGTGCAGATGGAGAAAAAAATGAGCCCCATGCAGGAGGTGCCTGCCTCATCAGAATGGGGGCCTGCCCCCTGCATGCGCAGCACCTGGCAGACACTAGAATTCCCAGAGCCACCAAAGTCCCTGAAGCAAAGGAGGCCTGGAGACTCGGCATGGTGGTGGCTGCCACCAGGACCTTGGCCACCTTTCAAAGTAACAATGATCAGAAACTTGGATGGAAACTCAGTGTGGAAGAAATTAGAATGAAGGCTGTTGAGTGCCAGGGTCAGTGTAACCCTGGCACTAAATATGCGAAGATGACCAGGCATGGGAATGGCCACCTCAGGAACCAGTGTTTTCAGCTACTGACCATGGTGTTCTTGCCAGTGGCTCCTCTGAGATACAGGAGTTTCTGAAGCCGCAGGCAGTTAACCCCCACCCTGCTTCCCTTGGCCTGCAATTCAGAATACAATGCTTTTATTTTCTTTATGGTCAAAAAGATATCCCTCAGAGATATGCTGAAAATATAAGAGGTTCATGAAAGTCGCCATTGAAAAGATGCCATGTTCAGCTAAAGAGGGAGGTGCCTCAACACAGCCTACTAAGGAATCAACCGTCTAGTCCTTTCATTCTGAAAGAATAATAAGGGGCCATGCCAACTGTTTATGCTGCCATCCAGTACCACGGGTGCATAATACCCAGGTCATCTAACCATCTTTTTTAGGATACATACTCTGTTCTGTACAGGAGTCCATGGGGAATAATATATGGTCTTGGAATGCCATAAAAGCAATCACTGTAAATACATAAACAATAATCTGAAAACTAACAGCAAGTTATAATAAACAGCATGCTGAAAACGGGCTGGGAGGATCAAGGAGAGGGTGACTTTCAGTTTGGATTTGAAGGTAAGTAGGACTCTTCCAGGTTACATGATGGTAGAAAAGGGTCCATAGGAAGGGAAGATCTTACTCAAAAGCTAATAAGAAATGAGCAATAAGTCTGGGATGCTGGAGGGATGGATGTTCGTGCAAGAGAAAGCAAAGGAGGTAGCCGGATGAGCATGGCTATGGAAGACTCCTCCCTATACTCCTGAGTTGCAAGCGAGCCAATGTATGTTTTGCCCTGTTGGGTAATAGTTCTCAATGTAGAGAAAGCTAACTGGGATGAACTGGTGAGAAGACTAGCTCAGAGAGCCTGGGAGCTCAGCAAGGGATCCTGAGGCCCCAACAGTCAACATGGAGGCCCAAAGAGGAGGAATAGGACCTGTATCACTGTGTGTTCTCAGAAGAGAGGACCTGCTAACCAAAGGGCAGATGGGTAGAGGTGGCAGGTTTCAGGGTTTCTCACTTGGCTGGCACAGAAACGGGGAAAAGGGGTCGGCTATCACTGTGGACATGTTGTTTTGGTGAAGGCATGGCCGCGGATCATCTAACTAGAAATGTCCGACAAGCTGGTAGAAATATAGGCGCGGAACCTGACAAGAGAGAACTCAGAGGGCATATTTTTCCTCTGACACATTTGTGTCCAGCTTCCATTCCTGAGGTTTGGCTCGGCCCACTGTAGACTGGTGGGGGAAGCGCCGCTCTGAGATCCTGGGTGTATTTACACAGCCAAAGTGGGCAAAGCCATTGCCTTCCCCACTCCTGCATAGGAGCAGAACTTATGGAGACGCACGGGTCCCTGGCTGAGGACAGGACACTAAGGATGTAGTTCTGGGCTGGCACTGAAGGTCTGTCTCCAGCTGCATCTCCTCCAGGTGAGCTGTGTTCCTCCAGGATTGCCAAAACCCAGAGTTCCCAAGGACCAGCTGGCAAGTGGGAACCGAAGGCGGAGGAGGGAGAGGTTCCGGCTCTTCCCTGGCTCTCCCTTTTAGATCCCAGAAGGACTTAGTGCCAGGAGAAGATTCAACATTCAAAGCAATCAGCAATGTGTGTCATGAGGCAGTAGTATGGCCAAGACCGGAAAAAGAGAGTGCCAGGACGTTCACCAAATATCCTAGTGGAATTCTTCTGATTTGGGGTCATCTCAGGATGCTATCACAGTGGACACACTCAAGGATGCTTGGCCATAAAACCTGTCACTTGCAGGATCTGTCAGCTGTACTCTCTGTCTGAGTTGAAGTCCATATAATGGTTTTATCCCCATTTTACAGATGAGGAAAGTAGAGGGCAGAGGTGTCAAATGGCTCTCCCTAAATCACCTCTCGAGTCAGTAGTGACTCTGGATTTGGATGCAGTCCGGCTGATTCTGGAGCCTGCCTTCTTAACCACAAAGGGACAGACTTCACCGCAAGACACACAGTGAATGGCTGATGTATTCACAGGGCACTTTGTGCTGCTAAAAGCACTCTCTTATACTTATACCCTCAGATTGACAGAGCCAGAGCCAAGATTAAACCCTTAGCCTGGAATGGCTTTCTACAGTCTTGTCTAGGGCTGGAAGCTAAACCCAGCGTCTGGAGCCCTGAAGCCCCTTCCAGCCACAGGAAGCTAAGAACGGACTCCCTAATGCTGCACAGTATACCTGGACCACAGTCCTGGAACCACAAAGAGGAACTAATCAAGATGAATGACAGCGGCTGATGCCGACTTACACTTCACGCTAAAACCCCTAACAGTTACAAGCATCTCCTAGTGAGTCCCCGTGTTGATTTGTGCTCATTTTCTCTCTGGCTTCTTCTAAACTCTTGAGACTGGAGTCTGTGTCTCTGCTCGGCATTCACTGATAGAACAGCAGATGCTATTACTTGTTTGGCAGGGCTGCATACTCCTCTAAGCGTGATATTAGGCTGCCGAACAGAGAAATAAACCTCAATAATTCCTAGAAGTGCTTTGCCTAAATATGTCCAGTGTTGATATCTGATTACATTTGCTTCATGTACCACCTATCTTTCTTGAATTTTTAAAAGATTTCTTATATTTGCATTTATATGTGTCTGTGTGGGGTTATGTGTGGGCACGCCCAGAGGCTAGACACATCAGATCCTCTGGAGCTGGAGTCAGGCAGTTGTGAGTCCTCTATTAGAGCAGTACAGGTTCTGAGGGGCTGAGCCATCTCTTTAGCCTCCTTTTCCCTTTAATTTTTATGTTTTGTCACTTAAGAGGATGTTGTAGATGAATGCTTTTTACCCTTAGTTGCATATATTTTGTAATTATATTTGCATATAATTTTCTCTAAAATTCTACCCTTTCAAATTATAATGCAATTATCCCCATCACAGGAGAACTCCTATACACTGGAGTTATCGAGCCTATTATCCTGACTCAGATTTTTGCCAGTTTCCCCTCTAATACAGTTTCTAGCCACAGAGATCAAACTTATGTATTGCACCTGTTTTTCATGTCCTGGGGCATTGGAATCATTCTGAAATTTGAATTTTTAGAAGTGAAGAACTCAGTTCTTTACAGAGATACTTTGTTAAGTATCTCTATACTGATTGGTCTCTATCAGATACCTTTCAGATTATACAGTTTGGAAAAGGATTTTAGGTCCCCCTCAATGTCTCCTAGGAGACATACTATTGGTCTGTCCCACTAAAAGTTAGTCTTAGGACCAATGAGATGGCTCAGAAGGCAAAGGCTTTCGGCCACCAAGCCTGAGAACCTGAGTTAGATCCCTACAGCTCACGTGAAGGAGAGAACCAACACCCAAAAGCTGTACTCTGAGCCACACACAGTACACACGCACATAGAAAAACATCAATTTAAAACTTAGTCTTAGCGTACACTTCACAGACATAGTCCTAGGTGTATGGAGGATAGAGGCAAGAGGGTCTCTTGGGCCCAGAAGTAAAAGGCCGGCCTGGAGATCACAATTCACACAATAAGAAGTCGGGGTCTGCTAGATTCTGCTACAAAGTTACTGCTTTATTCTCTTGGAATGGATAGGTGTCTTGTAAAGGGATGCTTGGAGGTTGTGCAGATGTCTGGTGTGAATCATCCATTGATGACTCGATTCATTCAAGCACCAGTATGGGTGGGAACAGCAAGATCCTGTCATTCCTTCTCCACATAAGCTGGCTTTCAGCTCCTGCACGAGAAAGAACTTCCTTGCATGCCTTTATTATTGAGACTTGGAAATTTTTATTCAGCTAGTTATGATTTTTTTTATTATGTTTGGTGATCAATAGTTTCGGAAATTTGTCAGGTTCTCTAGATAAATTGTTTCATCTAATTCTTGAGACAATTCTGCTTCTGGGGTCATAATTATTCCTGCTTTGGAGACAAAAGGAGAGAAGCTCATCAAGATTAACTTTTTCAAAAGTTACCTGGTGGTCTCTGAACATTTTATGTCACATGCTTCAAGGTTTGTGTTTGCATGCGCATGTGTGGGCATGCGCCTGTGGGTATATAGGTGGTGTTTCTCCTAATACTCATGCTGTCTCTACACGTAGGAATCCACTTCCCTTCCCACCTTCTTGACATTAAAATAATGGTTCAGAGAGGCTAAAAAGTTACAAAAGCTGTGTTGAGAACCTAAGGGGCTCCCTAAGACCACGAATTATTTGTCAGCTGACCACACTGCCCCTCCTTTCGCAGATGGAGGATGTGAATATCTGGGCTTTACTGTTACTTAGGTGAGTCCATTTGGGATAGGTAACAGCAGAAATAGGGACTTTCTTAGTGGCAGCCTGTGTTTGTGATGGTTCCAGCTTTGATCAAAAGCTGCCTGGACTCTATCTAAGCTGCAAGTCAAAGAGCTGTGTCCAAGTAGATCCTGCCAGAGCTCCATGCGCTTCAGCCACTTTATGGCAATTGGGTTACTGGAACGTCAATTTCTTGCAGTGAGTAAATCCATTTCATTGCACAGAGGAAACTCTCGGGAGGTTTTTCGTCACATGGTTACCCTCTGATTTATCATCCCAGTAAATATGGATTTTTCCATTCTTACTCGTGTATATTAATCACTATAAAGAAGCTTCTCACTCGTACATCAGTGAGCTAAGGAAACTTCCTAGTAATATAGTAAACAAATCAGAAGACCTCAATATTTAATCAAGCATATGTGCTAACACATCAATCATGTCTGGCTTTGATGACCACTCCCCAGTGACTTTGGAATTACTTTTGGGGACCACTCATCTTACATCCACTTCTCGTGCCTGCTGAAAACATAGAATCTAGGGCACCATCCTACACACAGTTCATGTACATTTCTAAGCCCATCCTTCCCACTGCTGCTTGGAAAACTCTCTGCTCCCTCATGTGGAGGCCCCACCCTGAATGTCCTGTGTTCAACCTAGATAACCCAAGAGGCTTCACAACCCTGTGTTGCCACATGACCTCGGACCAACCATCCAGCTACCAGAAGCTCCCTGCTGCCAGCTGAGACCCATTCAGATTTTAGGAAGGTCTCTTCCATAAGGCCAGTGCAACTCTCAGTGACCATTCAGGGCTTCTTTGGGAGTGGAGGAACCATCCCTTCCTTTAGTAACTGCTGTGGGCAGGAGGCCAGAGAGGGCAAGAAGCAGAAGGATGACATGAAAAAGCCAACATGGTCCAATGTCCATGGGAGCCAGGCTTTGTCAGAGGCTCCAGCACACGCTGCCACCATAGGAAGCATCAGAGTTCCAGGGCCTCCTTAACACCAAACGACTTAGCTACGATGTGTGTCTCTTCTGGTCTTAAGAAGCAAAAGTCATTCAAATTCACCTAATACATGCACATGTTAATTTTAAAATCATAATAATCATTTGGGATGCTAGATCCTAGGCTCAAAGCACAACCGGTCCCTCTAGGGAATTGCAAAGTAGGACAGGACTCCTCTCTCTAGATATTCCCGACTCTTTTCAAGGCATTGGGGGACTCCACACTGCAATACTGAAGTCTGAGGACAAGGAACTTTATGCAACACATTTGTACCACTTCATAGACTCAACGCAACCTTGGAAAGTAAGCATTTTTATATCCAATGTAAAGCTGAGGAAGCTGATACTCAAAGATACAGGAGTGCCTCAAGGTCCCATAGTTAGGGAACAGCCATACTCCAATCCAGCAAGGCTGGCATCCTGTCCTCATCACAGGGGAGTCATAGACTTCAGTATTTTGTCTAGAAATCTGGTCACAACTCACAGATCATACAGCCAAGTATGTTGAAGAAAGTGGGCAATTACTGGCTCATGTGCTAGAAAAGCAAGGGAGCCTTCATCCCAGTGATGAGGAGTGATGCTCTTTCTTCTCAAAGCACTACGTGCAGGTTGCCCAGTGTTCCGTCAGACTCCTCCATCAAAGGACCAAAATGACTGCCAATCATGCTTATGATTCAGATTAGGCAGACTGAGAAAGTCTATTACGATTGATCTGAAACCCCCAATTGATTCTCCTTAGGCTTCGTTAGTCCCATGCCTGTTCCTAAATCAACCAGTCGCTTTTACCAGACAGGTCTTATGATCTCAGAGGCTCAACATGGTGACTGACCTTAGATCCAGGGTTGATGCTGTGGTGGCTCTTTCTGGTTGTCAACCTGATTACATCTGGAATGAATAAAAATCCAAAAAAAAGGGGACATACCAGTAAGGGAATTTTTACTTTATTTGAAGTAGGAAGAATCATTCTAATCTGGAAGTGGGAAGACACAGGTCTTGAATCTGGGTCTTGAGGTAGGAAGACACACCTCTAATCTGGGCCACACCTTCTGCTGGAAGCCTATATAAGGATAAGGAAGAGGGAAGCTTTTGCCCTTTGTCGGTCTGTTCTCACCTTGCTAGCAAGTTCATTCCCTCACTGGCATTAGAGCCTACTTCTTCAGAATTCCAGCATCTATTGAAGACCAGTTGAGACATCCAGCCTTATGAACTGAGCAACCACTGGGTTCTTAGACTTGCCATTTATAGCCAGCCATTGTTGTATTAGCTGGTCCACAGCCCATAAGTCATGCTAATAAATATCATATATATATATGTATGTACGTATGTATGTATATATACCTCTGTTGGCATACAAAGAGTTCCACAATAGCCTGAAATGGAGTATAACAAAGGTTTATTTACTCGGGATAAACACACAGAAATAGTAGCAATCCATAGTCCTCTGTGTGCACTGGGATCTGGAACCAAATCCAGCAGCCAAGAGGCCCACCCACTGCATTTATAGTATATGAGACCACGCCCCAAATGGGCTGGTATCTTAAGTTATTGGCTGAAGGAATTCCCACAGCATACTGTATTGTCTGTCTGTCTGTCTGTCTATCTATCTATCTATCTATCTATCTATCTA
>LOEQ01000703.1:396250-421267 GCA_001685075.1 Bramus lutescens | reverse complement strand
CTATCTATCTATCTATCTATCTATCTATCTATCTATCTATCTATCTCATATATATATACATATATATAAAAACAGAGAGAGAAATTTGTTCTATAGGTCTGTTACTCTAGAGAACCCTGACTAACACAGATGTTAACCCACGAAACCCATGGGCACCAAGGACAGGAGGGGCTTCCCCAAAGAAAAACATTTGCTCCGATCAAGAACTGGTTGATGGAACCGGACAGGCAATGGCAGCGGTTATCCCCTTGGAGTGACAGACTTGAAGGGCACAGAGCCTAGTTTAACCTCAGGAACACAAGTGGGAAAGACAACACCTGGTACTGAGACACGGATGCCCCAGAAGCCTGAGACAAGCTAAGCAAATAGAAACATGAGCCCTGGTCCATATCGTGTGGAGTGCTGGGGAGTCGGTGACTCTGGGGCAATCTTTCAAAGAAAAAAAAGGCTGGGGCCAGTTTGGGAAGAATCCCAAATGCGAAGCTAGGGAGGCAGGATTCTCCTTTCTCACCCCCTTCCCTACCACAGGGAGCTTCTGAAGTTTTCATCTCTTCCTTCTTCTCTCTCCCTTCATCTTTCCTCCCCTCCAACTCCCTCTTCTCTTCCTCCGTGCTTCAGGTATGGGACTGAGTTTTGAAGTTTTTCTGATCACACTCACACACACACACACACACACACACACACAGAGACTTGTGAGTGTTACAGGACACTGTGAAGTAAAGCAGGTTCCTGGGTGGACCAGGAACACCCACCCAGCCTGTGGGCCTTCCTGTCAGGGCTGGAATTTTCGCTTTTATCTGGCAGTCTCGACACTGCGAGTACATTACAGACACAGCACCACAGCAGGGCCTCCCAGGGAGGCTAAGTAGATACCCCCACCCATGTACTTCTAAAGGCCCAGCTATGCTGCCCCACCCAAGGAAAGGCGAAGGTCTGAACTGGGTGTCTGGAGTTTCTCAGACCTGTGTTCATGGGACTGCTGAGCAGGTCTGGGTGCGGCCTCAGGGTGTGCTCCATTCCCTGAGAAGCGAGCTCTATGGCACCCAATTCCATCTCATGGTTAGACATGATTTACTGCTATTCCTGCTTCGAGCTGCCTTGGACATCCTCTGTGAGAACTCTGGGGTGAAGCCGGCTCAACACGGATGTACCTCCGCAGGGCCAAACAGCCAGTGACAGGGTGAATCATCCGGGGCTGGGAGAAGATCTTGTAGAGGGCTCTGACAGACATAATTCTTCCCTGTCCTTCAGAGATCCAGTCATGGCTTCTCCTGGCTCAGAAAAGAGACCAAACATCAGTCAGAATTGTAAAAATAAGCTTTGCTTGCTGCATGCAGACAGGCATTAAGGCCTTTCTTTCTGAGAGCCAACTCCAGGATTGCTCAAACCAGGACAGTGTTTGTCCACTTCCTATCACAACAGATACAAGTTTCTGTTTGCTATCGGGGGCAGCTTTCCCAACAGAAGCATGCCTCAGGCTCAACAAGGAGTCCACTTGAAGGAAGCGACCTCACGCTGGGCCCTCAGATAACCAATGGGACAGGAAGAATGGACACAGAGGGTCACACGAGGATGCGTTCCAGCACTTGCTTCTTCAGAGGTTTTATGCTGTCTCGGGCTCAGTTTTGTGTACCTTGTTCCAGGTCAAAGCTGTGGCACCGGAGACCTGAGTTCATTCCTGAAGCAATCAAACACTTGATCTCACACCAGAACACATGGTACCACTGGATGCTGGGTTGATACCAGGCCATACAAACCCTTGGAACCAGAGGGTAAGAGGCATGTGGCTCTTTGAAGCAAAAAATGAGGGATTCTTGCCGGTAGAAAGGCTGCTGGCTGTCAGCAGATAAGAACAACAGCTCTTCTCTCAGGGTGGGGGGATGAAGGGCCTGGTGGGGGTGTGGTGTGGGAAGTTGAGCCTCTGGGCCTTCCCCAGTGTGACAGTTGCCGATGTTATGAGGGTAAGTGCTGGGGTGAGCTGGGGTTACCACTGCTTTGTTACTTATTAACTCTGTGACTTTGAACAAGTTGCCTAATCAGGTGTTTGACTCCCTCACGGGCATAATGGAATAACAGTAGGCACCTACTTCACCGGGTTGATTTGAGAATTAAATAAGTGGATTCAGGGAAGAGTCAGTGTGAAGCCTAGCAAGGGCAACTGCTTTGTAACCAGGAAGTGCTCTGTCCTCTTGAAGGCTCTTGAACACCTGAGACGGGGCCTCACTCCTGAGATAGGCCTCTTAGGGCCTAGCTTTTCACTCTGGGAGAGGAACCCAGTACAGGGCAGGAATCCTCTATGCCCCAGGCTCTCAGCTGTCTGCTACAGTACGTTCCCTTCTCCACCTTCTAGTTCTAACTTTTTGGCTCAGGAAGAAGTTTAAATGCCACAAAATGATCTCTTTTGGAGCATGAGGGGACCGGACTGGAAACACTTCTCTGGTTTGCACACACGAAGAGGCAAGTCTATGGGGTTTCCCTGGCCTGAAGTTCTGTCCTCAGCAGCTGGGACCAGGTGGGGAAAAACTAGTTTTCAGAGTAAATTTTTTAAAAAATCTTTTTCCACATGTCATATTTCCAGTCAGGCAAATGTAGCTGGGCGTCTGCAGATGCTCCAGAGTGCAGGCTCAAAGGCGGCGGGCCTGCCAAAGCTTGCAGCTGGAATCTGGGGGGGCTGACCTGAAAACCAAGAGTATGTGCAGAAAGCTAAATAACTGGGGAGCCGTTAGCCAAAGACAAGGGAATGAACGGCTCCAAGAGCAAAGAAGGCTGTCACCCAGACACGCCCAGCTCCTTATCCTGACTGCAGAGCCAAAGCCTAGCATCCCCAGCGGCCATGCTCCCTGAGAGGCTCTTGGCTCTGAAGGCCAAGACCAGGCTCTTGACATCACTGACAGGGACAAAGAAGACAGAAATAGGGGTGGATCAAAGCAAAAACGGAAGGATAGCCCTCTACCAAACTTGGAAACGGTCCTGTTGTAGGACATAATAACTGTGCACACACCGAGACATGGTCATGTGTGAAGGGATTTCTGAAAAGGTTTTCAAAGGCCACAGGGACTGTAGAACCAGAGAGACCTTGTGCTGGAATTGTTAGTTCACCTCATCCTAGCTTGTGTGACCTCCACTAACATTTTTGTCACCTATTAGATGGGATGATTATTGTGCTTCATGTGTCTTGATTTAGTTAGTGAGGGGATCTAGCAAGGTGCCAAGTATGCCCATCAATAGAGAGAGAATATCAGCTGAGAATAAAACAGAAACCCAAATGCCGAGGTGGAAATAGGTGAGGTGAGCCATTTGCATTCTCCAGAAAGCCCTTTTCCCCCATGGTCCAGTTACACTGAGGTTACCCCATTTCTGACCCAGCACTGTCCTGCTTTGGTCCTCGCTGCCTTTCTACTTGCAAGGACTGGGACACTTTTCCACATACGGAAGTGGCTCAGGCTCCCCAGCTATCAAGGTCCAACTTGAAGGTCACCTCTTACAGGCTTTCTCCGGTTCTTCTGTCTCTCTCGGAGCTGGGACGCATCTTCTCCACGAAGCCTGTGTGACTTCCCTAAGGTCAGAGGCCTTATCCTTTCCCAGCGTTGCCAGCTCCTTGCCTGTGTTGGTAGAGAGGAAACTACTGGGAACATAAAAATAGTGAGCTCTGCAAAAGGGTAGTAGCCAGTTCATTCTTCACCATAGGAAAGCCAGGGCGGAAATGGACTCCAGCTGCACCATGGGAAACTTCAGTCAGATTCAAAGAATTCCCTTAGTGAGAGTGATAGATGCCAGACTAGGTCCCTTGGGACAGTGTGGAATTTCCTTGATGGGTCTTTAGGAAGGAGTGCTTTAAATGGTTTGGGTGATTCTGAGTTTTGTTGAAGGGGCATCTCTCTTAGCATGAGTAACCAGCAACCCAGATGACAGTAAAGGGGCTTTTGGCTCCTGGTCACTGGGTTATCCAAATGGCCTACTGTGCTGACCACTACTTGACAGGGGAGGCCACATGCCTGAGGGGAGGACAGAAAAGTCTCATTCCTATAGGTTTTACTCTGAGCCTACTAAGCAAATGAGGCACTTGTCAAGGGTCACTTACCTATATTTGAATTAATAAATGCGTAAGGGACACCAGGCCATAGTGCCAGAGTGCACATTTGGTGGTGGTGGTGGACACAGGATATCCTAAGATGAAAGTTGATGTCTCCAGAAAGAACCCTATGAATTAAAAGCTTCACTGGATGGCTGGATGGGCCCAGGAAGGCATATTATAGCCAGCTGGGCCTCACTGGCAGAGGCTGTGGCCAGGATCCTGGGGTCAATTACATGAAAGACTGGATAGCTATGTAGTGTGACAGCCAACTGCTCTGGATATGGTTTTGATCATCTTGATGGAAAACCAGCCTGGTTCTGGTCCCCAAATGTCTGATGTTGGCTAAGCATCCCCAGGGCTATACTCTGGTACCTTGGTATGTGCATCCCTTCCCCTAGGACAGCTCTCCCAGGCCAGGAGCCTCACCCACCTCAGCAGTTACTGACTTGGTAGAGCATCTCTTGGCTGCTGAGCAGGCCAAAGTCAGCCAACCATGGTTAGTTCAGCACAGTTAATTAGCTACAGCTTAACTTAGTGCTATTAAAGGCAGCGAGAGAGGTGTGGCATTTGAGTGGAGTCCGAGAAAGGCCTGAGGAAAGAAGAAAGGCATGGCATAATTCTCAAGAGTTAGCACTTATTTTGGGGCCTGAGAAAATATTTCTTCACACCCACAAACAGTCACCTCGTTTCAACTGTCAATCAAGTCTATATCTAACCATGGAGCTCTTAAAACCAAATAGCCATGCTGCCAGAACTAACATGATCGCGACATCAGAAAGCCACTGTACATGACACCCTTCAAGTTCTGCTCCAGATAGCAGCTAAAAGCAAACCAAAACCCTTTTACATTATGAAGGCACAAAAGTGAGGGTGACTGGGAAGTCTGTTGGAAAGGACAAGACCAGACAGGACAGGAACGGAGAGACATACATTTCGTTCTCTTGGCAATAGTATCAGACGCGTGTGTGCTTGGGCTGGTTGTCAACTTGACACAAGAGAGTTGCTTGGGAAGAAGGAAGTTCAATGGAGGCACTGCCTTCAACAGACTGGCCTGTGGGCAGGCCTGCAGGGGCATCTTCTTAACTGCTTAGAAATGCAGGAGAACCTAGCCCACTGTGGGTGGTGCCATTCCTAGGCAGCTGGGCCTGAGCTGTATAAGTAGCTATGACTTGCTGAAGAAAGCAAGCTAGTAAGCATCATTCCTCCATAGCTGTTGCCTCTTCGCCTGTTTGAGCTCCTGTGACCCACACATTCTAGCAGCTTTCCTCCTTGGATCCAGGCTCCAAAGGTGCATCCCCATCTCTCTCTCTTCTTGATGTGGGGCAAAGTATCTGGTGAGAAGCCTAACCCTGGACCCCCAGGTCCCCTTTCTTCAGAGACATCCACAAGTCCTTGGAACCTGAGCTAGGACTAGAAGTTCACTGTAAACCTGGGTCCTAAGTCACAACTCAGGACTTCCTCGGAAGGCTCGAGAAGCGAGAACACTCAGTGGTTCAGGCAGTCTGCTTGTGTACTCTATCAAGTTCTAGAGAAGGTTAACTGCTTAAAGAATTGACATTTGGAGGGCTCAAGCCTACTATGTGTTCCAGGAGATAAAATCTTTTTTTTTAAACGGGTTGTGACAGTGTGAGGCTTAACTGTGTGAGAGGCTTGAGTAGCCGACTCAAGTATTCCAGTGTTTGACTCTTGGTAAGTGGAACACAGAGCCACTCCCAGCTCATAAAAAAACCAGCTCTGTAGTTGACATTCCTAACTGTAAAGGGCCCAGACTTGTGACCTTTGATCAGTGTATAAATGTGTATTAGAAGAAATTAAGATGTGTTGAGTCAAACTAATTAGAAATTCAAGAAACGAACTCACCATCAAATGGAAAAATCATTTAATTCAAAAGTCATACTTCCACTCACTTTATAGGGATTGCCAGGTACACAAACCAAACATAGAAAGCCAAGTTTTACAGGTGCTTGACAGAAATTGTATTTTCTTCATAGATAATGCACAATGGCACAGAAACACATTTTTTAAAAAGCCTGAACATGGCAAAACTGTTTTCTTTTTAATAACAGGTAAAAGTTCTATTCTAGTTGCAGGTTACTTTTTAATTGCAGAATTTGATTCTATGCACCAGTCAATATTCAACACTGAAATTTACAAGAGTGTGTTAGGATTTTTCCAAAGAAAATATTAAAGTGCCTCTTATAAGTACTTTATTGATATTATATCACACAGCACTGTACAGTCTACTCAAAGGTAGCCTAAAAGATGGATTAAACATGCAAACAGTTTAGTTCCCAAGATACAGACTAGCTGTCTTTGAGAGTGCTTTTGAACACTAGCCTAGCATTAGCTACTGGGAATTGATGGGTCTGAGTTTTTAACATGACTTAAGAAGTCACCAAGGAATATAGTTGCAGACAACTATGTAGGAAATATGAATGCAGACTTTAAATGGCACTTCATCTCTATCTTTGATCTTTTTTTGCATGGAAATCAACAGCCTCTTATTCCTTTGAGACCCTCCCTCCAAACCTCCAAGGCTGTATACAAGCTTTGGAAGTGCCAGCTAATGTCTGTCTACACGTGAGGCTGCAGCTTTACACATGTAGGTATGTGCTGCACATGACACATACACACGGACACATGCACACACAACTTTTAGAATCACCAGATGTATGTTTTCACAGACACAACGCTGGTCCTGGCATCTTGATCCCCAGGAACTCTGTTTGTTGGTGCTACTCAGAAGCCTATGGGAACTGTGGGTGGGGAATGACACAGAATGTCCCAGCCTGGTTGAAGCTACTCCAGGTCACTTGGACATTGAATGACCCATAGTCTGGTCCCTATTGACCACTAATTTTGACACAATAGTTCTTGACTAACCTTCCGTGGCTTAGGACTATCCTCAGTTGCTCTCTAAGACATTCCACCATGAAGGGTATTTTCATTTTGTGTTCTCCTACAGACTTTATTAGTTGTGAAATTTTTCCCGTGACAGTCCATTTCCACCCTTCAGCCCCCCAACCTTCCACCCCCAGTAAGAGCAATATCAAAACATTCTTTAAAGATCTGGGGCTCCTCAGTGTGGTTCATGTTTTCCTTTCCGATCCTGGCATTTTTATATCTATGCTTTTCTTCCCATGAACACAGGGCTGCCTCTGAGTGACATCGGGAATCTCTCATCTGCTTTAGGAAACTCTTTTAGACAAGTACTGTGGGTGGTGAAAGGAAGAACACTAATTATTATTTGTTGGAGTCTCGTCTCAGGTGTGCTGGAGGAATCTGCAGGGCTCACTGCTCTCGGCTGCTGTCATTTGGATGCCAGTCTCACAGGCAACCACTAGATCAGCATGGCTGCAGAAATCTGTGAGCACAAAAGACATTTTACAAACCCCACTGTGGGGTGTGGGGGCACCTGGCTGATGAAAGGGACATATGGGGCAGGGCTGGTCGATGTCAGTAATCACGGGTAAGTTTGCCAGAAGTGGCAGCTAGCTCCCTGCACAGACACCCAGGACATTCCTTTGAAAGTCCAAACAGATGTTTGGTTCCCTTGTCTCCTGGGAGTGATGGGCGACAGAGCAAATTTGGGGTGCCGGGGTGTCACTGGTGCACCCGGGAGCTGCATGGCTCTGAAGATAGGAGAAGCAGAGGCCAGAGGATGAAAGGTGCCAACAGCCAGCCACGAACAGAGAGATGGTCACACCATCTTTAGTGTATAATTTCCCTGTGCCTCAGTAATGGATGCTTCTGGAACCTCTAAGGAGAAATAGCTTTTGGTAGGATGGGTGCTACAGTTTTCAGGAGGAAAAAGCACTTGGCAAGGATTTCTCTCTAAGATCCAGGTGTGGCACATTCATGTCTGGAGTTGTGGGCAAGTGCCTGCACTTCCCAAGAAACCAGCATGGTTTCAGGCCCACCCGGGTCAATGTGCAAGTACTCCTGCTAGCTTTCTCTTTGCTTCACTGTAGAAAAGCACCCGTAAGACTTCCGCTATCGGCTTTAGAAATACTAAAAACTGCCTCCAATACTGATAGACTACTGAGGGGCCCACTAAATGGAGTTAACTCTTATACACTGATCTTGAAAACTGGGAGAGAATTTCAATAATCTTGAGCAAGTCCAGATTTCCCTTGCTTGGGGATAGGGATTTGAAACAGTTGTCTTCTCATAGCATGTTCAGTTATGGAACTCTCTGTCTCTCAAGGAGGAGTGAGGCCAATCATCATAAGGCCCCCAAATTCAGGTCAGAACCAAGTGATCACAGGGCCTTACAAGAGGAACTCAAAGCTCCAGGGAACGTTTGGGAGTTCAGTCAATGGACTTCCATTCTGGTAACTCACTCCCCACGTCCTACCCCAGTATTCCTTATTCATGGGAGCTAACGGGCATTCAGAGAGCAGAAAGGGTACATTTCATTTTTAATCTTCCAGTTCACTTGGCTCATATTCATCCCCCCAGTTCTTCAGCTGATGAGAAGGGAGGCCTAGCTGGACAGAGGGAAACGGAGTGGCCATCTGTCATAGGCCACACATGGCCTGGAGGAAACTGGAAGGAGGTCAGCCTCCCAGAGCAGCTTCACACCACGGCCAGCTCAGGAGAGGACTGTGCATCCAAGCAATCATGCTGGGCTCTGACTACAGAACACCTCGCTTATGATGAGGCTGGTGACTATTTAAATCATCAGATATATTAAAAGGATCATGCTGGGCTCTTTCAATTTGGAAAGCACAGTGCTACTTGAGCGTGCATGCCCTTCAGGCCCCATTTCCCAGCTTGTTCTCAGGCTCACAGGGAAGAATCCATTTCCTTTCTTCCTTTAGATTTCAAACCTGCTCCTCACCCCCACACCTGGCTGGCTTAGGACTTTAGCAATCCTCTCGCCTCTGCCTCCCAAGTGCCAAGACTACAGGCAGGGGCCATTACACCCAGCTTCAGTGGCAGTTCTGAGTCTTGTGTTTGCCTTGCTCTGCTTCAGCTTGGGTCCCTGACTGAAGGGTGCAGTCACCTTACTCCTAGCTGAGTTCCCAGATGACAACATGACAGTCCTTTAGTCGGTAAACTCAATGCTGAGTCACAGTGAACTCCTACTAACATTGCAGCCACACTGGAAACTGTAATGGCGCAGTCTATCTCCCTCTTGGCGGGTTCTCTGACTTTGGAGCTGTAGGGAACCTGGAGGTGAAAGGGGAGCGCAGAAACACATCTACAGAAAGAGAGGACTCAGAGTCATAGCAGCTGGCTTTCTTTTGTTCTTAGAACTGATAGATACGTTTACATACTAGCTAAGCTGTATCTATAAAACCTTAGGAGGTGAGGAAGAAAAGGAGCAATTGTCTCCTCTCCTTTTGTCTGGACATCCTGGGATACCAAGAAATACACCTGAGAAGAACAAACAAAAACAAACACTCTCCCCTTGCCCCGCCTATTTAAATCCTGAGTGTCACTTTACTGTTAGATGGGAGTTTATTACCTGAAAATGCTTTTTGAACTCTAAAGCCCCAAATCACATGGAGATAAAGAAAACTGAATACAATTAGCTTTTCAGGTTTTCAGGTTAACTGACAGGAACCATAAGGAAACATTCTCTCACTGGGTCAGAGAGGGGCCATGACCTTGACTCAGCAGCCCTGCCTCTCCCACCCTTTCAACACACCTGCTCAGCAATCAAAATTACTAACTATATGGAGCGACTAGCTTAAAGAATATCAAATATAAAACTTTACCATATAATATTTCAAATCATTCTATTTACAAGTTTATCTTTAAAAAAAACAAAAGATACAGTAATTCAACACAATTCAAGTTTTTCTTTTCTTCATTAAAGAACCCTAGGGAATTCCAGAATCAGAGACACTCTGGAGCAACCCTGCCATCCAAGGGGCTCCTGGCAAGTGTGATAGATTGTCTGTCCAGAGTCTCTCTAATAAGGTCATTCATGTGTGTAGATACCACGATTCTGCTCTTTGGAGGTCATGTGACATTGCAATGTCCAGGTGGTCTCCCTGGCACAACAGTTAAAACCCAGCGCCTTTTATTCAGGAATCCCCTCTCCTAGAAGGCACTCACCCTAGCCTGGAGGCCTCAACATCTGGTGTCTTCCAGATTCTCGATGGTCTATACTAGGCAACCTAGTTAATGATTCCTTCTTTTACTGGGTGGCAGTGTATACAGAGGTCCTTTAAAAATTCAGGCTACAGGTTTGGCCCAAGAATCATCTCTAAACTCCACAGGACCTCCATAGCAAAAGCATTCTATGGAGCAATTGGGGGTCATTGTCAAGGGCAAAGACAGGCAGCAGGGAGAGGGGGGACTGGAAGGGACCCATCAAATGCTAGCCCAGAGGGAGGCAGCATCCTACCCTCTGAAGCAAGAACTCATTGCATGAAGAACAGAAGTATTGACCATGTATGGGATTTAATCTCAACAGGTTCCTAGAGTTTGCTCCAAACCTATCCTGGTGATGCAGACATTTACCAGAAAGGAACAGTCCCCAGTTACTATCCTGTCTGCCCTGGACAGACCACCCTAATGGTCTAATCCTCTGCTTCAGACTGTTGGGAGACCATTCAAGAAAACCACCAGAGCTGGTAGAAGGCGGTGTCATACAAAGAGGAGTATTATTTTTGGCTTAGTTTTAGAGTAGGTTGGGTTGCTATGGTTACTAGGTGATGGCAGTGATGGAAGCCTTCAGTGGCAGAGAACGTGAGGGGCATGTGCTTCTTTGCATAAGAGAACTGGACTGAAATCTGCTGATTATGGGCCAACAGCTGCTCAAGAGATGGTGAGAGATTGGACCTTACATAAACAATGTGGCAACCCCTTCATCCTGTGTGCTTGCCGACAGGCCCAGCTGCCTGCAGCACTGTGTCTCTGGGAGAAGGAAGGAGAGAGAAAGAGCGTCCACTGTAAACAGCAATAGAGGCAGCCTTCAGCATAGTGCTCTGCCTTGTCCAATTCAGCAATGCTGCACTTTCTGTAGGACTATTCTTGTTGTTTCCTCTTTCCAGGAGGCTGGGGGTTTGGATGACGGTTGAAATGAAATCAGGGCTTGCTATTTAGGGCACTCAGGAGAAAACAGCTTTGCAAGCCTTCCTCTAGGTTACCAAAATCAAATGGCCTCCTCTGCTCATTGGGTTTCAATTCTTGCAGCATCACTGTGGTGCTGTCAGCTGAGATGACCATGGAGAGATGTGACACAAGTTCCCGGATGCATTCATGTTGGCAAGAAGCAAAAGTCAGGCTCCCTGCTTTCTCAGTGGCAATGAAGAGTGGTCCACAACACCAGAATCAGTAGTTGTCATGGAGACCATGTGAAGCTCAGCAGCTCTGCCGGGGCCAGAGGTTAGAGGAACTCCACGTAGTTCTCTGGGATGAGGCCAGTCTTTCCATTCAGAGTCCCCTCCAACCAGCCAGGCTCCTGAGATGGATGAACTGTGCAGGAAGGGGAGAGAGAGTGAGAGGAGATGAGGTCATGGGCAGAGCGGGAGCTGAATGTGCTGTGCATTGGAGGATGTGGGAGGTAAGTTGGGGGAAAGAGCACAATTGCTTGTTATGTAATTCCAGGACTGGTTTGAAACAGAGGTCGTTAACCTTTTGTGGGATGAAACCCTTCTGATAAGGTTGTTCTGAACTCTTTCCACAACAAAAAGGGAAACATTCAGGCATTCAAATTTCTACGTGCAGTTTCGGGGGCTTTATAAATTTTCTGAAGTTCCTGTTTTAAACTACATGAAATAGATTTACATTCTTTTAGGTTAGAGGTCAACAGTGGGATGCCCAACCCACCCACACGCCCACCTGTCCATCCACCCTTGCATACACACATGCATATACTCATCAGCCTATCCTACTCACTATCAGATATGTACCAATGGCATGCCCCTGGAGGATTGCTAGGAACGAGTCTTTATGGGTAATCTGTTTTGCGTATTTGTTCGTTATTATTTTTATCTTTTTAAAAGAAGGTCTCAATCTGTAGTCTAGATCTGAACTCCTAGGTCTGGGCTTAGCAGTAGGAGCCACCATGCCCAGCTTGACCCATCTGCTCTGTTCCTTTAAATCCTTACAGTGCTGCTCATTTCCTTGCAGATCCTGACTTCACTCTGCAGGCTGCATGCTTCCCTTCTGCTCCACCCACACCCTCCCTTGCTTTCCTATACCCTAGAACTTTTCCCTTTCCTATAAACAAGTCAGAAAGCTGTCTGCTTCCTCTAATGCAACTTTTGAAGTTTCTAGTCTTCTGATTTTTTTCAACATCCACAGAATATTGACCCACTTCCATTATGTCAGAGTCCCTCTCCATGGAAACCACCAGTGAAGAAATGGAGAAATCTGGCTGAGTCTGTAAAGCGCAGCATAGGGGAGATGGATTTGTGAGCCTAAGAGATGTGTATGTAGGGGGAGGAGGAGTGTTCCTACTTGTGAACCAACTGTGCAAGCACAGTTCACTCTGGGGTGGGACAGGGTACTCACTCTACACGAATTAGGAAAACCCCAATTATCCAAGATTGTTTGGAAAGAATGGATTTCCCCCTGTTCCTTTCCTGGGCTAATTAAGTGACTTCCTGAGCTTGTTTTAGAAACGCACTTCCGCCCCAACACTACTGTATAATTCTAGTTTCGGTTTGTAGGGAAAGAAGAACAGAAGCCAATGAGGAGGAAACAAAATTCCGAACTGTGACTGAGACTTGTAAAAGGACTGATGTGTGCAGAGACAGTCCTCAAATGAGGGCATGGGCAGACGCCTATCAGCCGGCCTCCGAACCCTTGCATAACTTCCAACCACGAGGCCTGAAGCATGAAACCTAAATAGATGTCAGACCCATACCATCCCCACAGGGAAGAGTCTGCAGCACTCAGGGGTGGCCTGACCTCTCCAGGTACCAAAGGTCTTCCTAGGGAGCAAATAGGCTTGCCCTCTGCCAGCTGAGGCTATCAAGATCATTTCCAGGTCTGCACCTCTACGATGGTGGCAGAATCTTCTCTGTGGTTTCTGGTATGGGTTAAGGATGCCACTAAGAGAGCACCATTAGCTCCCAGGGCAGCTTAGTAAGTGAGGAACTCCCTCCCAGTAAAACAGGGCCAAGTGGCCAGGGGGATGACAACTAAGGCAGATAAAGGTCCCTAAGTCTGAGGACTGGGTTCAGCTGCTCAGAAACCATGTAAAAAAGCCAGATGTGGTGGTGTAGGGAGGACTCCAGGGCCCTTCCACCAGCCGGTCTGATATCTGGCTTGGTATACCGGGCTTGGTATCTGCCCCCACCAAAGCTTCAGGAAACCTTAGATGCTCCGGACCAAAAATGAACAAATTAAACCTGTTCCCTTGAATGAATGAGTTAATAGGAAAAATGCCATCTGAACAAAATACAGGCAACCAAAACAGCTCTGCCTCTTTTCAGCACAGCTGCTTAGTGGTTGTGAGTGTCTGCTTCCTCCCACAGTCGTTCAGATAGCATGGGTCCTGAGGAGATTATCTGCAAACCTGAGTGGAATTTGCAGACAGCAGGAAGAATCGGAGGGAACCAGGAAGACATAGAGATGTTCTGCATAGATTCAGGGGATGAAGCAGCCCCCTGAAGAGCCTGTTGACTCACTGGAGTCTCTGAGCCAGGGCTGCTTAAAGCCTAGTACTAGACAATGCACCAGCCCCACCTGTATGCTCACGGAATGTGCAGATCCCTGGGCCCTAGGTACCTACATTTTAACAGATTTGTAGAAGTGAAGAGCTATGACTTTCCTGTGTCAAAACACCTTTGTAGGAAAGGTGATAGTTAAAGAATGAAAATCTGAGTTCTGACTGGCTGGTGGAGTTGGGAGCCCGGATGCCCCACTCCTTTCTGCTGGAATCTGTTCCCTGGTCTCATACAGGGCTTAGATGAAACCCCAAATCCTTCATAAATAGGATGTTGGACTTGCTTCTGCCGGCTTCTCCCACATTTCTGGAAAATTCACAGCATATTCCACATAATGATGAGTCCTATTAAACGGCTAAAATGCTTTCCTATCTCAGTTTTGTTATCAACTATCTGGCTCAACAACCTTCAGTCACTCCTCTCTGCATCACCCATTACGACACAGCCCAGCTCCTGGAAAGACTGAGTATCATGGGGCCACATGCTCAGCATTTCAGACAAGTTAATTTGCACTTAGTCGTGAGAGTAAAACCAGAATTTGAACTCAGACCAAAGCCTTGCCCCACATATCCTGCTTTGGCTCAGTTGGAGAAGGTGCTTCTCGATGGTGTGAACAGGCTGAGCACACGCTCCACAGCAGAAACATTACTAACAGGCACTCCACCTGTATTAGCTTTCGTGTGAACACAAAGCCGGTTCTGCTGCTATCCTCATCTACAGGTGAAAAACTCAGGGCCCAAAAGGTTAAGCAGCTATGTAATTTTCACAGAATTCAAACTGGAGCTATCCTAGAGGCCTGGGACATCTGAGCACAGTCTGAATTCTCCTTATGCCTGCCTCAGTATGCTGGCTGGTGACGTGCTCAGTTAGTGGTTGGCGGGCTGAACTGCACCAGTCAATGTGCTATGTACACGCCACGCACTGCAAGGAGCTGCCTGGGTGGCAATCTAGAGCAGTGAACACAGAAGCTGCTAGTGGCATGGGCCAACTGCTCTCTGCTATAGCCTTAGGTACACCACAGGTCCCTGGCACACTCGGCTCATGCTTTCTTCTCTGCTTCTAATTCACTATGGACAATGGGCAAATATGTGATATGGTCTCTAAAGGCTGGCTACTCCCAGAGGGATGAAGCCTTCATGGGAGGAAGTTATAGACCACATTACAGCCACATTAGTCAGCCGTACAGGCCAGGCAGTGGTGGCACACACCTTTAATACCAGCAGCCACACTAGTTAGCCATAGAGGCCAGGTGGTGGTGGTGGTACACGCCTTTAATCCCAGCAGCCACACTAGTTTAGCCATAGAGGCCAGGTGGTGTGGTGGTGCACGCCTTTAATCCCAGCACTAGCTCTGTATATAAAACAGAAGGAGAGAGGAACTCACTCTCTTTCAGTCTGAAGATTTCATAGAGGTAAGAGCTCTCTAGTGGCTTGGCTGCTTTGCTTCTCTGATTTTCAGGCTGAACCCCAATATCTGTCTCTGGGTTTTTATGATTCCTGCTACATTTACTCATTACTCAAATGGCTTCTGAGCTCCTATCAGGGGCCACAAACTGTGCTATGTCATTGTCCCTTTCGAGAAGTGACAATTATTTATCAATAAACTAGTGAAAGGGGGGGGAGAGAGAGAGAGAGAGAGNAGATTTCATAGAGGTAAGAGCTCTCTAGTGGCTTGGCTGCTTTGCTTCTCTGATTTTCAGGCTGAACCCCAATATCTGTCTCTGGGTTTTTATGATTCCTGCTACATTTACTCATTACTCAAATGGCTTCTGAGCTCCTATCAGGGGCCACAAACTGTGCTATGTCATTGTCCCTTTCGAGAAGTGACAATTATTTATCAATAAACTAGTGAAAGGGGGGGGAGAGAGAGAGAGAGAGAGAGAGAGAGAGAGAGAAGAGAGAGAATGAATAAGGAGAAAAGAGATGGGGATTTGGAGGAGGGGAGGCACTCTGAAAGTTACAAGCTAAAGGCTCTCACAGTGTCAGCCAGCAGTGCTTAGGGCAGACACAAGGCCCTATGACACGGAAAATTCCATGTGATCCCAGAACAGTGGTCTGTAAACTCCCTATAACACACCACAGAGTATGGCAATTCCTTGTAGTGTCATAGAAAACATACTAACAAAAAACCATGGTGACTGTGCTCCAATAAAACTTTAATTACAAAAAGAGGCAGTTGGCCAGCCAGCAGTTTATGGATATGTCCTCCTAAGCTGTGGTGCACGAAGTAAGGGTGAAAGGTCAGGAGGCAGGGCTGGGCTGCAGAGGGCCTCAGAGGTGCCTCACAGAGCAACAGGAGACCACGGCAGTGCTCCAAACAGGGGAACAGCATGATAGGATTTGGGAGCTCACTCTAGCTTGTATGCAGAGCTAGGTTGAGAGGCAAGAGTGACAATGGCAGGGCTTGCTAGGCAGCTGCTAGGAACATGCAGGTGAGATGGTAAAATTGGCGGGATGCTGGTGTGGGTGGCAGAGGACCAGGGAGGGAGGCTGAGACTAGCCTGCTAAGCGCTCGGGTATCCACTCCTGGGCAGCTCGTGGTCTCTCAGTGAGAATGCTTTCTACCTGAAAGGGACCTGGGACAGCTTGGTTTGGCAACAGTGCTTCGTTGTACACCACAATGAAGGATCTAGCTCATCTCAAATATGTGTGTGTGCTCGCTCACGCAGGCACACATGTGCATGGATGTATGTGCACATGTATGCTTCTGTGTGTGTAGAAGCCAGAGACCAGTACTAGTGTCCTCCTAAGTTCTCCACCTTATTTCTTGAGACAGGGTCTCTAGGAAACCTCCCGTCTTCATCTGCCCAGCACTGCCATCAGAGGCACACTACCACTCCTGGCTTTTGACAAGGGTACTAGGCATGGGATGGGACTCAGGTACTCATGTCCACATAGCAAGCATGTCACCTACAGATCTGTCTCCCAGACCCTCATCTCAAAACGTGAAAAGAACCCAATTTTTACAACTGCCATGTGAATTTTCTAGGTATCACAAATCACACAGCTTCCGGGTGACTAATGTTCCTGAGAACACAAATTACTTCTCTTTTCAGTTACTGTCTGAGGTGCTCCTAGCAGTGTGGACAGTTTCCTGGTAGATTGGCAAGAGCTGACACTGGAGATATTTCCCAGTATTGCGTATCAACCCTCTGCTACATGGAGGCCAGGAGCTGACTAAGTGGCCAACCCAGAGTCCTAGCTTGGGCCCCTGGAATCCCAAGGATTAGAGATCAAGGGTTACAGAACAGCAGACTTTCACCCCACACACCCTTGCCTTCTCTTCTTTATTCCACACACAAAATACAGCATACTTACAACAACAGCTTACACGCTTGAAAACTGTCCGCAGGAAACTTCAACCTGACCACTGCAGAGAGCGTCCAGGCTACACAGGCTTAACCTTACCTCTCCAGGGGTCAACACAGGAGGTAGCAGTTGGAAAAGGCCACTTCTCCACCTAACATCCTAATTATCGCCTTTGGTAATGCTTCATTTCTCCGACAGAGGAAAAGTAGATTTTTCCTCTAGAATAGGATCCAGTGAAATATTACCAGGCAAAACAGTCTTAGAAGTGGGTTAGCATTTCTGTCAGGGGCCAGGAATACTGCACCAAGGATAAAAGCACTTGCTGCGGAAGCTGATAACTCCAGAACCTAAGCTAAAAGCCAGGGTGGTGGTGTGCTTCTGAAAACCCAGAATTCCTATGGTAAGATGGCAGGCGGAAGGAGAATTGGCTGGAAGCTAGACTGGAGTCTGCAGCACAGAGAAGAAACAAGAGAGACCCTGCCTCACAAGAAGGTGGAAGGAACTGCCTCCAGAAATAACTTCTCCAAGGGCACAGGCCAGCCAACCCTGAAGGCTTGAGAGGTGCAGAGCTGGTACCACCTTCCTTGTCTGTGGAGAAGTAGTGGAGTTGAGGGGAAAGATGCCTTCCCCCCTCTCTCCGGTTATTCAGGCCTCCCCGTTACCAGTTGCAACACTTGGGTAAGCAAAAGCAGTCCTGCAACCTCTTCTGGGAAGTGCAGCAGAGCTGACCCTGTTGATGGGGTGGGTGGGTGGTGTCAGAGAGGACCCACCCAAGGACATGAGCATGAGCGATTTGGCCCCAACCCTTATCTACCATATGGCATGGGCAGGGGAGAGATGCCCTCCCCCCTCTATGCCTGAGGACGGTGGGGGAGCTGGTCCTGAGGTCATAAGAGTGGGAGAGCTGACCCTGCCCCTCACCAGCTGCAGCACCTTGGAGAGCAGGCTCTGCACCTCATCTGGGCAGCACAGTAGAGCTGGCTCTAAAGGTAGAGGTGTGGGAGAGTCGACCCTGAGGGCCTGAAAGCAGAAGAACTGGCCTAGCCCCTTGCTCTTGGCTGAAAGGGGTGAACCTGCCAGGGCAGTGCTGGAGAGCTTGCCCTGGTATGAGGACAAGGGAGAACTGGCAGCTGCCCAACCCTATAACTACCCAGGCCCAGAACCAGGGTTATGAGTTGGCACACCCCAACATCCACCACATCTGTGGGCTGCAGGAGCATGTTAAGGGGCCAGTCCTGCAGACCCAAAGCTGCAGGATCTCTACACACAGGGCAACAACAGGATATCCAAGAGGAGTCCCAGTGAGGCTTTAGTATTGATATGATAGTGTAGCAGAAGCCAGAGGCCTTGAACCAGACCAATGACTCTTTGACACCTGCAAGTAAAGGTGCATGGACAAAGGGGTCACTGTGTGACTCACTGTGCCACACTGCAGCTTCCATGATGAGAATGAGTTTTCCTATTTTCTTTCTCTTAAATTTTATTTTATTCTGATTGGTGGGAAGGTGTTGCAAGGGCAGAGGGCAGATATGAAGGGGTAGGAAAATGAATGGGATCCAGATGCATGATGTGAAAAACACAAAGAATAATAAGAGGAAAGTTAGAAAAAAAAAAGAAAAAAGATGTTCTCTGACTCCACATGTGTATCACAGCACGGGCATGCCCACGGTCACATGCAAGCACGTGATGTCACCATCGAAGAACTCTGGTGAACCCTAGAGATCACGGGAGTGCGTGGGAAGGGAACCAAATGTCTTTCTTGCTACATGTGTCTGTCTTTAGAGGAGTTATGAAGGTTACCTGGTGGTGGGTGGGAGCAGCCACAGCAACTGCTGGGCAGAGCACCCCACTGGGAAGGGGAGGCCCTGGCAGATCAAACTCGTGGGCTGTGTCTGCCTGACTTCTTGTTGTTCACTACTTAGGCAATGTCAAAAATGTGATTTAAAATGAACGTGGAGGGGACATAGAGTGGTGCAAGCTCCTTGTGAAAATAATCTGGCATTTCCTCAAACAGTGAATCTGGAGTCACCATGTGACCCAGCAATCCCAAAAGAACTTATTTTTAAAAAAACACTCAAACATAAATGTCAACAGGATACCATTCTTAACAGGGAAAAAGTAGCAATAAGCTATCCCTTCAATTAAGTGGTAGATGTTGAAGCAAATTTTGGTACAGCCACACGATGAAATACTACTTGGCCATAAAAGGGAATAAATTGCAGATATGTGTTAAATATGGGTTAACTTCGAAAAACATCATTTAAAAATAAAAGAAAATATAGAGACCACATATTATGTAATTTCTATTTGCATGAAATATCCAAAGTTCAGTCATAAAGCATCTCGATTGCTAAAGGGCATGGGTTCATCGTATGTGATTGCAGGGGGGGGTGATATCCTGGAATCAGACAGTGGGGAGAATTGCATAACTGTACATATCACTCACCCATGGCAGGATCACAACCGCCCCAGTGGTGACACCCATTCTGATTTGTCCGTCAGGGGAAAGTGTGCCATGTTATTGCAGCTGTTTTGTGCTGAGCACACTCAGCATGGCAGGGTTTGGGACAGTGCTCTGCAGCCCCACTGTGTGTGCTCGTCTGCTAGGCTCGCGAGTACCGGTTGATGACACGGGAGGTGGCTGCACTAGCTGTTTCCTGTCCTCAAAGCTTCAGCATGGTGCTCGGGACTCAGGGAAGCAGGGAGGGGACCACAGGCTCATCGAGACACTTGCAGTCTCAAGTTTGCCCCAGTTGTTGCTAGCCCAGGAGAACCAGGCTGGGACTCTCCCTGCACTGGGTGCTGTGTTTCCCACCGGGTCTACTCATGCCTGACTATATAGGTGGACAGAATGCAGGGTGTGGGGGATACCTGATGCCAGGCACTCTGGATGGGACTACAAGTTCCAAAGACAGAAACAGTCTTTGGAGCCTAGAGCTGGCTGAGAGTCAGTTGGGCTGGGCCATGCTAGCCCCCAAAGAAAAGCCATTCTTGTTACCAGATCGCAGCACCACAGTCTTTTTCTAAGATGGACACAGAGTCATGACAATAGTAAGGATAGCACATTGAATATCTCCTATTCCATTCCTTCAGTACTACTTTATGCCTACACCATATATCAGTTTGATATCCTTTTGACCATACCATGCAAGGTAGGTGTGCATTCTGCTGTGACAGAGAAGAGAACCAGGGCACAGAGAAGTGATGTCACCACTTGAGGTCACATCAGAGCAAGTAGTCAGACTGGGACACATACTGTGGCCTGGCTCTAGGATTCAGGCTCTCCTGTGCTGTGAAGACACCTGCTTCTGCTGCTTCTCAGTCACATGGGGAGAGGTGTGGTTAGGGCCAGGCAGGGGTGCCCGGCCAGATTGGTGTGACCTTTGCCCTCACTGTACCTGAGGCAAGCGCTTACCAGAACAAATGCCTGGGTTGTGGAAAAAGGCTGCTGACTCTTTGGCTTCCTCTGAAGGAAACAGAACTAACTGCTTTTAACCCTGAAGGAGAACTTCACCATGCATCACAGAAACTTGGTATTTGCACAGGGGGTCAGATTTTCCTCTTAGGCAAAGAATTATGCCAAACCAAGCTTCATTTTTCACTATAAAATACGTTTCTAGGTTGGAAGACAGAAAAGAAACGGGATAATGGTACACCAAGCAGGTCCCCGGTTTCATGGAGCTCCACAATACATTCTTGCACCAGGATACCATGCTGGGGTGTGATGTCACATGAGAGAATCTGTTCTGTGCTCCAGGCAGGAGGAACTAGAAGAGGTGCACTGCCCGCCTGGCTGTCTGGTGAGTGGGCCTTGCCTGTACAATGCAGGCGGACATCCCAAGGAGAAAGCATGCCGTAACAAATGACCTTAAGCTCGTCCGATACCTGTGACCAATTGCCACCATCCTGTAACCACTCCCTTGTCATTGATTGTCTAGCTCCCAAATGTGAAACACCAAGGCCAGGTACAGTCTCACTCAGAGATTGCTCCAAACAACTCAGCGACTAGATGTCAATGTGGGCTACCCAAGGTAAGGCCTCCAGAAGTCTGATTTGGGGGAAAGACCCCTAGGCCCACATAGGGGCTTCATTCATCTGCATCCCCTCCGTTCTTGTGAGATGACGGGAAACTCACCGTTATCGAAGACCGTGCCTGCTGTGAACGAGAGCTCAGAGTCGTGTTCAGCTTTGCAGGCATACAAGGCCTTTGCCTTCCGGAACGGCGTGCTGTGTGGAGAGGGGGGTTTATTTAACATTGTTTGCAACCACGAAAGACGCAGATAGTTCATCTTTCTTCTTCCCTTTCCTTGCAAGCCACCTAGCCCTCTCTCCTGGGAAGAGCCTGGACAGGGTAGACAGATGGCAAAACAGGAGGTGGGAAAGTCTTAAAGGCCACAGGAGAGAGCGGTGGAAGAGTCAGGAAAAGGCCATGCTCTAAGATGCCACAATTCTCCAAAGTCACCTTGTGCCCCAGAGAAACTTTACCTGGGAGTTACAACAGCTGGGCCTGGGAGGGGAGGGGAGAGCTTTCAGGGAGGGAGTGTTTGGGGTAGGAAGGGACCACAGGGCTCTGGAGAATGTTTCCAACAGTTGCTCTGGGAAGTTGGCAAAACCCAGTGAACCCAAAGTCCAGCAGAGCCAGCTTTCAGCCCTCCCCCAGATGTTCTCCATCGCTGGTGGGGCAGCCTTCCAGAGCTGGAACTCTCCAGCCCCCAGGGCAGGCAAGGCTGGAGGAGACATGTGAAGTGGTGCGTGAGCACACATGTGCACCAGGGCGGGAGTTTGCGGGGAGTCGGGAGGGGCAGAGGTTGAGTCTGTGTTTTGTTTCAGGTTCTCTTGTTCAATGAATATCGACAATGCTCTCCCCATGCTATCAGCATGCCCTTGAGAGCATTTACATGCCCTATCGACTTGCATTTAAAACTATAAGCAATAGAACGGAAACCGAAATGTTTGCATGTCACTTTCAAGGGATCATTACATGCGGCCAGAGTCAAGGCTGGCACATTTTTGTGGTAACAGGGCCAATCTTTGAGTTCTTGAAGGCATGTGGTCTCTGTTGTAACCGCTTCACGCTGCACTGCCGCACACAGCAGCCAGGGACACCATGGAAACAAACCAGTGAGGCCACATTCCAGTAAAAAGTCATCTACCAAAGAACAGGGGCAGAGTTTGACCATCACAGGCCATGCGGTGTAAGCCTGTGTGTCTCCAGAGTCATTTGCGGGAACAGGGTAATTTTACTTTCTTCGACTGTCAAGCTTGACTTTGGTACCTAACTATTCTCAGCAGTCTGTAGACAGTTCACAGGTCACAACGACATCTGACTGTCAAAAGGCTGCTCTTTATTTGCCACAAGTGACTTTCTTTCTCCAAGTCATCTGAGGGAGTACACTCTGGAATCCAGAAGTACAAGTTTTAAAAAGCCAGAGGGCCTCTGGCATAAGAAGCCAGTCAGGAGATGTATGTCATTGAATTTGTCTTCACTTGACAATCTGAGAGCCTCCTGGAACTGGAAATGCCCCGGTTGACAGGGGATCTGGGTCTGCTGAAACTGCTATTGCTTAGGGGTACCAAGTGTAGGTTCTCTTTGGGAAGGATGAGCCATGCATGATGGGGGCATGAAAATGGAAAGACAGACAACCAACAGGGTCTGTTGTACAGCACGGTGAGCGGAGTTAGTGGTTATCCAGACTGTGTTGCCAGGGAAACAACAGTTTATGGTAGCTCTCCCTGGTTTTCCTATAGCCAATGGGTGATGCTGGGAAGGGGAGAACTGGGAGAAGGAAATGATTCAGGGGCCCCGGGGATGAAGGAGTAAGGCCTTCGGTTCCTATCAGTTCCAGCTGGAAAACAGCTCTTTTGGTCTAATCGCATTAAATAATAAACCTGTATGTGGGTTAGCCAGGGCCCAGCAGTCAATGTGTAGCTCTTCACGGTGAACAAAATGTGGCCTCCTTTCCCCACCTCCTGCCCTGATCATGGAGAACAGCCAGGAGGCTGTGAAAGGGGCTAAAACAGCCCAGCATTATACTGTCAAGCCTGTGGAGTCTTGAATGATATGCAGGTTATAAGGAGACTCCAGGCCATAGGAGCCAAGGTTGAGACCAGGGCTGCCTCTGAGGACAGAACAGCATAGGTGGGCACAGTGTGAGGAGACCAGGGAAGGCAAGGTTTCTCTGGATGGGGTTTCCCTGGAGGTTACTTACTAACCTCACTAATAAAGGTCACGGGACAGAATAGGGGCCACCCAGGAAACCAGTAAGACTGTCTGGCAAGCAGACAGCAGAGAGCATGGTCTCTAGTACCCACAACTACTATTAGAAGGGATTAACTTTCCAACAATATTAAAAGTTTGCAATTTAGTAATGAAATGTCAAGAAAACAGTGTATTAAAAGTAAGATGAAGGTCATGAGAGACTCTGTTTTTCTCTTACAGTTAATTGACAACTGATGGGAAGATGCCCCCACAACTGCCTAATGGTGTACAGAAAATAGAGGGGATACAGAAGGGGTGTGCTCATGTATGTTTGCGAGCAAGCACGCATGCGCGCACACGCGCGTGTGCACACACACATGCACACCTATAGGGCTGGGATCAAATGTAGGGTGCCACGGATAGCGTAAGCAAGCACCAATCTGTGTCTCTAGCCCCAGAGGGCATGCTTTTGAAGGGGGTTGTTCCCATTCCCAAGAAGTATGGTCACCATAGAGAGTAACAGACAACTAGTCAAATCTGGATCTCATATAAATAATGCATACTTTTTGCATATATGTCTACTAAGAAATATATTTCTGATTTATCTTAAATTCAAATTTAACTGAGTAGGCTGTGTTTTTATTTGGTTTGGCAACTCTAACTGGGGAAGTCATGTCTTGTTAAAGTCTGCCATTGCTATATGCCTCGTACCCCATAGCTCACTCTGAAAGCTCCTAAGGCATTTGCTTTAGGTGAAGGGTCTCACCAAAGAGATCCTGTTGGCTAAAGTCTGGGGTTGGGAAGTGCTGGCTCTGGTTGAAGCCGGCACTGTTGGTTGCTTGGCTCCCTACTCTGCAGCTGTACATGGGCTGGGGAGGTGCTAGCAGGCCCCATCACAGCATTCTTTAGCTCTGGGATGGGCCTTCAAGGGCATGAGCAACTCTGGAACCTTCTGCTGGTTCACTTTCAGTGTTTGCCTTTGAGCGTGGAATGAGGCCAGGAAAACACTCAGAGGAATTTCCCTCAAATGCCCTTGCAAGCTCTGCAGAATGACAACCTACTCTCTATGGTGCACGCTCCTGGAGGAGGGGCCACTGTGGTGATTTCATCATTAAGACAGTTCCCCAGGGCCCAAGTGCAAATACAAATTATGTCTAATGTGGGGGCTTTTGGGGAAGTAGATGGGCAAATGTGGGAAAAAAAAAACAAGGGCAAAGGTTGAAGGGGCTTTCTGCAGTACCTATCTCTTCTGTGCAGTTAAAGGTACCTCTATTTCTGAGCTTGAAACAAGAAGCTCAAACAGCAGAATGAATGGAGAGAGGAAGCCATTGCCCTGGGTTCCCAGGACCCCAATTAGGCCTCATTCAGAATCTGTTGTTAAAAGATTTGCCAAAGGAAAGAAAAATTGAAGTTTTATGTTCTGTTAGTCAATTTGGGGAAAGGTGACACTTGACCTGAACAATGGGTGCACTCCCCCAACTCTTAGCTTACACTGTAACAGCAATTAGGGACTAGAACCCACCTCTGGCCTCCCAGTGGGCTACTTTTCCAGCAGGGTTCCATCTGTGCTTACCTTAGCATAAGAATGTAACTCAGTGACTTCCAATATTAAGCCCTACTGTGGCTTGCCTATTTCAAAATGACAAATTCCTAAAGGATTGTGGGACATCTTCATAATGGTGCCTTTAAAAAGGGCACCAGAGGGGGCAGTATTGAGTAACTACATGTGTGTAGGCTAGCCCCATTCCCCTAATGAAAAATGAAATTTATGCCCTGGCAATGCTGAAGCATGCCTGGGCA
>LOEQ01000703.1:324515-346636 GCA_001685075.1 Bramus lutescens | reverse complement strand
GTGTGTGTGTGTGTGAAAGAGAGAGAGAGAGAGAGAGAGATTCCATGGGTGTTGTCTACAGGATGCCCATGGTTCTTACTGGATTGCTGACCTCCTGCCAATCTGCTTTCACTCTGACAACTGAACGTTGTGAATGCTGCCATGGGATGACAAAGGACATATTTCCATTTTCACACATTGGGTCAAAGAAGAATAGGAACGAGGATGTGTGTGACTGAGCATGGAGGGACTGTTTCTCCCCCAGAAACACACGGGGCCCTGCTCTGAAGTCTGCAGTGTGGATGCTCCAGGATGCCAGCTTCCTCTGAGATGTGTGAGATGTGTACCCCACCAGCTCCAGGATGCTGGCTTCCTCTGAGATGTGGAAGAGGTATCTTCCACCAGCTCATCTGAAGAGACCTCACTCCTGCTTCAAGGTTGGCTTTGTCAGCTTCTAGGTAGGTCCTTCAAGTCAAAGTACATGAGTTAGTGGGCCTTACTTATCATTTCAGTGATCTCACATGAGGACAGACTTGTCAAGTTCATCCTGCATTCTAGCCTGCAAGTGTGTTTATGGCTGAACAAAACAGAATGAACAGGACTTTCCATTTTGTTCAAAAACTAGGATGTTTTTCATTCGATTTCAGTGCCTTAGTCATGAAAGAAACAAATGAAAATCATTTAGTGAATAATCACAAACAATATCACCTCTCTTCTTGCAGGAGAAGCTGAAGGGGTTAAAAGGTACTAAAATGTCTTCTTTCCATTAACACTAAGCAGGTGATCTCATTGTTCTGAAGGCAGGGGATGGTGATGAATGCAGGTTATTTGAGCAGTGTGTCTGAAGTTACCAGGGCAACTGCTGACTATTAGTGAGTAACTCTAAGGTGTCTCCATAAAGGTCAGGAGTGAAGGCTTTTTCCATTATATAGTCAACTTTAAAATGGAGCTTTTTTTTAAGGAAATTAGGTAGATGTAGATGAGGAACTGCAGATAAGTTGAAAGTGTTATATATAGCTCAAGATAACTGAAATGCTTCCATCAAGAAGTGTTGGCTAGTCCTTGAGAGGACTTCATGAATAGCCACCATGGTGAAATATACCTTTTGCTTTTCTAAGTTACAGATTCCCAGTTTAAGCACGAACTCTGAAATAGTCTTGAAGTAGGGGTCTAACTGAATCTACTCCACCAAACTACCTGAGAGAACACTCAATTTTCTCCATAACAGATTTCCTGTGCTGTTCCAAGCCACTGCTTACCATCCTGGAACACTGAACAAGCCAAGAGAGGAGTCACAGGGCCACTGGAAGAATGACTTGATGGACTGAACGTCATCTAGAATCCTTAGAGCAGTGACTTACTAGTATGGGACATGTTGTTCAGCTGCTCTCAGATCACAGTTTAAAGGTACAGACAGAATTACTTCTCACAATGACACACTCCAAAGGTTTATGAAAACGAATAAAAGGTGATTCCAAAACTATGTTCATCTATTTATTTTCAACTGAGTTCTTTTGTCCAAAAATGCAACACTTATTAAAAAAATTGTTCACTATATAAGGATGGTGTTGAAATGAAAAGTTGTTCTTTCTACCATAAACTCTCCACCCATCTGTTTCCTTCTAAGACAACCAGATAGATTCATTCCTCTCTATCTTCCCAGGAAAATTCCTGACATGTACACACACCTTCTGATGTCTATACCCATGGGTTCTTGCCTAAGTAGTGTTACATAATGCACATGAATTGTTTTCAAATCTAGCTGTGTACCCAAACCACTTAACTCTGCCTGGATCAGCTAATAGACCAAATAACTGATGCCGCTAAGAGGCATGGCTGGTGAGCTACAGCAACCTTGCTGCGCACCTCCTTCTCGCTGAGTGAGCCTCTGCAGGCCGGTGGGTTCCAGCACACACAGTACTGACTCCCTGCCCTGCACTGGCTACTCTTCTACCCTCTGGTACACTGCCATTTGTCAATGGTGAGCAGTCTGTACAACTGCTGGATGGCCTGGGTCACCATTTGATACCTTCTCCATCCTGCTTCCTTCTTGGGGAATGGCCGGCCATGGAGCTCAGCAGTCGAGCTTCCTGAGTTAACAGTAAGGTTCCCTGGAAAACTAACAGGAGAGAAGCACGGGGCCCAGGCACATATTCCAGTTCCTTGAAGCCGCCCGCTTCCTCATAGCTTTGTTCCTTGATACAGACCTCTGCTCCTTCCACAGCTCTGGCTCTAACTTTTCCCACTTCTCAGCTCTGATAATGTATGAGATATTTGTCTCACTGGAGTGACAAAGGCAATNAGAGGAACGATGTATCTGGCTCACAGCTTGACTATATAGTCCATTGGGGCAGGGAAGATATGGAGATGGGAGCCTGAGGCAGCTGGTGCCATTGCAGCCAAGTCAGGAAGCAGAGAATGAGGATGAATAAAGCCAAGCTCACTTCCCTTTTTTTCGGTGAGTCCAGATCCCAGCCCATGGAATGACCCCTCGCACACCCAGGGTGAATCTTCCCATCTCAATTAACCTAAACAATGAATCTTATGCACAGCGTGTATTCTAGGTGATTCGGGATCTTGTCAAGGTGACGAAGATCTGTCTCAGTCATCACAGGTGCCACTTTCCGTCCATAGCCCGTCAGCCTGGTTGGTGGTCACGAGCCCTCATGCTCTGAACAGTCTTATGTGACTCTCCTGCACTAACACCATTATAAAGAAACCCTCTTTGTATTATGCTGTTTTAATTATATCATTGTCTCTTCTTAGGACTTCAAATGTTCCCTTGGATAGACATCTCTACCTTTACCGCTCTGTGAACACCATCATCCCTTTTCCCTGAAGATATGTCAAGTAGAAGCAACAGAGCAGCACTTAACGCAGCCATTTTATTCTTCTTCTGAGCATTTTCGACACTATCCATGGAGCCACCAGCTGTCTTCAGCTTGTAAAGAGTATTTGGGGAACCACGGAGGCCATCTCTGTGAGCCGGCACAAACTGGTAGGCACCAGAAGAAAAGCTAACAAGTAAATGACTGAGATCCCACATTTCAGAATGATTTTTTTTTTCACAAATTGTTTTGCGTTTTGCCATAATGGCAGTTAAATTAACACAGAGTCAGAAGCTACAGAGGAATTCCAGAGGCTAAATTATTCCCTGGTGAAGACTTAAGACCTCAATTAGTTTATAACCTAATTAGTGTAGTTCCAGTTGGCACTACCCAGAGAAACAACATGGTGGGTGGCTTGACAAGGCTCCTCCGGGAAAACACGTACATCTGTTGATTGACTTTGTACAAACACATTGAAGTCTATCTTGTAATAGAGAGTGCTTCTACAAATTCCACTGCATTTTATTATTTGTATTTAATCACGTCTCAGACATTTCATTTCACTTTTAAAGTTGTCTCAATGTTTTTAATCTGGGCTGCTTCATGTTACATCAGACTGAAAACAAAAGCAAGAGTACAGAGTGTGCATGCGTGCGCCACTACTCAACAAGCCAGTGCTTAAAACTTGTTGGTGAGGGCAAAAGATGAGGTTAAAACGTCATGCATCAGGCCCACAGTGGCGGTGAATGCCCACAATCCTAGCAGGAAGTGGAAGCAGGAGGATGAAGATGTGCACAGTTTCAGAGATGGATTATTTAATGTCAGCATGAGTTGTCTCAAAAAATCAAAATAACAAAACCAAGAACTCATATATCGCTTATGAACGTGGACATGTTCTGAGAAATAAACCACTAAGTGATATCACTGCTGTGGGATCATGTTGAGTAGAATTACACAAATTAAGACAACTACAATGTACGATGTCACTAGGTGATGTAATCTGAGGCCACCAGATTACCACAGATGCTATCCCTTGTAGCTCACTGTCTGGCATATAAATTATAACCACAACTGATATTTATGGAGTTAACTGTTATGATAGCCTTATCCCATTATCTCATCTAATTTGAAGGTAGATATTTGTTTGTTTGTTTTGTAAGACTGGGTCTCTCTGCTGTCCTAGAACTCACTATGTAGACCACGTTGGTCTCAGATTCCCCTAGATCTATCTGCCTCTGCTGGGATTAAAGGCATGTGCTACCAAGCCTGGCTAATGGTTCACAGACAATATTTAGGTCAGAAACAGTAAATAACATACCCAAATTTGCAGTCAGAAAACGGCAGAGTGAAGGCTTGATCTCTCTAGACAGAAGGTATTCAATTCCTCCATTCTCCACCCTTTTCTGCAGTTTGGGAAACACTGACTCTCAGATCTGTCCATGTTCACTGGGATCTACCCTTTTTAGTGCCATACACCATGAGAACTGTTCTGTCAATACCAGCATCTTGATTATATCATATCACACACAATGAATGATCAATGGAAAGAATCAGCTAGACTAAGAGTCATCCAGCCTCTTTGATGATCATGAGGTCTGCATTTGAGACTGCTTGGCTGGGCTGCGCTGACAGTGTTGCCCTGGTAACTCAACAGTGTTCTTCTGAAAGCAGTCCTTTCATCTACAGCATCAGGTGTAGTGACTTCAGCCAGGGTTGGGCTCAGGACAGTCCCAGTACTGTCACCCCTGCACAGGCAATGAGCCAGTGGAGGGCTGGTTCTGACTTAGCCCCAAGAACTCTGCAATGAGCTAACCTGTAATTTTCTTCTCAGGGAAGTCCACCAGCCTTGTGCTCTCTGCCACTGAACATGGTGGTCCTCAAACCTTAGCAAGGTCAGAGTTACCTGTGAGGATTGATAAGGCAGAGACTGCAGGGCATTTTCACCAGAGCCTTTGATCTGGGCGGGCTAGGGTGTATCTGTGTGAGAGTGAGGATTTGTCTAATCTATCTAGCAGGCTTCTGGTGGTGCTCAGGATGCTGATCCAGAACCATACATTGAGCCTTTGCATCAAACTAAGACAGTCCCAGAAGACCTGTGTTACCCAGACCAAGAGAAACCTCTGGAAGATCCGCAAAGCTTTCTAGATCCTTAACATAGGTAGTGGTTGAAAACAAGGTCATGAGACTGTTTCTCTATCCAAGGAAGCATCTGCCCTCAGATTCACTAAGCTTCTTTCAAAAACATACTTCAATGTTAATTTAGTCCACCCAAGGGAGACTGAATCTACTTATAACATCCTCACATTACATATAGAAATATAGATATATAGATACATACGATGGGAGAAATGTGACAAAAAATTACACTGCAGGCTTCCTTCAAAGTTCCCCCAGGGGCACAATAGTCATGAAAACCAGGACAAATCCCCTTCCCCAAAGAACTTACCCAAAGCTCAAACTGAAGATGCCTAACACCCACATTCTTATAAAATAGGGTGCCAGAAGGCATCCGAGGACAGCTAACTTAGAATGAGATCCATTCATTCAGACCCATAATTATAAACCCTGAGGCTTGAAGCATGCACTGTACTGTCAAGGCAGATTTGGGAAACTCTTTTAGATGACTGAATAAGACTGGGAAGTCTAAAGAAAAGACTCAGACACTGTATATTTTAGTTTGTAAAGGAGAAAGGAAAAGAACGTTTGTGAGGTGAAGCACTTTTCCATTGTGACTCCCGTGTTCCTGGAAAACAGGGATCTGGTGGGACACTGGGAGGGGCCCACCTGCTCCTCTGACTCTCCTCTGCTGACAAGCTCTAGGGATCCAAATGTTGCTGACTGCCCTGGTACAAGAGAAAGAATTTCTCCTGGGCCACAAAAGTGTAAGAGCTGTCTCAAGTAGTTTTTTATATTACAGAAATGATGGCTAGCTAATAACCAAACATATTAATCCAATAAATTCAGACAGGTTCAACTGGGCAGGAAGCCCTACCCTAAGCAAGGGAAAGCCCGTGGGGCTTTCCGATAAGTGAGTGAGATCTTGTGTAGGAAAATGGAAAAGGCAGGTAGGAGAAAAGACAACATGGGAAAAAGACAGAAGGCCACACCAGTAATATTCTCTACTCATATCAAGACAATGTGACTAACTACTCAAGGAGCTGTAGCCTCTATAGCCCCGGGAGCCCAAGGAAACAGAACAAAGTTTCAGATATGTCCCATACAGCAGGGAGTAAGTTGGAGTCACAGGAAAAGGCTATACAATGTGTAAATCATTTCCCCAAGTTTACAGGCACAAGACTGGGAAGACCTTCCCTGCCTACAGGTGACTGAGTGGCAGAATCTTCAAACTAATAGCGAGATTTTTCTCTACAGAAGGCCGGTCCAGCCAGAGGAAAAGTCCTCTCTCCATTGTCCACAATCCAAAACGTGGCTAATAGTGACACTCTGAGAAAAGCCCGTAGTACATTCTGGTGTAACTATCTTGGCATACAGCAACACCGAGGATACAATTCTCTTTAAAAACGCCATTGATGAACACCTATCTAATGCATATATTTGTTTTGTGAATCATTTGGTCTCAACTAATAACAGCTATGCATATTCTCATCAGGTAGCCCATGGGATTTGAAGGTTTCTAGGTTTTTCCAGAATATGAGTGCCTTCCCAAGGAAGGTCTTGGGTTAAGGTGGCTCAGTCCCTCCCTGCAGGATTAGATTGTAAGCAGGGAGTTTGGGGGGGTATTTTCCCACAAAGCTAAAGTGCCTGTCAGGACTGAGGGAACAGAGGGAGAGCAGGCTCCAGAGTAATGTCAACAACAGTGGTGTTCACAGTGGGAGTGTGTTGAGAGTGAGCTAACTGAGGGCCAGGCCAACTTTCTATAGGGACAAAATCACCTCACTTCGTGGATGCAGAAACTTAGGGAGGGACAAAGTCATTTTCCTCTTGTCCTTCAAATGTGTCTCCTTTACTGTCTTTGAGTTTTCTTCACAGAACTCATTTATTCTTTTCCTGTCTCTATAACAATATGCAATCCGTATAAGCAGAAACCACCCTGCTTCCTTTTTTATTTCAAGGAAGGGGTGAGCTGGTATTGAGCCCAGGGCCTGCTGTATGCTAAGTGCACCCTGCTGCTCTTTCTGCCCCTTCTTTATATTCCCTGCCCCTGTGTTTGTAAATGACTCAGAACATATGCAAACAGTAGGTGTTCAAGTGATGCTGGCTGCATGTACTTGGCCAAATGCATAAAATCTAAGTAAAGGTGTCCAGAGATATCTCTGAGTAAGGTTCAAATCTCATTAGAGAGCAACTGAACCAAATGAAGAAAAGCCTGGAATGCTTCAGAGAAAGCACTCTAGAAGCAGGGTGCATGTATCATCTCCAGAGCCTGCTGGCCCACAGCTTGCTGGTCCTGGCAAAGGGGATCAGCTGCCTTTGGCAGAAACTGCAAGCATTTAGCATGAACACATCTTTTAGGTCAATGGAAATAATCAGCAAAGACATGTGTGCACATGTGCTAAGATCAAAAGATAAGAAAATTCATCTTATTTGTGAGGTTACTGCCCAGCGAGATACTTTTGGGGGGTAAGGACCCACTTACACAGCCAGGGTACCTAAGCCGGCCTCTGCCATTGGTGCAACTGCCCCCATCTTTCAGGCTTCTATTAATCTTAACATTCTCCTTCCATCCAGCCAGTCTGAAGAAAGCATATGCCTAGGAGTTTCTAAGTTGGCGGTATTAATGTGGCATGTAACGTCCATAGTGGGGCATCCTCTTACTTTTTATTTAGCATTTGTTTACATCCGTTAAAATATCACTATCTTTTTTGGGGGGGCAGTGGGAGGATTTGAGACAGGGTTTCTCTGTAGCATTGAAGCCTGTCCTGGAACTAGCTCTTGTAGACCAGGCTGGCCTAGAACTCACAGAGATTTGCCTGCCTCTGCTTCCTGAGTGCTGAGATTAAAAGCATGCACCTGGCTTATAATAGCACTAGTTTCTTACAGGCACTGGGTAGATACTAACTCTCTTGATCACTGTGGAAGGAGGCTTTAGGAACCATCTTTAAGTACCTACTGGATAACCTCCATTCTTGGAGATGTACTGGTCCCATTTCTCCATAAGCCCCCAGGATTTGGGGTGGGTATGTTTATGGACATGGGCTGGTATTTTTGGCGAATCTACGTTGGTGACAGAATGAAAGCCTAAGGTTTCCTACTTTCCATTTCAATGACTGAGTCATTCTTGCTGTTAACCTCAATCATTAGCTCCAGCTTTTATTTTGCTTAATTTCTTAGAATCTCATTATGAAACACTTTCTTTCTTTAAATGATTCTAAAATCTGAGATGTTAGTCTCCACACAGCACTCTGCTACAAGCTAGAATATTTCCACACATTTGTCTTACCTAGGTAGCTTCGTTCCACACAACACTCTGAGGCCATAAAACGACAGGGCTTGCGTTAGTTAACTTTGCTATTTACTAAACCTCCCGTAAACGTAATGGTTTAAAAGAACCATGCCACATGACTCATCACAGACCTAGGACCAGCTTTGCTGTCAATCTTGCCTATACTAATTCATGTGGCTGTATTCAGATGATCGGTAGCCAGGGGTTGGGGTTGGCTCAGACACTGGCCTTCTTTCTGTGATAGGCTATCATGCTCAGGGTTAGACCCACAACTGTACATGATCACCGGGTTCCAGGAGCATGCTGTAGAAAGCTGCAAGGCATTTGGGTCAGGGCTTGGAAGTCATTCTCTGTCAATTCTACCACATCCTGTGGGCCCCCTGACCAAGGGTGAAGGATAGCCAGATTCTAGGCACTCAGCTTTTAAGGATGGCAGCAAAGATCCTAACCCTCATTTACTCTATCAAAGGCTGATGGGTGGAGGAATGGGGAGTGGAGCAGGGCAGTTCTGAGACTGTAGAGGCTGGAAGCTGCCTCCTGTTAGGCTCAACATGGGTTCCATGCAGCCAGTCTTCTCTCTTTCAAAAAGAAACTGAAAATCTATACTTTCAAATAGTAGTATGTGTTAATAGATTTTTATTTTAGAGAATCTGGGGCTGACAGAAAAACCACAAGAGTGTCCATGTGCCTTCCCCTCTCCCTTACTCCCTAAGTTCCTCCAGGTATTAATATCTTGGTGTAGGATGCTGTTCTGATGGATGAAGCAATACTGGTTTAGTATTATTACACCCTCTAGTTTGTTTGGATCCATTCTTTGTGTCCTATAGGGTTTACTGATTTTGACAAACACAGGGTATCTTGTATCCACCACTAAGGTGCTATGTCAAATAGTTTCAATGTCCTAAAAACTGTCTTGATCCTGAATCTTTACCCTCTCATCCCTCTCCCTGCATCCTTGGCAACCAGTAAACTTTATTAGAGACTCCAGAGTTTTGCATTTTTCAGGAAGCCATGTAGTTGGTATAACACTGCTGAAGTCTTTCCAGACTAGTTTCTTCAGCTGAATATTATGCATTTAAGGCTCAGTGGCTTCACAGGTCATGAGATTGTATTTTTTAAAATGCTTATCTATTTATTTAGCGTGCCTTTGTGCATGCATATGCAGGTAAAGACAACCTTCTGGAGTCAGTTTCCTGCTTCTACTCCGTGGGTTCCTAGGTTAGAACTCACATCATCAGATCTGAGAGTAAGTACCTTCACCCATGGAGCCATTCTCAGGCTCCAGCTTATATCATTTTATTGTTGAATGGTGACAGTTCATGGGGCAGAGACACTACACAGTTTATCCACTAACATCTACTGACAGATATCCTCATTGCTTCCAAGCTTTGACAGTTATGAATAAAACTGCTTAAGAATCCCTGTGGATGTTTATGTCTATAAATTTTCCACTAACTTGGTGAAACAAGAAGAAACCTGACTTTGGTCAAATAGTAAGGTATATTAACTTTGTAAGGCACACAGGTGTTCGTCCCAAGTGACTGTGCTACTCTGTATTCACACCAGCAATGAGTAGAAGCTATCATTGCTGTCTTCAGCGACATCGTTTGTTCTGGGATGTTGGCTGTGTTGATGACTGCACGGTATCTTTGGTATCTTTTCTTAGGTTTTTATCTCCTGTGACAGATGATGGAAACATTTTTTTTCATTTGCTTATTTGCTATCTGAACATTCGCCACTGGTGAGGTATCTGTTCAGATTTTTTGCCCACATTTTAACTGTGTTTGATGTTTACTTATCCTTGAGTTTTATGAGATCTTTGTGAGTTTTGGATACTGGTCCTTTATAAGATATGTGTTTTGCAAATGTTTCTTTTTCCTAGTCTGTAATTTATTTCTTTGTGTTCTTAGCTTTTTTTTTTTGTAAGTTTTAGTTTAAAGGGAGTTGTAACAATGTTTTCTTTCACAAATCACGCCCTTGACGTCCTAATGGAAAAGCCACCATCACAGTCAAGGCCATCTAAGTTCTAAGCTGTGTAGCTTAACATTTTATATTCAGAACTGCAGTCCACTTGCAGTTAATCTCGGTGAAAGGAGATTTGTGTCTAGATTAATGTTTTGTCTTTATTGTCCATTTCCAGAATGAAGTCTGGGCTTTTGTTTAAAGTGTCTTGGTTTAAAAGGTTGGCTAAGTGCCTCCGCCAACCCTGTAACTCCCCTGCCAGCACACCTGTCAGTAGGCTGTGTTAATCTATGCTGGATTATGGGGACTTGCTTGTCCTATCTACTGAGAGCTTCCCTAGCACCTGCATAGCTCACACTGGCATGTTTCTCACTGCTTTCATCTGATGCATGAGGCCAGATATTCCATTAACATTGATGCTGAACACACGGATGAGCTGCGAGTCCCATTCAGGGTCTGCCTTCTTAGCCAAGTGTTAATTCAAGAACTCTGTTTACCCTAAGCAGTTTGACTGAAATCTAGGCACGAAATAGGCTTTAACAAGATTTGCTGACATTTGCAGACCAGCTAGAATTTGGTGCTGCCCTGTGGTCCTCAGAAGAAGCCTGGCTATTGTAAGAAGCCAGGTGAGGAATTACCCAAGATTGATACACAGCAGCCTTGTCCTAGCATGGGTAGCAACTCTGATTTGGATCTTCAATTTAGCTTTATGTTCACACACAAACCACAGAGCCTCAATGTCCTAAGAGAACTAGATGCATCATCAGGGAATCAATGGATCATGAGTAATAAACATGTGTCTTTCATTATGATTTCTACATGATCATGTTGATCAACCAGTGCGCAATGAAAAACAGGGTGGGGGGGAAGCTAAAAGAACAGTTACTTTTTCTAGTGACTTCATCCTCACATTATACCTAATTAATAGGCAAAGAGAATGATAATCTTCCAGCCCCACTCTGGCCACAGTTTTTTATTCATCTACATCAAATATTTCTAAACATTTCAAAAGGAACAAAGAGAGGAGAGGTGAAAGGCTGGGTTGGGACACCATAGCACGATGTGCTGACAGACATCTCAGAGCCAAATGGCTCCAGGAAAGCAGTGACTTCCACCTGTCAGGACTGCTAAATTTCTATCTGTGGTCCATTCAGGTATATTCCAGGCAGGAAAAACTACAAAGGCAGGAGTCAAGAGAATGCTCTGGGCTTAGGAAATGGCCCATGAACCGGCTGCAGGGCTTTTAGGGACGGTGGCATGGCCTTCACATAGGGATGAGCAAAGGAAGGTGCTATGAGCAATACTGGTGCATCTGTCATCCCTGATCCCCAGATCCACAAAAATCAGTCAGGGACTCTTGGTCTGGGGCAGCAGTCTTGTGGGGAATAGAGCCAGAGTCCTAGTCCAGTCTCTTCCAAAGACAAACAGGTATGATTATTCCTGATGTTACCCTCCATTCCTCGGAAAAGTACTGAATTCGAACCAGGCAGGAAAGCCTTAGATTTCATTAAGCAGGTTAAATAATCCCAATAAACAATGAAAGCTGAAATCATATACAGATACCCTTAAAAGTATCCCAAGGCCTCTCTTCCAGGTTTAGCTTAAAATCAATCCCTTTTGCATTTAGCTGCTAAACAATCTCTTGGTACAGACTGTACTCAGTGATGACTCAGGGGGCCAAGCTACCAGCTGCTAAAAGCACAGATTAAAGACCACTGGTTGGTTTCAGCTGGTAAAATCTGGAGTATTAAGCAACCTGGGATAGAAATTCAACTTTGCTCACGCTGTGCAAGGAATAGTTGTAACATATGCTGGGTTCACTAATTTAAACAAAAAGATGAGACAAGCAAAGAAGGAGTAGGTTAGGAGGTGTAAAAGGGGATGGGAGTATGGAGTGAGGAGAGGGTCTGAATGGCTAGGGAAGCAGGTGCATAAGAGCTTAAAGAAGCACACAGCAAGGCCAGAAGACTCCAAAGTTCAGCTATGGAGAACCAGAGGAGACTCTGTCCACAAGCTGGAGAAACACAACTACTCTACACTCTAGAGGCACTGGTCCACTTCTTGGAGAACAAACGCCTATGCACCAGATAGCAGGCCAGTAATTAAAGTTCCCGAAGGCTATGATTTACCTCTGCCAACAACCAAGGGGAGCCCGACCTTGCTTAGTTCTAGATTTCACCTCAGCCTGTCATTCCATTTCCTTTATAAACACTTCATAAACCAGTTTTGGAGTTGTTTTTCTCTTTATGAATTTGATATCCCTTAGTTTGCCCTAATACAAATATTGGGCCCATTTTGCAGATGACAAATAATCTAAGCTGGAGGGGGACCTGAGAATGCTATCACACAAGAGCATGCAGAGGGACAGGGAAAAGGTGCTTCTGCCCTGTATTTTCCTGAAGTTGGTATCTCCCCAACAGAAACAACTGTCTGCAGAGAGCCTAGGGCTGAGCCTCAATCTGTTTTCACTGGAGAAAAAAGGAAGTCAACTGATTCCCAACACTTGTACAGCTGGTGGCTGAGTGTCCAGCTGCTCTGGTCAGAGCGCACATTCTTTCTGCGAAGACCCTAGCTGACACGATTTACGGGGTGGTCTAAGAAGCATGCTGAGCCATGTGGGTTGGAATCACAAGAGAGAACTTTCTGGCCCTAGTTTAATAGTTTCTGGGAGGATTAGACAACTAGCCTCTGTTCTTTATCTTGGCTACAAGTGCTCACAGCCCCAAATGGAGTGAAAAATGAAATGGCTCTCTTCCTTTTACAGTCTTCAGCAAGAGGTCATGATTACACTACAGTTTGATAATAGAAGGCCTGAAGGGTTACTCCACATGGACTGTTCTGTATGGAAGCAGACATAGAAGTAGCAGTGAACATTTCCCAGTAACCAGCACAGGCAACAGCCATCCCCAAAGCCATCTCAGCAGGACAGTGCATCACAAAGCAAGGCTAAGAAGCAGAGACTCTTCTTTCTAGTGATGATGCCAAAGAAAAATCTGCAACAAATCCACCAAGTTCCAAGTTCAGGAGAAGGTTGGAATCATGGTCATGGAACAATGACCCAGTCAGGTTGCACAGGAGACATTCTGGCAGAATGGGTGATTCAGGGCCAGTGGGAAGCAGATAGGGTCCTACCATACTTACAGTGAATTGGGCCGAGTAGGTTTGACCACATCCAGGTTTGGGTCACTGGAGTTCGCATTAGGCTGCAGGCTGCTGCTAGAATTAGGAATGCTGTTTGCACTTGAGGATACTGATTCCAAACTGGAGTTGATGATGCTGTTCCTTTGCTCCTCTGAATAGAAGAAACGACAAAAAGGCCCATATGAATGCTAACAGACTAGGGAGAGGCTGCACCCATACATACAAGAATTTACAAATAAGCAGACTAAATTGGAATATCTGAAACTTTGAGAAAGTACAGAGGAGCCAGGCACAGTAGCACATACTTGAATCCTTAATATTCAGAAGGTAGAGGCAGGAGGATTAATTAGTTCATTGGGCTAATTGAGTAAGACTGCCTCAAAAACAAACAAGTCAACCAAACAATAAAAACAGGACATGGGAAAGGACAAGGTTTAAGAGTGGCAGTGGGGTGGGGTAGTGAGGTAGCTCCATGAGCAAAAGCACTTGTCATCCAGTTCCAATCCTGGGAAAACACATAGTGGATGGATAGAATACGCTGTGCAAGTATCCATAGATACCCACAAACATAATCTCCCTTCCTCATTCTCCTTCTCCCTACCCCCTCCAAATAAATTCAAAAGGAAACAAAGAAAGAGTGGAAAAGGAAAGATCGAATGGGGAACAGGTCACATGGATTTTAAAGCAAAATCCTTCCTCATGTTGAAGGGATGCACCCTCCACACACACCTTTAGTGTGAGCCAGGTTCTTTCCTTCAAACAGCCCTATCATATGGCTTCACCTAACCTCTGCCTTCTTTTGATTCACAGATGGTAAGAATGGCCACATTTTCGTTAAAACCTCTGCCTCTAACACTGCCCTAACTGCTTAGGTCAAGTCATACCTCCAAATGCACAGCACATCACCACAGACTATCAGTTTGCCCACTGACTTCCTTAGAACTCAGCTGAACTATCTTGGTAGCCACACTCTAGAAACATCTGTCTGCCTCTGGAGTCACCCATTGAGACAGGTGTAAGCAGTTATGTGTGTACTGGGAATGGAAACTGGGTTCTCTATGAGAGTAGCCAGTGCCCGCAACCTCTGAGCTATCATTGCAGCCTCTGACCTATGAAATGGGGAGAATGAGAACCTGCCCTGTACGGCTCGTGAGCTGGCATGAGGATCAAGTGGGATTATATGCTGGAATGTGTTTTATAAACACTGGAATACTGCTCAAAGAGAGGAACTTTCTGTTTCTTCTCATCTAAAAAAACTTGGAAGCAGTAACTGAAAGACCTGGGGGATGATGCAGCTGAATGGCATGGGTACCACTGGTGGTGCAATGTGCTACAGACCTGGCACGTCTGCCTCTTCCCTCATTCCAGATTCACTGGACAGAACAACTGGTGTTGCTGGTTATTATTCCATTTGTCATGAAAAAAATGGTTAACTCTTCGGGAGCCTTCGTATGTGAAGACATGCTATATCTCGGAGGGACAGATTGGAATCACTGATGCGCTCATTTAGAGATGAACTATTTAGATGAACTCAAGTCTCTTTTGGACAATAAAGGAATGACAGCATTAAAAACACTTTTCTTTGGGGGCTGGAGAGGAGGCTCAGCAGTGAAGGAAGGGAAAGGAAAGAGAGGAGGGAAGGGAGGTGGGGAAGAAGAGGGGAGGGAGGAGTGTAATCGGCAGACTGCCCAGGGCCAGCAAATGGGGCTTACTACCAAGAAGAAAAGGAACTCCAGCCTTGTACACCAGTGAGCACTGAAAAAAAAAATGAAGTCAATGCTAGCAGAAGGGATAAGCCCTGTTAACCCCAAATATCACAGAAGAGAAGGATGAAAACTTCAAGGTGCAAGTTTTTCTGATATGCTCACAGTCTTGACTGAGGAAAAGCAGGAAGGTAGAGAGGAATATAAAGATTATTCCAAAGAAAGGGTCGGGGAACAGAATCAAAAGCAAACTGCATATTTCAATGCTTACAGCAAACTACACCAAGGCAAACTCTAAAGCATTTGGAATAAATTAAGAAATAAAGGGAAAATGACTCAGTAATGTCACGTAAGACGGGAGGCCCCTCCCCCTATGGGCAAATGAATACTTGCTTCTGAGAGAAAAGGAGAAGGCGAGATGACTTCCTCCAATGAAAAGTAGCCACACCTTTGCAGAAGGGAGCTAAGCATCTGAGTCCCAGATGACAGGCCAGCTCTGGCAGCCCCATCAGAAGCTAGGATGGAAGCATCTAGTTGCTGGAGGAAAAAAGACTACATGCTAGGGTACTTCAAACAAGAACAGCAACAGCTATGAGTCAAGCCAATAGGATCACAGAGGACCATGTAAATGACAGAGCGAGAAAGAATGCAGCTCTCAGGGGTGTTCAGAGCTGGCTGGACACTCGAGAAGGCTGGTCTTCCTCAAACTTCCTGTCAGTGAATGCCTCTTTGTATATCAGTCACTGAAAGCAAGAGAACAGGAATGAGGAAATGGAGGAATAAACTGCCAGTTACAAACAGGCATCAGGAATGTGCTGGATGCTTTTATGAAAATATATTTTAAAGCACTTGGCAGCAGATATAGACTTAGTCCTTAATGATATAAACTATCCAAGGGCAAGCACAGGCTACCTGGCCATGCAGTGTCTATTGAAATGACCTGTGAGCTCAGAGGTCACTATACTTTCCTGAGAAATAGCCCATGCCTTCTGCACACCAAAGTCCCATGAATGGTCACACATTAAATCACACGTAGAAGAGAATAATATGCAATCAAAAGTTCTTCCGCTGGAACAGAGAGGTAGGTGTGTGGGACTGAATTTTGCAGGTGCTTCAGGCAGGATCCTTGAAACCAAAGCACTGGTGACTGTGGGCAGCCTTGATGTTTTCTGTACAAATCAAGAGCGGAAAACACAAGTGTGCAACCAAATCATGGCAACTAAAAAGGGAAAGCTGCAGAGTAATTTTGGTGATGTTGTACTTGTTCTAGAGGTTGCCATGGAAACATGGAGGCTAAGCTCCAGCACTTTCGTATTTACTAAGTGGCTCCAACTCACTCTAATGGCAGGACCCATCCAGCACAGGAGGCGGGATCTGTTTATCACAGAGCCCACAGGCAAAGACTGAGATACCCAGAGCCAAGCCAAACGCACAGGCCTTGGCAGGCTTGAACTTGTCTGGCCCTCTAAACACACAGAACTGAAGGATAAACATGAGACAAAGTCCTACGCCACTTTAAGGGATATTTCCCACTCTGCAGAAGTCTGTCAAAATTTGGGCTAATATGTTATTTTTCCAAAACACAAAACTAGAGGTTGAAAAGAAGGACTCATGATTCCTCACAGGACAAATCTCTCCACCCCACTTCCCCTTTCCAAGCTCAGACATGAAATGAGGAAAGGGAGTTGCCAGATGGAAGCTACGCAGAAGCCCTGAGTTCTACCAGGGAACAGAGGCACAAGCACAGCCCCAGAGGCATTCTTGTGCCATAGCTGGGAGAGAGATGCACTCTCCTCTGCTTGTCAGAGTTTTGCAATGAAGTTTGTGATGCATCATCCTGACAAGATAGGATGATAATGGCATGGTAGCTTAATAAATTCTGCAATAAAAATGACGAGCGCACAGCAGTTTCTGAATTTGCCATCTCTGGGAAACACCCAAGTACATGGGAAGCTTGGACTCAGACTTTGGGACTGTGTGGTGATTCTTTTTCACACCATAGCTTTTGTGCCTGACAGCAGAGCAGACCAAGCCAGAGGAAAAGCCAAGGTGGTCTAATCTCATGCTGACTCTGTCTCAGTCCCTTTGATAAAAGTACAAACGGTTTGTATAATACAAAAAGGCTTATAAAAATAGCAGCTTGAGCAAGGAGTGATGGTGTAAACAAGGGCCTGATGAGTGAGAAAGAAGCAGGGCCAGTGTATGGCTTGATCATTTGCGTAGCACTTGATACTGTGACTTTCGTCAGCTTGCTGCAGGGAATGGCTTCCAGTCTGGTCCACTGTGGACTGGCTGGCTGATGCACTCTCTTTCTGTAGTGCTCATAATAACATTTCTCTTTGCGAAGGAAGGAAATGACGATATAGTAGATTTTTCGAAGGAGCGGAGAAGGCACCGTGGCTGGCCAAGAGTGGACTGACTCACAGGGAAGAAGCACGGAAGCACAAGAGAAGCTCCTCAGGCTACCCCCATACAGAAAGCTGCAGAGCTTCCACTTAATGGCTGTGCTGGGAATTGAATGATTAGAAGGAAACTCCCCACCACGGCCAACTTTGCTGCCTACCCTGTAGTGCACAGCAAGTTAAAAACTATAACTTATTTTTATATCATGAATCATTAGAGACTGGCTTGGGATAGTAAATAGATGATACAGTGAGGGACCGTTGTTTGCAATAAAAAATTCAATACATGGTAAATATGCATCCTCTCCAATTTAGAAAATATAGAAAAGCATATACATATACTGATATCCAATATGTGCTGTGTTCTAGCTATATCCATTTTTGCATGCGAATATTCAATTATTGTGTTGCATATGGGCAGAGACAGATAGACATATGGACACACACACACACACACAGTCTTAGCTGCTGTCTTTTAACAGAGAGATCACACCACATCTAGTGCTATAGTATCTGCTTTGTCCTTGCAGTGGTAATGCACAGATGTAAGTCTGTAACACCCTTTGCTCCATCCACTTGATGACCTATCTTAAACTTCCCTTTGTGTCTTATTTGTCTTCTACGTATCAGTTTTAAAGGTGACATCAACTGTTTGGTTTTTAGCCACATACAGTAACCACACATAATTAAACAAAGAGCTACATTACACCTTCTGGAGCCTCTGTGACAAGAATCCGTGTGGACAAACACATCATCTGCCAAAGCAAACGTGTGTCCAGAGCACTCAAGATCTCCAAAGGCAACCTGAGAACTGGCATATGCTGCAGCTTTGACTGCTCAGAGAAAGCATTACATAAGCTTCTCAACTGTGTGAATTCCCAGTCATTTTCACAAGGAAGACACATATGAGAAATATATAAGCTAAAATGTTAGACTCTCACTGAGCCTGTCTGGGAGAAGGTCCAGGATGCATTAGCCGAGCTAAAAGAATTAATCAGAGAGATAATCCCAGCAGCTAGTTAACATGACCCATATGAAACAATGCCCAAGAATCCATTCCTGTCCCTAATCCACTCTTACCAACCCTCAGCAGTGGGCGCCAAGGTTTCTGATGTGTTTGTACTTGAGCATTAAGGGAGCTGTTTCTGGAAGCAGGGCAGCTACATGTCCATGTCCGTCCCTGGAGGCCTCTCCTTTGGAATCTGCAGGGCCACAGGGGGGACTACATTTGTATTCAATGGTAAGGGGACACTACAGCCTGGTGGTAATTATCGTAATTACAGACAACAGTTACTAGGTGTTTACTCTGTTCTAGGCCTCATGTCAAGAACTTTACATGCACTAGCTCATTAAAATGGTAATTACCCCCAGGACAGCTATTATTAGTGATCAGCTTTACAGACGAGAAAATGAAAGTATAGTGAGGAAGAGCAACACCTTCCAGGTGTCAGGACTTCTCGGTCTGACTGCATGGCCTCACTTCACAGCCCACTCTACACCCTGACAGAGGGCCCTAGGGTGGTCCGGTGATGACCAAGCACCAGCAATTGTCAAGGTTCCCATCCCACTTAGCTACTGTTGGTCTACCATGAGTTAGTAGAGTGACCGGGGCCTAGGGTCTCCCGCCTCTGACAGCCCTGGAGAAATGGACCATCTGTATGTTGTTATTAACCTCCCTAACATACACCAAAGTCTAAGAACCATTGTTCCAAGAAGCTCATTTCAACATCTTTGTGTAAATACTAAAAATATTGGGGACAAGATCACTGTTTGCTGTCAATCTGCAGACTCTTGGAGGAAATCACAAAGGTGTCAGCTCTTGCTGCAGGCTGCAGGCTCTCTCCAGACCCCTGGCTCTACTTTCCATAGCCTGCCTACTGAAGTACAGTTTGGTGTTAGTGCCCTTCACTCAGAGATACCAGTCCCGTTTCTGCTGGGAGGTGATCTACATGGAAAACCGGGGGTTAAACAGTAATCTCCCTTGCTACCATCCATCTGGTAGCACAGTTGAAACTCTTCCTTCCATCTGCTCGGAGGTGATCACAAATGAGAGCGCCTTGGCCCAGTAAGCTTAAACCATCACTGAATGCACAGTGCTTTTAGCAGGACTGCGGCTGAGTCTGCAGGGGAGGCTGCCACCTGGCTATAGATTGTCAGTTTGCATATTAAAGAACTCATTCAATATGGCTCAGCTGGCCCCATAGTATCCCTGGAAGCTGGGACAGATGGCTTTTGCTGCTTCTGTATCTCAGCTTAGCAAGGTTTTCACTTCTATGGCTCAAAAACTGATAAAGGTCCTTCTGTAAAAATAAAATGGCATAGGGAAGAGAGGACATCTGGGTGTTAAACTTGCTCTCTGCTTAAAGTCTCATCTCAGGTTAACTGCCTATGATTGGCTGCTGAGTGTTACCTCATAGGCTTATCAATTAGAGGTATGAGAAGGAATAATGATGGGCTTAGCATGACTTGAGCTATTATTGTTACTGAATGAGGCTCAAATAGAGTTTTGTCTCAGGGGTTCTTTATTAAATATATACGTTCATTCTTCCATACTAGTTACCTAGCCTAATGCAATTTAATTTTCAGATTCATGAGAAGAATAGCAGATACTTGGTCTTCCAGATTATGCTACTATAGTCTTCCCTAATCAAGTCATGTCTCCCAGGATCTATCCCACAGATTGGAACTGGAAATCTGGGTCATGAGTGGTTCATGGTAGAGCTTTGAGGGATGGTGGCTGGGTAGAAATTTCCTACTTTGTTGCGGGTAACCCTGAGTGCATCCTCGATTATAAATCTTATTTTCCCCACCTGAAAAGTTAAAATTATGACATTATACACAGGGATCAGCATAGAAAAAACAACCTTAATAAATTACATATTCCTATACAGCAAGCATAGATAAATGGAATTTTATAGCGGAACTCTCGTCTACGTTCAACATGAGGAAACTGTCTTTCCACAGTGCCACTACAACTTACAGCTCTGCTTAGGCAGTTGTGTATCACAGACCTTTCTAGTCTTTTCCCAGATTGGAACCCTCATTTCCTTCAGTATCTTTCTCAAAATTCCCCCTTTCACAAGACACTCCTTGACCAGCTACAGACAACTCTGCTTGCTAGTCCCTCCCCTCGCCACTGTACCATCAGCGGGAATCTGAAGATATGCGTGTCTTGCTATCATGGCTTCTAAATCTCATCACTCCCTTTGCTCTTTTCCAGAGTTTTCAAGTGACAGCTATGTTCATGTCATCCCTAGTCCTACTTCTACCACATCGTGCCTAAGCCTTCAGACTGACTGCTCCACCAAGGTCAGAGCTGGAGAAAACTCTGGCTCCTCATCTTGCAAACAGCCCACTGTCATCATAAATGCAGCCTCTGTTTAGGAAAAATGGAAGCCAAAAGTCATGTGCAGGGGCCTGGGTAAATTAGTTCACTCATGCAGAAGGAAAAACTCCTCCTGGAAAATAAAATGTATGTCTATGAGCTCCATCTAGCTCACAAGACACTTCCACCGGACACTTCTGTGAGTCAGAAGTGAGGGTGCTAAGAACTATGAACTCTCAATGTGACTTTCAACTGTCCTCTCAAAAGGAGGCCAATGACAACACAGGGCCGTAAACACTGGCACAGATTTACCCCTAAGAGAAAGGAATGGATCTCGACTTCTGTAGAGCAGTACCCTTGAAGAGGAGTGGTGGTCTATGGAAAATAACTGGAACCTCAGAAGGAGTTTCCTGAGCCTTCCTGCTAGGAATCTCATGGCAGACAGCATAGGGACCGCCCAACACAATGCTGTCACACTGCAAGTACTGCAGAGAAGAGACAGGAGCAAACGAGGCTCAACAGAGATCAGAAAGAAAGACAGAAGAGGAAATGAGCCTCTAAAAAGCAGGATTTGGTGGGTGTGAAGACAGAGGAGAAGTATGCATGCCTATGCCTCCATGTTTACCACACCCAAGCTTTCAAACAGCATATGTTTCATGGGAGGCAGACAGTCAAGGTCAACAACAAATACCATTATTGTCAGAAAAGCAGTAAGTGTCCACTGCTAATAGATCAGCTCAATTCTAGCCAAGTGAATAAATTAAAATTTGGAGTTGGTCAAAACAGAGAGCCAGGTGTGTGGACATTCCACAGGTGGCCCACAGGTAATTCTGAGAGGGAATGTGGAAGAATGTCTTTAACTTAGTAGCTAGGAATTTATTTTATACATAGTACATAAAAATGTAATGACACATCAAATTTGTGGTTTTAGACTTTTGATATGCAAGAACTGAGGCTATGCAAAGAAGTGAGTTGCCTTAAGATCAATATAAAATGTGTTAAATGAGCCATACTCACAAATAACGTGGTTGTGGCTGAAACAGTAGAAGGAGGTTGTATAAATGATTACAATTTGGGAGGCACAGAGCTAGGTATGTGAAGAGGTTTTGTTTGAAGGATGCCAGTCTGTGGAAATATGCAATTTGCTTCCACAGATTGCTCATTTAACCTATAACTGTGCTTTCACTCCAAAGGATGCCTTGAGAAAGCTTCCTGCATTTGTCCATAAACTGAATGAGAAGAGGGCTGAAGTGTGTGAAAAGATTACAGTGCACTTTCACCTACTGGTGACAGTAACATCCCATTTCCTGGGGGCTGGAGAGGTGGCTCAGAGGTTAAGAGCATTGACTGTTCTTCCAGAGGTCCTGAGTTCAATTC
>LOEQ01000703.1:295070-305579 GCA_001685075.1 Bramus lutescens | reverse complement strand
AAGAAAGCCCTTGCTCCTTCTGTGACCCTGAAGTTGGGCTGCAGACACCTAGAGTCAGGGCATCCCTTAAGGCATGTGCCACAGGGAAGTTGCTGGGGATCTCTATCCATGTTCTATGCAACTAGATGACAATTAGCAAGTGAAGAACATATTTCAGTGAAAAACGGGCATGGTAGAGGAACTCTTGTCATCTTTATTTCAAGGGAAAGTAGCTAGACAGTATGGATCTGATGCCTTTTGGGGGGAAGAATCATTTCCAGACGAAGACCGTGGAGAGCATTACAAGGGGCTAAACAGCAACCAAACTCTTTAGGGCCTATTAAGAAAGGCCTCATATTACACAGGGGTCACATCTGTTTTCTTTGAGTTGGAATGAAAATCAGAGCTTTGTTAAGTGCTGAGTTCTTTCTAACCACAGACTTCCATGAGGGTCTCCAAGTACCTGTAAGCCTACAGCAGGGTTTGCAACCTGGTTATGTATTGAGGAAAGAAAGTCAATGCTGAGCCCAGTCTACTAGACAGGATGTGTGTGGTGTCAGGTTAGCAGGGTTGACACAGATCCCATGGCTGGAGTAAGGCTGTAGAAATAGCATACAATCACTGCTTTGCCTCCCCTGCTCCAGTTTCTAATGTCAACTAATATGATAACCCAGACTTACAGGGTGATGGAAACTTTGCAAAAAGTCCTAGAACCGTTTATGCAAATGTTGGCTTATTTATAATAACTCTGGAATAGTAGTTTGAAATAAAATAAAATAGGAACTGTATTTTCCTATGCAATATTTCACTGGTCCATATACACATACAAAATATACATAGATGAACAGCACAAATACACATCAGAAGCAGAAGTTTTAGAACAGAAGTGGGATGTACCTGAAATTTTTTATTTTTTTAAATCTGTTAAATTGATTTTGCAACCCACTTTTGCACCAATAACTAAAATTTGAAAAACATCACCATTGAAACATTGTGTGCAAATATGACCCAATTTCTACATACAGGAAATAAGGCTAAGGGAGACAGTCACCCAGCGGTTAGAGTCAGAGAAAGAGCCAGCTGGGAGAAAGGCAAGTCATGTGGCCTCCTCATATAGGAAACAGGAGCAAAGACACCCACCTTAAAACATTGATAAAGCATGGTTAATAGTCGGTCTCCTGGCATGGTAAATCAGCCTAATTGGTGACAGTTGCTACTGTCATGGTGCTACAGCACAGGAGAGGGTTGCAGCAGGTACCAGTCTAATGCCATACCACAGCAATACCTAGTAGCTGCTTTGGTCTGGGGCAAGGAGAAGTACCTACACTGTGTTAAGCACAACAACAAACAAATAAAAATACTGTAACAAACTTGAACCAACACTTGTTTTCCTTCACTTCTTCGTCAGCATCTCTAGCACCACAGGCTGAGACTCAGCCAATCCAAACCCAGGAAGCTCATTCTGCTTCATGACACCAACAGCTTCAGGCCCCAACCTACTGAGCAAGCTCTTCCCTAAGCAGCCAAAACTCATTGCTCTGAAAACTGGATAGCACATCTCTACTGTAGCCACAGCAAGCCTGTTCCTTTAAACCACGGGTCTCCGTTTGTTCCTTGGGAGCATTTCTACACTAACTGTTCCCTTTTCACAAGTGTTAAGAGACTAAAAGCTGGATGGTGACCTTGAAGTGCCTCCTGTAGGGGATACAGACAGGTACCAGGCGGGCCCACGGCTAACACTCCTGAAAGTGAGAGAGTGGGTGGGAGATCAAGCAACAGTAAACATCACCTTAGTCACTAACACCTTCTTGGGGAAGCCCCAAGGCTGGGCTGAGGATTCACTAGAAAGGAAGCTGTTATTTTGTGGTTAACCAGCAGCTAAGTGTTAAGTTTCCAGGCTGTTAATTTGGTTGCTTTCACCAATCCGTAAGTGTGTGGTTGCCTAGATACCACTTGGACTTTCTGAGGTGGGACCAGGATGGAGGGTGCTGGGGGACTCTGCTAAGAAAGTCCACCAGAGTCATAAATATAGCTTTTCTGTGCTGTCCCCAAAAGAAAGAGTCACATAGTCATCTCTGTATGGTCCCCGAGGTCACATTCATTCCTGGGAATTGTTATCTAGCAAATGGCCAGACTTCCAGTTTTGAATAATTAATGGAGCATTATTTCTGAAGGGTGCTTTTTATAGTCTCACTTACCCTTCATGAGAATCCTTGCAGGCAGGCATTCTCTTTGCCACTATTATACAGCTGGGGAAACCGAGGCACTGAGAAGTGAAGAAGCCCAACTGTGCTCATACAGCCAGGATGAAACTAAGTCAGCAGAGTCTGCCATCTCAGCCATAACTCTCGGTTGTTCCCATACAACCAATGGCAAGCGGTATTCTTCTTCCCCAGATACCCCATAAAAATGAACATACAGGAGTCACAGAGCCACCCAGGGAGAAACACTGGATATGATGGAAGGATAAAAAGAGAAATGTTGGTCCTTCATCTATGACATAGACTACTGGGCTGGTACAGGAAGAAAGGGGATGAATATGTTTCTCTGAAAGTTTGAAAGCAGTACTGGATTACACAGCTTCTTCCCACTTCCTGCCACGAAATATGGCTGCCTACTTGGTAAAATGATTAAATGACCCTTGAATATGACAGAACAGTATTTATAGCTGGCTGGCACAGTCAGAGAGCTGCTTTCTAATGGTGTAAGAATGAAGCTATCAGATGGATAAATTAAAGAAGGAAGGGGGCTGGCAAAATGGTTTCTATTGCCCCAGAAAGATAAAATGACAGATATGGGGTGGGAACACAAGCTATGCTGCTCTCCTCTGAGGCGTTTCAAAGCTCTGTGAGTAATGAGCAACTTGTCCCTGCATGGAATGAATAACCATGTTCCAGATGGGCACAGATGACTGCTGAGATGTTCATATTGGCCAGGATGACTTAGGTCAACTTTGAAACCCACTTTTAATACCACTTGACTATAGTTTTGAAATGGCTAATATGGTAAAATTGATGATATATATATGCATATATATAGTAATAATATAAGCTGATTATTAAAAGGGAAGAGAAAAGGATTTTCAAGAAATCTTTGTTAAGTCCTATGAATTAATAACTTCTCCATACCCCTTTCCACCATATTTCCCTTTGTCCTTCAACCTCTGGGCTTTGTATCTTCCTGATTCTGATCCTGGATGTGTTGGAAGTCCTACAGACTCTTTCCCTGGCTCTCTCCTAGAAAGACGGCACTTCCTCAGAGAGGTCTCTCTGGGTGCCCACAGTAGGTCAGTCAGGTCTTGTACTAAATGTCTAGCTCCCTGGTTATTCTTTGTCAGACCTAACTGGACGATGCGTCACCATTCATGGAGGGATTTGGATATGTTTCTCCAACTTACCAAAGGTCCAAGAGCACAGGGAGAGCAGAAGCCTCCCTCCTACTACCCCAGGCCCTAGCATAACTTGCTGAGCATAAAAAAAGAAATAACATGTGCATTCTACAAGGATCTTGAACCTTTAGTCATGCCAGAGGCAGTGAAGAGGCAGTCAGAGCAGCTCCCCTGACAGTCATGGTACATAAAAAACAAAAAACAAAAAAACAGGTATCACTGTTGTTCATACTAGTCAGCGAGGTACGATGCCATAAAATATTTAGAGAGTATAATAATCATTATTGTATGAATTACCCAATGTGCATTATATAATACATCATAATGCCCAAATTATTATTCTGGTCTCCTTCCAAAACATTTGTCATAGCTTCTAGGATAGAGTATCCTAAGTTAATTTTTTTCATTTTGTCAGTTTCTTAAATACCTTTCTATTCTGCCTGCCTTTAATTATTACCATGAATGCCATCAATAACTAATAGCAGTATTGGCCAAATATTTTCTGGGAAGCAAGTATTAAATACTTCATCATTTATCTCATTTGATCTTTCAAATTATCCCAGGAATTATGATCCAATATTGTTCAACACGAGAATGTTAAACTATGACAAATTCAGAAATCTTCACAAGTTACATACTGAGCAAATAGAAGACATAGAATTTGAAGCCAGGAAATCTGCAGTCTAATTGCAAAGCTACTGATCCTCCAGCTCCAGTGGTGATGGTGGTGTGCGTGTGAGATAAACCTCACTGGCTTCGCTCCCTTTGCACACAGCCTGTGTTGAAGGAGATCACATGACAGAGAAAAACTGGATTGTGCAGTCCTGCCTGGAATTTGTTAAAAGTAATCAATTAGTTCATTTATGGCCAATAACAATGTAGAACATTCCTGAGTTTCTCCATTGAGAATACACTAATCTGGGACATGAGAACTACTGACTCTTGTGGAATGGGCTTGGTTCATTCAGGATAAGAACTGAAACTTTTGTTGTCAATTTTAAGTCAGGCACAGCCTTTAGAGTCCCCAAATTTGTCAGCCCAGGTATTACACATTTCTCTTATTCCTTTCTTGTACAAAGAAAGTACATTATTTAGGTCTAAGGATCTGAATCTAAGAGGTTAAGAGAATCACCTTTCTTGAGTAATTCAGCCAAAGTAGCTACATTGTTAGGGCCCAGTCTGCAGGCCTAATAGGACCTGCAGCATTTAGGTATTAGAAGCACACAGAGAAGCTGACCCAGGGACACCTTCTCTCTGGAAAACTATTTAACGATTCCAAGTCACTAATAATTGATTCTAAGGCCTAATGTAATTAACTCTTGGAAAAAGAAATCACTTTATAGTTTATAAAAAGCATTCACATTCATTATCACACTATTAAAAAATTAGCTCTCAGAGAGAAAGGCTAGAAGGGAAATGAAGGAGGAACACCAGCTACATATGTGAAAATGACTGCATCGAGGGCTGCAGTGCAATTCCTGTTGGTGTGACACTTTCTTCAGTGATGGGGCTCACTGCCTTTAAAGCACCACTGTCCAAACCAGCAGGCCGAGGACTGAGGTGAACCCTGATCCACAGGGAAGTCCCAGGACCTTACCTATTCTTCCATTATCAAATAACTTCCAATGTCTTCTATGTACCATGGACTGCTTAAAACACTAGGGATACTGCAATGAACAAACCAGACCTCTCCCACTTGCCCCTGGTTCTTTGCCTTAGAGAAATTTTCATTTTGATGGTAAAGCAGATGATACTGGAAGTATATAGTCCTGTGATGTCCCAGAACATTCTGGGAGAGGAGACAGGGAATACTGGGGACATATTGCATCTTTAAAAGATAATCTGGAAGACCGGCCAGAAGGAGGCATATAGTCACAAGATGGAGGAAGTAAAGAAGTTGGCCTTGTAGCCTGGGAGTCACATGCCAAGGAAACAGTATGCATGAATACATTAAGGTCGAAAGGTGCACAGCAGGCTGGCAACACAAAATGAAAGCCACCCGGAACAGAATGAGCAGAGGGGAAAATAGCAAAAGTCAGGCAGACAATGGACCTGGAGGCAGCAAATCCTGGAGGGCTTTGCAGGCCACTGTGAGGGCTTTGTTCTTTACTGAGTGAGATGAAAAGCAATTAGAAAATTCTCATCAGAGGGGAAACCCAATATCAGCAGTGTCTCTCTTCGGTCTCAGAAAGGTACCAGCTACTACAACATCAATGCTCAAATTCCATGGGTCTCTTGTCTTCCAGAGAGAGAGAGACAGAGATAGATGGAGGAGGCTTTACAAATGATCATCCAATCAAGCAGAGAATCATGATATACAGACAAACCACAATACAGTACTGTTTGTAGTCCATCTGAGCAGTTAAATGAGCCAAGCCCTGTGCCTGCTACAGTGGCAGGTCTCTGCACTTGCTGTCATTTGTCCCAGTCATTGTGTGGAAGGGCTCCATTGCAAGGCGTCCACTGGAGGAAAGAACTGAGATAAACTGGAAGTCTAGTGGAACAGAGAGCAGAGATATGGGGGGAACAGCACCTCCAAGTCCTGGTCACCAGAAACAGGACCAATATTAAAACATTTCAAAGAAACACATGTAGAATCTACTGAACATAATGCAACCATCTTTAATTACTTGAAAGAAGAAGCAGTCTTCTGAAGACAGCCCCTTATCACTCATCCTATTTTATAGATAAAGGAACAGGGACAAAAACCTAAATCAAAGACAACAGCTCAAGGCCAAACACTATTTCCTATTCACATCCCACTACAGGGAATGAAAACCACACTTCTGGAGGGATGGCCAAGACTCCAAATCTATATGTGGGATTATATGTGTGAGAGAAAGTCTGGCAGACTGTTAGCAAGAAGGAGAAACACATTCATTCTGAGTGAAGGGAACTCATTAAAGAAGACAACATAATCTCCACAGCCTCCATAGCCCAAAGAAAAAATGAGGAGAATATACTTCATATGAATATTCCACCCCCAACCCACCACCCAGCTTCTGCATCTGCATCTCCTAGCCCCTTGGACCACTCAGCTGTCAAGTGTTTTGAATCTGAATTCAAATTCACGGCCAAGGGAAACAACGGCTCCTCTCATTTATTTAGATATACAGCAAACAGCTGGAAACAAATTTTAAGACACAGTATCAACAAGCAGGAAGTGAAGATGGAAGATGAGAAGATGGATGTTTCTTCAGGCAGAGAACAGCAGGTAGTGTCTGGTAACAGACACCAAGGGATTCACAGACAGAAGCTAAGATCTGGGACTCTAAACACTAAAACGTTCTCAATGGTACAAGCATCAAAGCTGGCTCATTATCTTGCTTTGAGTGTTCTATAGGCAAGGTGGTCAAAGCAATACACATTGATAGCAGCAGAGATGGAGAAGTGAAGTACAATGTGGGCCACAGCGCGTCAACAATATAGCTATGCACATTTTTCTAGGAGAAAAATCTTCAATGGCCTGCTTCAATTGTCCAGTCTGGGTATGTGTCAATCCACAGAGCTGAAATAATATAAAGAACAGCAGCAGGTCCTCAGTAAACCCAGTTCTTTCACTATTCCCCATGACCTGACATCTATCTAGCCATGCTACTGAGAAATGACACAGAACCAAAACTGGTAAGGAGGACCAACTCGAGTACGGCAGGACAGGCTTCTACAGAGAGGAGATGAGAGAGTTATACCCATATACAAAGAACACGGGGCAGAAACCCACGGCCTGGAGAGGAACAAGGAATCAATCATGCTGCAGTAATGAGCTGGATCTCTAGCCATAACCATCAGTGATGCCTTCCTGTGTTTTCTTTATAATGAACTCAACCAGTTACACACCAGACAACGTTCATAGGAATTCTGAAGGCAGTGTCAACAGCTGTAGAATAGAACTGAAAGCCAGGGATTCCTTGTCACCCTGTGGTTTCCCACATAATGATGAGAACACCCTGTGGCTTCGGGCAGGTCCCATTTCCCATATCTGTGGTCTCAACACATTTAGAAAGCAGCTCCTCCCAAAGCTGACAGATCCCACTGCTCAGTCCTGCATACAGAAAGGACCTTCAGCCACTATCCTGGAAGAAAATGGCACTACAAATCTATTATAAGAAGTCATATTCACTTGGGCTTTGTTAAAAGCTAAGCAATCATTAAACAGGGGTAAAAAAAAAAACCCACAGCAAACAAAAAGAGAAATCTTTTAGAAGTCTCCTGGAGTTGCTCTTTAACTTGAAGAGAAAGAAGAAACAAGGCTCAGTGCATCTCTCCCGGCTCAATGAAAGGCTAGCATTCAGGGAAAAAAGTTCTGACTGGAGTAGCTGTCAAAACCCCTATCAGCTATTCAGATTGTTTCCAAGCTTAATCATTCCACAAAACACTGCAGCAAATCCCCAGGTACATAAGTGCTTGTACATATTTTTCTCCAGAATAAATCCATAGAAAAAGAATTTATTAATGAAAATCAATAAAGATTACCAATACATACTGCCAACATGTCACACAGAAGACATATATCTAGTTACACTCCCACATACAATATTCTAGGTCTTTTTTTACACTAAAATGAGGCATTATTATTTTCAAAGTTGCTATAAGTAGTGGATAATTTTGTGCATGTATCATTTTAAGGTACATTAATTGATTAATAATGATTGAATATTTTCCACAGGCTCCATGGTGCTGGACTTTTCCCAACAGAAAAAGGACTTCTTAAAGGGTACATGTAGAACAATTAGCGAAGGTAACCAAAAGTAACAGATAAGATTTTTTTGGGTAAGGCTGTATTTTAATTCTACATTATATAAAACAAACAACTTTAAAGTTACTAGAGTATTTCTGTCTTAAAATCCACATATACTTAATATAATTTCATACACATGTTAAAACTGGATGTTTCCGATCCCTGCATCTGATGCTGGGTAAAGATGACTCTCCCTGCTTTTCTGTGCAGTACTAAAATACCCTGAGGTCTACTCACAACCACACATGAAGCAGGCCAGGACACAAATAGAAATATTGCCGATTTCTCAATTAGCTGGTTTAGAAACTCCATAATATTAAGAAGCACATGTGTCTTGTTTGTCACCAGGACCTATTACAATGAGCTTGAAGGGACATGGGCATTAACATTTTAGTCCCAATGATTTTAAAAATACCCCAGCAGGCTCAATTGAGTATCACAGCACTTGGGAAGTATTATACACATTTGCGGTTGCTATAGAGGCCTGGCTACTTCCCTAGTATGTGGGCTCACTGAAAGGTTGAGGTGAAAATGGGAGGTGCTCTGTAAGATGGGATAGTGATGAAGATGAGGAAGATGATGAAGGATTGGTAAGTTCAGTAGGAGAAGTTCTCAGAGACAAGGGGCTAGGGAAGGAACCAGGCTACCTGTGTTGGTGCCTATAAGCTTTGCAGTGAGAGTGTCTCCCTGGAGCCTGATAGGCAGTGGAACAAGCACAGTGTATAACCAGGCCATGCTAAGCTGTGCAGCCCATCTTGGTCCCACAGAAAGACGGTGGGTAGCAGAAGGTAGCTCTGTCACAGAAGCTTTGTGGAACATAGAGACATAGACACAGAGACATAGACACACACACACACACACACACACACACACACACACCCAAAGTCAGACACAGACAGACAAACAGACAGACAGACACACAAGAATATGTTGCCATGGCAGATGTGTTTCTGCCTCAGGAAGGGAGCATTCCAAACTACTATGAAACTCAAATGCTTTTATGCTGTGTGCCAGATCCTCTCCTGCTTCTCTCTCCATTTTTTTAAAGTTAATTCTGGGTACAAGATGCAGAAGAAATCAAAAGGTGGGCTTTCCCACTAAGCAATGACAAAAACTTCAATAATCTAGTTTTCAGACAGTAGAGTGTAGGAAACAACCTTTCAAAGCAATGCTGTGTATTATGGGTTGGGGAGATGTAAAGAAAAAGATAAAGGGTGAAATTAATAAAAGTCATTCTATGAAATCCATGACCTCTGACAAACATCAAAGCTATGTGTGGCCAAATGGGAAAAAAAAGAGGGAACAACCAGTAATGGTGAAGAGAAGAAGGGAGGGTGGGACCCCACAGTCCTGTGGCCTAAGACCTTCCACTCAGCCTCACTCAAAGGTTTTACAGCACTGTATGATAGTATATTGTGGGGCTGAGAAATCAACTCCCTATTATGGAAATGAAGGACTGTCTGATGACCCAAAGACCTGGTACAGAATCCCTTCCCTGAGGAGGGACAGAAAGGGTTTACAAGTCTACATCAAGAGACTAATTGGGACTGAACATCAAACACTAAACAGAACTCATGACAGATGAGAGAGGATGCTCAAAGATCAGAGCAATATACTGTACCACCCTCATCCATAAATTTGGACTCCCTCCCCACTTCTATCCTCATTCTCAATGCCTCGGCTCTATACATTCAGAGTCCACAAGGAAGGGGGCCAGATACACATACATCTCACTCCCAGGGATGGTTCCCAGCTGAAGGATTACTTCAGATCTATGTTTACATCCTAAAGACATAGACATGAGTATTCAGTCACAAACAGGCAATGAGCTTGGGAAAATCAAGTCCAGACCAGAGTTGTAGGCACTTCATTTCCTGTCTACAAAGCCAGAAAAATCCCAAGGGCATAGCCAAGCAGTAACTATTCTGGTTTTATACTAAAACCTAAAAGTGAAAGAAAGAAAGAAGAAAGAAGAAAGAAGAGACGGTGGAAGGGAGGGCCAGAACTAACCCTCAAACTCAGATCATTGGATACAATTAAGCCTGAAATGGGAGATTTATAAGAGTAAGGAATGATGTCCTGATGTGAATGCTACACCCGAGGGGTCAACAAACTAAAATTACTTCACAGCAAAGAAACAGAAGAAGAAAGTGTTGTACTCAACATGCTCACATGCGGAGGGTGCTAAGGACAAGGCAAACGATAGGATACCCACTCACTACCAACCAATACACTGTAGGCCACAGGAGTTTGGCACTCCTGAGTTAATGTAGTGATATTTCATTTGTATTTTAATAAATAAAGCTTGCCTGAAGACCAGAACACAAAACAGCCACACTGGTCAGCCATACAGGTCAGGCAATGGTGGCACACACACCCTTAATCCCAGCAGCCACACTAGTTA
>LOEQ01000703.1:277697-291859 GCA_001685075.1 Bramus lutescens | reverse complement strand
CATACACACAGAAAGAATATTGTATACATAATAAATAAATAAATATTAAAAAAAGAAAAACAAAAACAAAAAAAAGGAAACAGGGTCTTATGTACCATAAACTAGTCTCATACTCCTTCTGTAATTGAGGATACCCTTGATCTCCTGCTTCTCCTGCCTTCACTACCCAGGTACTGGAATAATAGCCAAATAATGCCATACCTGGGTGAATAATAGTTTTTTTTTAAACTTGGAATTCTACACACAAAAAAATTAAAAATCTCTAAATTTTTACAATTCATTCAAAATACATTCAATGAATGTTCAATAAAATTGAACATTTTAAAGGCACTGGAGCCACAAATGTTAGATTGTTGTGTAGGGGACAAATGAGCGACTTTCAAGTTAGTTATACTGTGATAGAATCTCTCAAACTCTCAGAAGTGGACATTGACTGTTCTTTAGAATCAATTCGATATGCTGTAATATGCCAATGGGGAACTGTCTCCTGGCTTGCCAGGCATCCTTTATGAGGTAGCAGGAATGGCCACACTGTAAAGCAGTTAGTACTTTTCTTCTTTACTGTCTTACTATCTAGGACAGCAGTTATCAAAGTGCTGGTCCATGGACTCCTAGGAGATAGATAAGATCTTTGCCGGGGTTCTACATGTTACGGAAACAATAGCTAAAGTGACAGTGCCTCAGCATTAACTGAGGTAGAGCAGAGCATCAAATCTCCCAACAGGCACACACCCAAAGCTGTAAAACTAAGGTTAAAGGAGCCTAGTCTTACTTAGAAAGTCCTTTAATAAACCAGCAAATTATTGATTTGTATTAAGCCTTGATTTTATCATGCTACTTAAAGTGGCACGCAACTGAAAGATCATAATTAGTTCAACCCTAAGACTTCCCACTGCATATTTTGAGACCATGGTTGACTGACCACTAGAAATGGAGGAACTGGCAAAGGGGCTGGTGGGTAGGCTACTATAGACTGAGTGAGTTCAAAAAGACCGTTTATTCTTAAACAAATAACCATGGTGAACGCATAGATTAAATCTTTAAAAAGCTTTTCAGTCTTCCTTCCTAACCATCTAAGTATCATTACATGTCATTTAAATAAACCAGACATTGATGATCTTAGGTGCTATAACCAAAACGCTTCGGAACACTAGCTAAGAGCACAGTGCCTCAGGTAACGCCTCCACTGTGAGTGAAAAACAATGGTTTGAAATGGTTTCAAACAGTGAGATTTGTATGGCACTGCCAATATGTTACATGTCACTGGGCTGAACATTTCCAAAGTGGTTCATTTGTCTTCTGTGGTTTTTTTCCCTCAACATTCTCACATAAAGATATCAGTGAGCTGACACAATTCACTCCAGAATGAAGGCCAAGAGACGTGCACTCTCCTCCAGATAGTAATTGTCCCACTAGTATAGATTGTGTTTGTCATTGTTATTGTCCATGTGAAATTTAACTGTTACAGAAGGACTTTTCTTTGAACCTAATAACCACTATGACCAATATTTTAAAATGACAATTTGGCTCAAATCCTTGAGTGTTTTTTTTAATAATACTCCATGATATCCCAATCTGATCTATTTATCCATTCTGCTAATGGCAAAAACATGATATCAATTTGCCTGCCCCTAAAACACAGATAGCCCTATGGTCCTGGTAATGAAAAGGATAAGCCCAAGCTACACCTATAAACTCGTAGTGGTTGTGACATGTGCGAGCCGAAACGAGACCAAATACCAGCATGGAAAGGGGAATTAAGCATGAAGACCCACCTTTAGACAAGGAGTAATTGGCAATTCTTAGCTGCTAGGAGAGGATGGATCAGTTTTCTCTAAAAATAGCCCTTGATAGGTGGACCTTAATACACTGACCAGACTCTGGTGGATAGAGAGAATATCTGAGCAGCACAAATTGGCCTTGATGGAAAAGAGAGAGAGAGAGAGAGAGAAGACAAAGTTGGGGGAGAAGGAAAGGGGGGTGAAAATGGTCAAAACATATTGCAGGAAATTCTCAAAGAACTAATACAAAAATTTGAAAGGGTGCGCTCAAACAGTAGGTGGTCCTATACCTCACTCACAGTGCATGAAACACACATACAATCAACAGGAACCACAAAAGCGCACAAATAAAACATGAAGTTGTGAAAGGCAGTTGACATAGGAAGCATACTAAACAGGGGACTCTGAACTAGGGACTAGAGAAGGGTTTCTTGAAAAACTGTGCCATCAGCTCCCACAGAAAGCTTGTTAGGAATGCCAGATCTTGGTCCCTTTGGATTCCCTAAAGATTCTGCTGGCTCCTAAGTTTCTACAGAGCCACAGAGGCTCATAACAAAGCAGAGGGAAGAGTTATCATCGTCTGGCCCAGAGGAGAGACAAGAGTCTTGAAGTCAGAGAGGTAGGTAGTTCTGAGGAAGTCAGAGAAGCTGCTGTGAGTGCAAAGCAAAGGCTGCCTAACCCAGTGTCATAGGTGTATGCTAAATTTGGTCATGAGGAACCACAAAACTTAGGTGCACCTCTAGTCCTCTGAACTCTACTTTAGTACTGTCAAAGCAAGCAGGACACTTAGATAGCCATGCTTTATAGCTGATGAAGGGCAGGTGCCTTTAATTTGCATACAAGCACCAAGATTTTAAAGCACAAACAGCTCTGGTTCCCCACAGTGTGGGACAGCATAGGCTGAAGCACTTTAATCCAGCCATGGGTGAGAAAGCATATTGAGACCCTGAAGCCCTCACTGACTTACCTGACCCGGAGGCCAGGTAAATCCCAGCAGTAAAGAGGCAGTAACTGCACTCTGAATGTGCACACATCTTGAAGCACATGGTACCTGAGTCCCTTGAGAGTAAACACAGGTTCCAATGCCAATGACCCTTCTGAATACCTTCTTCGGTGCTTGAGAAACTTACTGGAACATGACCCGGCTTGTAAAATTGAGCAGACAGCCATAGGGTAGCTGTACTCCGACAATGTCAGTAAATATTGGTGAGAGAGGATGTCAGATCCAAAACTCTAATGTGGTTCCAGGCATTCATGGTTGTCCGAGCATAGGAAAAGTCAGTCATGCTGGGCAACCCCCAGCATACAGACTAAAAGGAGCTTTGTGGTAACAGAACCCCCCACTGAGAGGGAAGGATCACAATGTGGGTTTAAGCTTAACAAGAGAATTTAAACTTGAAGCACCACAGCAGCAGTGAAAGGTGCCAGAAAGGGCAAAAACCATTCAGGAAGACTGGCTCAGTCTCTAGGCAACAGACCCTACAGTGGTAAGCGGTCACCCTTGAGATTAATGTGAAAACACGAGGGAAACTGGGATTAGGATTTATGGCACTTTGATTTTTTTTCTCATAGCTTCAGGCATCTGAATGCGTTAGCTGGTTTTTATATGATGAAGTAAAAATGAAAATGGAGGCCAAAGAGTTTTTTTTTTTTTACCATAATCCAGATTCAAGATAAAGGATGAAAAATGGGTTTTTGTCATGTAAGCGAAGCTAGAAAGAACTGGTATTTTTCTAGTCCCATGAATGACTTTATCAATCTTTCTAATTTTTTCTCTAGAAACTATGGAGGGAAAACACTCTTCCACCAAGAACACAATCAATTTCTTGGCCCTTTCTGAGTCCTCCACTCAAGAGAATCTTCTTTGAAGTACCTGCAGAGAGGTTGACTGAGCAGTATAGGGCAAATGATCTAACAGACACTGGCTTAGCATGAAGAAGCCTTTGCAAAAACAGGGAAGGAAGGAAAAGAGATCTGTCAGTATCTCCAGGACCATGACTACAGCATGTACAGTGCAGAGGGCCAGAGCCTGTGTGATGGAGATGCTGGCATAAGCAAAGTCAGGAAGGCACATGTAGGGGCACCGCGCAAGGCTGGTGATTTCCAAGACTACACACTTAGGGTGTGCAACAAAGAAAATGAAGCTGGAGAGGAGGCAGTGGCCAGATCACAACACGTCTTTGTATGTTCTACTGGAGAGAACAGTCTGGCTTTGATAAAGGCAATGAAAAGGGCAAGGCTCCCCTAAAATTATGCTTCCTTCCAAATCTGTGGAAATGTAAGCCATGAGCCTTCCTCTGCTCGTGCCAAATTTCCTGTAAACACTCCATGCATTCCAAAAAGAGCGAGCCATTTTTTCATGCATTCCAAGTGCATTTCCAAGAGCCATCACAAATCAATCAGTATAGGATGATGAGAATCCAGAGCTCACCACCAGGCACAGACAGTAGAGTCTAGTTCCCTCTCATTTCTTTTCTCTTCTACTTAAATGGCATATTAAGAAGGAAAACATTAAAAAACCTTTAAAAATTTTAGAGCAGGATTAAGTTTTAATGATAAAGGATACTGTGGTCATGGTATGATCCTAAAGCTCCCTGAGAAGTAACCCATCCCCGACAGCTAGGTCATTAACAGCACTTTTTCCAGCTGTAGAAATCCCACACAAAGGGAGATTTCCTTGTACTCTGACTGTCTCCCAGTGGGCTAGCCTGATACTATGATAAATTTAAACATCAATGAGACAGACCACTGGATATGGCATGGGCAACAGTTTAATAAAGAAGAGTAAGAAAGGGGACAGGAAGAGACAGGTACAATGACCTTCTTGCAAGGTTGTGCCATTTGAACTCTCCTGATTATGTATGAAGTTCCTTCATAGACTTTCTCTACTTGAGATTCCTTAGGACCCCAAATTTTGTATCCTCTCATTAAGCTGTGAAATACTTTGCACCATTTAAAAAAAAAAGCAGGAAGAAAGCAGTAGCAGGGCTCATTCCATTATTACCATTATTTTTAGTAAAACTACACCTTAGTTTTACTATATGTAGTAACTTAAAACTGTTCCTTTGCATAACAGTTATCCGAGAGAGAGGTCCGAAATAAAAGACAGAATAAAGTTATGCCGAATTCGAACTAAGAAGTAAGAGGATGCATTTCCCATGTCCTATTTATGTGGCCAGCAGAATACCTGCTGGAGATATGCAAAGAAGCAAGATCCAATCACCATGTCAGAAGGACCAGGAATAATTTGGCTAGAATAAAACTGATAATAATCAAAGACAGAAATGAGCCCTGGATTTTAGTGCTATTTTTAAATGCTAATATACCTTCCCAAGGAAGGTGAATATTGACAATGGCTCAGATGACTAATAATGTAAACTAATCATATTTAAAAAACAATGCATCATCTAAGGGAAAAAAGAAAAAAATAAAACCTTAGCTCTTGCTTCCCCAAAGATATTAAGGCTGTTGTCATCTTTTGAATCTACTCTGCTAAAATTCATAGTAACTGCATCTTATTGGTCTGTCCAATAAAATGTGCACCCCACAGTGAAGACCTTTTCTATAAGGAATATGATAAAATATTTAGTTGTTAATGTCCAAATATGGTAAGTAACTTTTCACCTGCATCTTTATGCTTAAGAACTTGTAAAGCATCCTGTACCCTACTAGAGGAACACCTGTCCTGTACCTGCCTTCCAGCACCGTTTTTAAGCATCCCCCCTCTCAAGAGACTCAACTTATGCTGACAACTTTCCAGTTCTCCGAGGGCCCTTGCCTGCTAATCCACCCCCTATTCCATCACCAAATCTGAGCAACCCTACCACCTCTATCCATCCCCCCCCTGTGTAGTCTTTAGTCTTGGCTCCTTCTCTAGAATATACACCACCAACTCCATCTACCTGAATGATCAAGTACTGTCTTTCTCCAGGAAGGGTCACTAGACCAAGACTAGAAACCACCCCCACATGCCTGCCTTCCAACCCAACCACCTTCTGCCACTCATCTTCAATAGGGATCCTAGACTCATATCACCAACTCATCCAATGCCCTTTGTCTGAGGAAAATTTCTGAGTGCCTCCCCCAAGACTTCTGAAGATCAGCTGTGAGAATCTCCTAGCTCTACAGAAGGTCTGATCCTGGGCTTAGAAACTTCACTAGAGTAGACACAGGACTACTCCTGAAACTCCATTTGAACATCAACACCAAATTGTCCAAAGACTGAACTCTAAGCCCCATACAGTTGTCAGGCACCTGAAGAATTGGGTTAAGAGGAAACAGCTTCAACCAAGAACAACCAAGTTCTGTTCTTGGGTTGTTTTAATTGCTTTGTGTATTAGGGACTTGACGTTTTCTTTGACCGAGTGATCTTCAAGACTTAATACTCTTTCTTTTGCCTTGATCAAGTCTCTCGGTGATGATTTTCTCTGAATTTGTTTGAAAGTTTTATTTCAGTTTAGGCCTTTCTTCAGAGATTTTCTCTTTATTAAAATCTACTTTCATTTAATGAAATGTTTCTATTATTTAAATCAGCTGCTTGAATTTTCAATATCTTCATTCTCATTTATCCATATTCTCTCTGAGTTCTTTGATAATGTTTATTATTACTGTTTTAAATTCACAGTAATTTTTCTTGAGGTATATTACTCTGGGGTATGATTTTTTTGTGGAAATGTATTTGTTTGGGTATTTACAATGGGATCTAGGCCTCTGGAGTTAGATCACACATTTGTGGTGCTTCTTGGAGTGGAAATCATGTGTCTCTTCTGTTGGGTGGGGCTTTATCATTATAGGATTTTTTCCACATGACCTGTCTATTGGTGGAATGGGGTACTGAAGCCATCGAGTCATCCTTGTGTTTATGCCCATCTAATTTTAAATCCAGCAGTGTTTCTTTCATGATATCTGATGGGCCTGACTTTGTGTAGGACTTGATCTTTCTTTCTTGTTACTTTCAATATTCATTTTTTTCTGTACATTCAGTGTTATAAGTATTATATGACAGGAGTTTCTTTTCTGGTCCTGTCTATTTGGTATTTTGAATACCTCTTAGTATAAGGTATGCCTCTTACACCTTGACAAGTATTTCTTCTTTTAGATAAGAAAAATTTTCTTCCATGATTTTCTTGAAAATGTCTATAACATAGATCCAGGTCTCTTTTTCTTTTATACCTATTATATGGTGGTCTTTTAATATCTTTACATATACATATACATGTATATGTATATGAAATTTATAGAAAGCTATATATCTATATCTATTCTATATAGACATATATCTATATAAACATAAATAGACAGATAGATATAGCTATAGATATATAAATTGATATTCCCTGCATCCTATTCAGTATTATTCTGGCTTGATTCAGCTAAAACTTACCTTCAAGCTCTGTATTTATAAAGAATGAACAGGAGGTCATGAGCATGACTATAATATTTATTCTTTGAGACAAAAATACCATGCACATTGAGAGGCTCCTTCATAAGTACCTGCTTTGCCAATTCACATCAGTGAAGCACGTACCTCAGAGAGGAGCAGGAAAAGTATCCACAGACACCGTCTTGGTTCGCAAGCAAATTGAACTCACCTGTTCCTATTTTGCCACAGTGCTACACAGAGCCAGCTTTGAGCTATTGATCTTAATGTAGAGGACAATTTTCAATTATGCACACTAAACAGCAACAGAGATATTCCTGAAAGTTTTCAAACCACAAGCCTCTAACTGAAACCCCTTTTCCAGTGATGAAAAGGCAAGGTAAAGAGATACCAAATGACCCAGATTCTACAAGTCTTCATCACGGGTGACAGCTGGGAAGAGGTCCAAAACAAACACTGACACAAACGCTGAGTCTGGGAATTTCAACTCAACCAGGGCATGGGCTAGGATGAAGCATGAACATCCCCAAGGTGAAGAATTCAAGGAACCCTTACTTCATGGTTGTGCCAGGATTACTGCCTCCTTGCCCTCTAGACTCGGGCATATCCTTTGCTTCACCCAGGGTTCAGCTCTGGGAACATCTTTGTGTCTAGTCTGACTTTACCTACAGGTAAACTACCCCTTTCCCCACTGCAGTGATAGAACACAAAGCCTTGAGAGCACAGTAGGCACACACTACACCACTGAACTACCCCCAGGCCTATGCATCCTCTTTATTGAGTTACTATAATATTATAAGCTGGGTAAGACACAAACTTGACTTTTGTTGACACTTCCCTTTCTCTCCTTATTAGCAACACTGTTAGTTTTCTTCTTGCTGTCCATTCCCAGTGAGTTGGGAAGTACAGATTCGTGGTACACAGCAGAAAAGGTAAAGCAGGAGACGTGTGAAGGTGTGCCAGCCTTCAAGGGCAGGTAACGGAGGTGAGAAGCCATCAGGCTTAAAGATCTCACTAGAAACCAGCGTGGGAAAAGGCAAAGACTACCCAAGAGAACAGGAGTCTAGACAATGACAGCAGGAGCCTCCCCTCCATCTCAGGCCTGCCCCCACCACTCCACTAGGTGATCTAGACAGCTGTGCACATCCAGAATCAGAAAGAGACTTCTCTATTCTGTTTTCTTGCTTATTTGTCTGAGATGAGGTCTTGTTCTGTAATTCAAGTTGTCCTGGAACTCGGGGTCCCTCTTATTCTGCCTCCTTGGTGCTAGGATAAGATTTCTCTTTGACCATATATTTTACTTTATGAAATTCCTCATACCACTCAGAAAGATCAGACTTATCCTCTCACATGACTTCTACAATGATGCTGGACAGAAATGGTGGATCATAGAGAGAGGGTGATCTGTGCATCCAGGAACAGTGAGCTCTTTAATGGTTGTGTTTGCAGTTGCAGTTGTATGGGCAAGCTAATACAAAGGCTTCCCAGACTTGACACTCTGGGATAAAAAGGACTTGCCAGAGCCCTAGTTAGGATCAGGTGGCAAGAGGCCATGGTGCTTCTGTGTCATCTGTCTGGTGGCTTAACATCTGCCTCATGAATCCTACAAAGAGATTCACCCCTTTAATGCCTTAGTTCCGTGGTTCTTTATTCCCATTGATATTCTAAGCTTTAAGCTAGGCTATTCCAATCATTGATGTGAAATACATTCTACCAACTTCTACCCCAACCCCTATAACCTGGTTAACCATCTTACAGGTTGAATGTTAATTATACATTCCCTTAAACTTCATGTACTTAAAAAAAAAAACTAAAGGTGAACCAAAAATTATTTGGAACACACACACAAACACATATTTGCTCAAAATATTCATGTATATATTCATATATACATGATTATATATTTATATGACAGTTACATTTATATTTGTTAAACTCCCTGTGCCAGAACTGAGTACTCTTGTGTCCCCACCCCACTTCCATTCCTCTGACTTCCAGGGAAAAATATTAACATGGTTATCAGTGTAGTAGTTTGAATGAGATGTCCCCCACAGGCTTGGGCATTTAAATGTTTGGTCTACAGTTGGTGGTGCTGTTTGGGGAGCCTCGGGTGGTACAGTTTTATTGGAGGAAGTCTGTCACTGGAGGCAGGCTTTGAGGATTCAAACACTTGACCATGCCCAGTCCACTCTCTCTCCTTCCTGCTTGTGGATCAAGATGTAAGCTCTCGGTTGTTCCTGCTGCTATGTTTGCCATCTATTGCCATACTGGACTCTTATCCCCCTCCCTCGGAAAGTAAGACCAAATAAACTCTTTCTTCTATAAATTGCCTTGGCTATGTGTTTTATCACAGAAATAGAAAAATAACTAATATAATCAATGTGTATCCTTTTGAATTATATTTTGATATTTTAAAACTGATTTGTGTGTGCCTGATTAGAGATGTGAGTATAAGTGCATGTGTGAGTGTATGTAATTTTCAAAAATGGTATCAGAGTGTTGACCTTTTAGTTCGTGTTTTTCACCAAATTTTATCTTTTTAGGATAAATGCTATTCATTCTTTCAAATGCCTTGTAAGTAGGCCAGCATTATTTATCCCTTTCCACATTAACAGGCACTTGGCGTTGTTTCCTTCCTGAATGCTCTGAGCAACGCTGCAGTGAAGAACACTGCACATACCCTCTGACACATGTACAATTTGGTGAGATGCCTAACGACAGAACTGCAAAGGTTTGCAGAGCTTATGCATTTCTTAATGCTGCCAATGCATTCCTTGCAATGGATCAGTCAATGATTTAGGGTGATGGCTCGATAGAAGAGGGAGCAAGTTGAGAAACAAGGAGAATTCCTTTGCATTGTATTGAGAAACCTTAAAAACCTCTGAGTATTTCATGGGCAGATGGGCGATTATAGGAAAGAGAAAACAGTTATAAGGTAAAGCCAATATCAAGATTCAAGGTGCATCTTTGGTCACTGTGATCCTTATTGGCAGCATCCAGACCTCAGTGAAGATAGAAATGACTGGGAGCTCCTTAAAAATAAAAATCCCTCTGGCCCTCCTCATCACACTGTGGCTGAGGAGACTGTTTATGGGCCTAGAGATCTACTTTCTGCACACACAACACAAACACACACACACACACACACATTTCTAGTAGTATAGCAATGTTAAATAAACCAAGATATAATTTTATAGCCCTCAAAATAAATTCGAGTTGGTAATAACCTAAAAGCCTACTGTCCCTTTCTCATAAGTAGATAACCAATAAGGACTCTTCAAAGGAAAAAACCTTCATATTTTGATGATCATGAATTCTAATCAGTATATAAAATGCTTATTTACATAGCTTTGTAAAATGTTGACCCTTTAACAGAACAATAGTTATTATGCACAAATGCACATTTGAAATGTTAAAGGAATGCTTGCTAAAATGGCAACCCTTATTCTAGGTAATAATTATAACAATTCCAATGTTACAATTAAAAGTAACCATCAGGAAAGACACAGCTTTAGCCTCCACTCCTCCTTCTCCACTGTGTGGTCTTTGCTTCTTGCCTTCTCAAGTAGAGTTGGGATCCCTACCTGAGCTCTTACACCATGTACGTCACACCTAGGCCCTGGCATCCAGCGCTGTGGTACAGTTTACCTTTGAACAGACCCTGGTTCCTCTCTGAGCTGAGTTCTTGTTCTCCAATAGAGAGGTCCCATGCTAATCTTTGAGGACCTGTGTAGGATAGTGTGCCTGGCAAAAGTTAGTCAACCAGTCAACCAAAGAGCTGATAAAGACATCAGCCCTTCTGAATAGGTCCTAGAAACAAGGCATCTAATGAAATAAGAACATACAGCACAGGTTTTCTTCTACGGGGTTGGCTGGGAAATAGTTTTGCCTGTGCAGGCTGTTATGCCTTCTATTGCAACAATCTAACCTGTCACTGTAGCCTAACGGTTATTGACAATATGGAATCAAATGAGTGAGGCTGTGATCTGGTAAAACTTTATAAACATTAAAATTTGAATTCTAGTAAATTCTCATGTGTCATAAGACATTGTTCTCCTTTAGTTTTTAAATTATTGTAAAATGAAGAAAACTATTCTTGGCTTATGGGTCATACCAACACAAGCAGCAGGGGGTTCTAATTCTACCCTAGCAGATCTGACAGAAGTAGATGGCGGAAAAGCACAGGGCTAATAAATCAGGACAGACCGAGAAGAAAGAGGAGCCTAGGATAGATGAAAAGCAAGTTGGCCTCATAGGAGTGTGGTTTCATTGTTATTTTACTCTAATTTAAAACTAATTATACAAAGCTCTTATTTAATTGATGTCTAAAGAAGTCAGAGAAATAAAACGCTTTTGTTAACAGTCATGGCAATCTTAATTTAGGTAAATCAAGCAGGCAAACAGAATGCAAAACTTCCTAAATGACAAGGTTTTGCCATTTCCAGAGCTTCTAACCTCAGAGGTGCCAGCGAGCAGAAGTGCAGACAAAGGACAGGGGACGAGGTAGACAAAAGGGATTCTTTCTGAGAATAACCTGAGATTGACTGTCCTGTCCCCGTCCATGTTCCACCCAGTCCCACTACATGAAGTTATAGATGCCTCTTAAGTTGAAAGGGACTCAGAGGCAGAGCCTGCTCCTCTCATTAAAATAATTATAACTGTTTAAATAGCACACATTGTTATTATATAAAAATCCCGAAATAAAGAAGCCAAGAGAAGAAAGCCCAAGTTAGAATGCCATGGCTACTTTGTATAGTATTTTCTTTGAGTGCAGTGTGTGTGTGTGTGTGTGTGTGTGTGTGTGTGTATGTGTGTGTGTTATATGTAAGCACATTTTTTAAGTTATTAAAAAAAAGAATTCTTCTAAATCTATTGCTGAAGAAACTTAAAAGATTGGTAAACTAGCACAAAACTGGACATTAAACAAGTTTACAAAGAAAAGAAAGAGAAACTCAGGCCAAATTATTCCCTATTATCACCTAATAGAAATAAACACTTAGCAACTTGCCTTGTCCTCAGAAAATAATGCGATAGACTAATACACACAGAAGTGAATCAGAAGGCCAAGTGTTCCTGTCAGTGTAGCCTCGGCCATGTCTCCTTCATCAGAGATTATCTTAGGTATCAGTAACACTAAATAACATGGCAGTCAGTGGGCTGGCAAGTCCCAGAGAACACACGAACAGGAGGCAGCCATTTAACAACATAGAAACCACACTTATTAAAAGCAAAATCTACTTGGAAATTTTAGCTTTCTTTTTAAAAAGCAGCTTTATCGTCACGTTAGGAATTTAGTTTTGTATTACATTGCCACCTGAAGGGAGCACCTGCAGGGCAAGATGGCATCACACATCTGCATAAGGCTTACCTTCTATTTCTGTCCAATCAGATCAGATTTAATCACGAGTAAAAGCCATTTCTGATGTACCATTCATATCAAGAAATCCAACAAACTGACATCACACAGAGGGAGTTACGTTTTTGCCATTGTTCTCTGGCAAGGACTGGAAAGAATGACATTGTAAATCAGGAATAATTGGGGGAAAGAAGCTTCTAAATGGGTGGTATGCAAAGTTGTTTATGTGACAGCTCTCTTTAGAAAGGAAGTGTATGCCTTAAAGTAATAAAATGGAAATTGAGAGGATGAGAGAACCTGACCAGGCAGCTAGATGGGAAGACATAGAAGGCCCCAATCTTCCTAGTGACAATTAAGTGTGTCCAGTTCTGAGGGACTGGTGAACCAAGCCAGAATTTTCATTCTATTAATTATCAAATGCTCTCAGTCCAGGGTGTGACCAAAGATAAGGAGAGAAGGGAGGCTAGACCCTTGTGAAATGCCAGCTAATGTCAAATCAGAATCAATCATTCTGGGGAACTAGAACATATGCCAAGGTATTAGAACAAGAAAATGTTGTACTGTATTTTTTTATTATGATGGTATTATCTTCACATAATGATGCATGCTCCAGTTTCTCAGATGCCCCAAAGAGGTAGCATTTGTGCCAGGCCCTTAAGTTTTTAATGTAAAGTAGAGATTCTTTATGGCAAAGAACGGAATTTCAGTCAACACTGAGCTCCTGGATAACCAACACTTTTTACTTACCAAGCATCCTTTGAGGATGGCAAGTACAGTATCATTTTGTTTGTGTATGTGGGGGGGATGATTTCCAATTGGGTGACTTTGCTTATAACATATGGCAGCTGAACACCCTACTGCAGTATTACGTGAGAACAGCTATGGAAACTCTGTGCTAGAAATGCTGACTTGTAGTAGAACGACAAGAGAACAGAAGTGGTTGGAGCTGAGACTTTGCAAAGTCAGTTCTCCAACAGGTGACGTCTGATACTTTCCCTGAATACGTTTAGTCTTTCTTTCATTTATTCATTCAACAAATAATCACCAAGCACCTACTTTTACAGACAAAGCATCGTCTAGATGCCAGGGATAGAGCAGTGATGGTCAGATGGGCACTGCCAACTCATAGAGCTCATCATTCAGGAGAAGGTGACTACAGCAAACAACCAAGTAAGTGACATATAAAGTTTATCTGATGGCAACACATGGTGGGAGGGGGTTAAGAAATGCAAGTGGGTGGGGAATGCTGGGACAGAAGGATGCAATTCTCTGACCAACTGGGGAAGGTATCTTAGGGAGGGAGGCACAAGTATGGGGAGACATCCCTAAGGACTGAAGGGCTACATCCTGGACACAGCAAGCAAGATGGAGAAACAGAAGTTGTGGGGAGCAGGAGAGTGTAGTGTCCTAGAAGCTTCTGGGGAAAAAAATCTTTCAAGGCAGGAAGAGTAAGAAAGAAAGGAAGTCTGAAGCTGACTCAGCAACAAGAAGTCACAGGCAACACTTTATAAGGCACTTCCCTGCAGTACTGGGTAGAAGAAAGCCTGTTAGAAACTGGGTTCAAGAAGAAGGTCCAAATGAGGAGCAGAAGGGAGGAGATCATGAGCAAGGAAGTCAGGACCGCGAGGGGCGCACTCACCCACTG
>LOEQ01000703.1:259128-272583 GCA_001685075.1 Bramus lutescens | reverse complement strand
AGGAAAGGAAAGGAAAGGAAAGGAAAGGAAAGGAAAGGAAAGGAAAAAGGAAAAGAAAATAGACTTAACTTGTATCTTTCTTTTGCCTAACCGAAGGTCACAGACAACGAAATTCTTAAGCTGGAAGTATTTGACAATGGGTTAAAGTAGGGTTGATCTCTAATTACTTCTGCATTTCCACTAGTTTAAACTGCTAAGCTGTCTGTTTGCTTTAAAATAGGTGGCTGTCCTCTCTGCTGTGTCCCTTCAAATAGGGTTTCCTTAGCCTCTGCCAAAAATTGCTGGAGAGGGTCTTTTGAGAATCATTAGTCTTAAGACAAACAAATGGAGCAGAATAACTTCTCCCTGCCTTATGAGCATGGAATCCACTGGAAGCAGTATCTCCTGGTTCTTGCAGAGGCCTCCAACCTATCATAAAGAGCTGGTCATTCAAGAGGAAAAAATGTAAGAGACAGTCAGGTCAACAGTTCTCCTAGCCCACTTCTGCTTGTTTGTTTCCCTGGTCACCAAATTCTATCTTTGGAGAGTAGTAGATTGGTAGTAAACCCAAACATGTACACTATGATCATGCAGGGAGGAGGCAAAAGAACTGGACCAGGCATAAGAGACAATGGGACTCTGGGGGGCTATAGAAAACTGGAGAGGCACACTCTAGCAGACAGTGTGGCTTCTCCTCAGCTCTAGCCAACTACTAACGCAGACACTGGAATTTTTCTAGTAAAATTACCTCCTATAAAAGTGTCTGAAATCTGTTTAGATTTTTAAACCAGTAATGTGTGGCAGTACCACCAAACAGAACGCATGTGGGTTGCTCTAGCCAGAGGCTGGTTTGCAACCTCTAGGTAAGAAAGAATAGCAAGGTAAACAAACTGGCCACCCCTGGGAAGCCTCTGATCTAATAGAAATAAGAGAGACGTTCAGCAAACTGTGCCATGGGCAGAAAGAGGTAGACATAAAAAGGGAGAAAGAGAAGATAACGAGAGCTTAGGAAAGCGAGCAGTGCTTGGAAGCAGGAAGGAATCGTGTAGGCTGAAGCTAGGAGGAGGGAGTTTGGGCAGGCAGAGGCTATGGAGCAGCCACTCCAGAGAGAAGGAAATGACTGAAAAAGGGGAAAGATGGACCAGGAAAGCTGTCTGAGAAATGACCATGAGACTAGTCATGTTTCAGCTCCACCAGTATCCCTCAGTGTCTGCCGACAATGCATTCCATAATAGAGACACAGGGCGATTATCAGAGACAGAGCTGCAAAGTCCAAAGGGGCTGAAGACTGTGGAGGGTTTCATCATCAAGGCAATGGTAGAACTGCTTATAAAGTTTTAGGTTTGTTTTATTTTGGTTTTTTGTTTGTTTTGCTTTTGTTTTTATGAGACTGGGTTTCTCTGTATAACAGCTCTGGTTGTCCTGGAACTAGCTCTGTAGACCAGGCTGGTCTCTAACTCACAGAAATCCACCTATCTCTGCCTCCCAAGTGCTGGGACTAAAGGTGTGCACCACCACCGCCCGCTGCTTCTGCCTCTAAAGCTTTATTTTTGCTTTTTTTTTTAAAAAAAAAAAAAACAGAGCAAATTGAAGCATATGTGTTCCAAGTTCTCTAGCTGCAAGGCCATGGACTGGAAGGGACTCAGCCATTGCAACCAGGGAGAAGGCTTTACTAGCAGCCTGGGAAAGACTGACAGCTTAGGGAGTTAGTGCTAGAAATAGAAAGAAGTACATGGATTCAAGAACTAGAGAGAGCGGTTCAGTCAAAACTAGCCAGGCCTGGTAGTGGAGGCCAACAAGTGTGAGGACAACAAGGGACCAGCGGTCACGATACAACTCCATGGGAGNNNNCACAAGCACCAGTGGCTGAGCAGCTACGCAGTTCCATGCTGGCAGCATTAAGAAGTCTGATGACTACTAAAAAGAACATGGGTTTGGGCAATGGGATACATGGCTGATGGGGAGGCAGCCTGAGAAGTTATAGGAGCATCCATATCAGACAGTGATTGTATCAGAGACATTAACTGCAGCTAATGAGATTACAAATTCTCATTGCTATTTGATTTGGTAGCAAAAAAAAAGTATTACCATTTCTCGTGCTTTTAATTAAAACTTCATTTTGAATTTTGTCTTTGAAGCTTGGGATGGAGAAAGCAGAGTAGAGTTATGTTGTGATACGTGCCAGTGTCCTTCATTAGTGCTCACCTCCTTCTATTCTGATCCCTTAAGAATTCCATGGAATGGTATTTAACCATTAGGTGCTACCCTTTCAGGAGCCAAGGCCTACCTTGTCTTGTAACCACGAGCATGTCTGCATGAACTCAACCCACTGTTTCTAGATCCTAAGAGAAATATGAATACTTTCTTCTAAAAAAAGTACTTCTTCAAAGTACTTAGGCTTCAATCATAGGATTGAGAAAAAAAATGTAAGCCACCAGATCCTTAAAACTTCTGTTAAAAATGAAGTCTTTCTTACTTCTAGGCCAAACATACCCCATTATTCTCTCATGATCCCCGTAAGTGTTACACTGTTAGCCTTTTTAAAGTCACAACATGCAGATGATCAAAATACACATCAAATGGAGTAATGAAAATAGCCAGGAATGGGAGGGCATAAGCACAGAATCAATTCTGCCTTCTTTATTACTTCTTTACCCCCAAATCTCATAATTTGGTGTATATGAGCCCAAACTGCAGAAATTGGCCATTTGGTCCCGTATGCCCTGGCTCAGTCAGCACAGTACTGAAATATCACTAGCAAACTTAACATCTGCTGGATGATGCTCTGCTAAGGCTACTTGGAACGGACACTGTACACAGCCTACAGGAGGCTCCGAGCTACCTACAAGCTCTGCTTTCATTCCAGTGTCTGCGCCTCCCACAGCAGCTCAGGTAAATTCTCTGTGATAACCTAATCATGATGATTCCCTTTTCCTTGCTGATAATTGCTTTGTACCAACACACACACACACACACACACACACACACACACACACACATCAAAAACTGTGATAGTAAATCCTGGAGAACATCTTGGGAAGCATCATCATGACTCCTGAAGAGGCTCAAGAAGAGACAAACAAGGTTTTTTCCATTTCTGACAAGCACTGATGTGCAGGGACACAATGTAACATCTTATGACCCTGAGAGGAGGCTGGCTGAGCAGGAAATAACCAGTGTCCTTCAGAAGTCACAAATTAACCAGCTCTCAGGATTGACGTTTTGTGATGACATAACAGGTTCCTTGCTAAGCCATTTTGAATTAGGTTTTCTCTTTATTGAAGCCCAAAGCACCCTAAGCAATACAGTACCACCCATGAGAAGCAAGATGAGGTTCTGTCTGTGTGCCTAGCAACACGGGGATAATTGCACCAAGAGAGTAGGATTCACTTCGTAGTGTTTTGGGGGAAATCAGCTGTGAAAGGTTATTTTTAATAGTGACCCTTGATGTATAGAGAGTGCTTTGAAATCCTCCTACAGAGCACAGACAGTGTAATAAAGTTAAAGATGAGCCACTGTGGGTGATACGTGTGGGGCGTGCAACACACTTGGAGCCATCGAATGTGTAAACATCAGGAAACCACCATGAAGTTGGCCCTTATTACTCATCCATTGCGCTTCTATTCCACAATTATAAGACCAGGAGTTTTCTTTCTTGTTTCTGTTATAAGTTATCCCTGTCCCCTAGGCCTACCTGGTGAAGCCACAGAAATACACACACACACACACACACACACACCAGAAAACTGAGGCTTAAAGAGGCAGAACTGCAGAGATCCAAACTGGGCTTGATCTTCTTCAGAATGAAAATGCATTGTGTTTTTCATTAAATTAAATTAAATTAAAAGTAAATTCATGTGCTTAGAGCTCAATTTAATGCAAAATCTGGAGAAATCAAAACAAGATTTTAAAAAAGACCAATTTAATAAGGACAATAATATCATTTGTATTTGATGTGTTAATTTTCTTCCTCCATCTTTAATAAGCTTCACATTTCCAACTCCTATTCTTCTTTAATACTATCTCCCTCTCCTCAAAAATGTTTATATATAGCTGGGCAGTGATGGTGCACACCTTTAATCCCATTTAATCCCAGCACTTGGGAGGCATAGGCAGGTGGATCTCTATGAGTTCAAGGCTAGTCTGGTCTAAAAAGTGAGTTCCAGCAGAGGCTCCAAAGCTACACAGGGAAACCCTGTCTTGAAAATAAACAAACAAACAAACAAACAAACAAAAAACCAACAAAACAACAACAACAACAAAACCAGCAACAACAACAAAAAGTTTATATATGGTCCCTCCTGCAGGTCAGTGGCTCTCAAAGGTCTGTGTGTGCATTAACTCTCGGGGAAACAACCCAGAAATGCAGCACCTGCCAGCAGAGACACAGTAGGGCCCAGAGATGCCAGTGTGAATAAGCACTCTGGGTGGTTCCAGCCACACTTGCAGGCAAGTGACTCCAGACTGCATACTAGATCCCAAGACACAAATAGAAAACATCTAATTACCATAGTAGATTTAAGCTGGATCAACACAAACATACGTTCGGTTGCCTGTAATTTTGATGTTCCCTCTGAGGTCTGGAACAAACCCAACTTTTCTGTGACTTGGATACATCTTAGTAATAATTTTGGTTTAGAGGTCAAGGGTTTTATCTTTTCCTTCTAAGCCCCACCCCAGCCCCCAAATGCATTTTTTCTTGATACTTAATCTATAATTTATATAAATATAAAACTTTATAAAATATAAAACAAACATAAAACCCACAATACATAATGTCTAACTTTCAGCCAGAGGCTGAGCTACCCAGGCAAACAGTAGGTAAGAAGAGAAGAAAACACTGGGTTTTCTAACAGTCAGCCCTGAAACCAAAACTTAGGAAGGAAGCTGACCATTAAGCAAGTGGCCAGGAACAATAGTTAAGGCCAGTCCTAGGCTAAGTCTGAGCCTGTGAACACTGGACTTAAACAAAGCTCGTGCCACGAGCTCAGTTCCCCTCATGGCGAGGCTCTAAAATAAGGAGAGCAGTGTAAGCCAGAGAGCACTGTTCAGGTAGTATCTGAGACCTCCTTAGCTCGAAAGAAACTCTGAAGCTCTGTGGACCAGCAATAGCCTACAATAAGGAACAGGAGCTAGGTGCTTGTGATTGGCAGACGACTTGGTGCGTAAATGAACAAAGAAATGGCATAAGGCCAATACAAACTGTCATCAAATAACACAAAAGGCTCTAGACATGCAATGGAATAAACAACCCCAGAAAACAAATAAACAACAACAACAAAAATAAACAAACAAAAACTTCCGTATAAATCGGTTAAAAGGCAAGTCAAGACCACTGGCACTTGTATATTCTATCTAGTTGTAGACATCTTTTTTTTTTAAGATTTATTTATTCTATATACAACATTCTGCCTGCATATATGCCTACATGCCAGAAGAGGGCGCCAGATCTCATTACAGATGGTTGTGAGCCACCATGTGGTTGCTGGGAAATGAACTCAGAACCTCTGGAAGAGCAGCCGGTGCTTTTAACCACTGAGCCATCTCTCCAGCCCCATAGTTGTAGACATCTTAAGTTGGAAAGAGGATGGACTGTTTTTATTATTTTAATTGTTTTCTTCTTTAAATAGTCTTAGCAGTCCTCAGGGCAAATTACAATCGGGAAAAATTTCAGTATGGGTTCTGATGGGTCACCATTAACTCTTGATCTAATTAAGCTCATTCAAATCGCACTGCTTTTGGCTAGTTTCCAACCCTTCTCTCTTCCAGCTGCTTCCAGCCGGGCCACACAGTCACCTGAAGACGCAGGGGCTGTCACCCACTCACATGCATCCTTTATATACTCAGCTGAGTGTTTACCCGCAGCCTCCCATCTCAGTGTCTGCCTGGGGGATGCAAAGCTCTGTTTGTAATGACAGAAACCAGCTTTCTAGGTAGTTAATACCTGACTGTGGAATGTACGAACGAGCAGCAAATCCATCTCAGAGCATCAGGAGCTGTTTTCTGAAGCCAGGCTTCCACTTCTTTACACAAATGCCATCAGGGTTCTTCTGACATTCTGGGGGCATTCTCCCTGCAAACTCACGTTTTCAACCATGCTTCCTAATTATTTCTGAATATGCAGTTCTGATATGGCATCCCAAAAAGAAAAAAAAAGATCAATAATGGAAAATTCCTTGACTCTGCCTACTTGTTTCTCACCAGCACTCAGAACATTCGCGGTTCTTTATAAGAGCCTTTTAAACCTTTATGGTAGACATAAGTGCCGCCGCCACAAAAGGTAACATCAAGTGCTTGACAGGTGTATGAAAAATAACCATAACAGTCTCCTACAGATGAGTGTCAGCTTACCTGAAGGACATGTTTAAAGGCATGAGCAAAACACTACAGGGAAAATTTGAAACACATGACTTCAGTGAGTTTGCAGCTTCATGGGTTAAGCAAACGCTACGTATTCACCCATCATCACCACTAACTGCTTCAAACCCAGATTCTGTGACCACACAGCATGCTCTTTCTTACTCATCCAAAGAACATCTAGAGCCCCAAACTCCATGGGGACCTGACATAATAGTTGATTTACTCTGGACCGCCCTTGATCACCACAAGAGCAAAATCCCCTGCAACCTCTGGTGGCCTACCCTGCAGCCCTCTGAAGGCTCCTTGGCAAAGGCCACCTGGCGCTAACTGTGTTCTCTGCAGTTACCGCAGGACATGCTTCTTTCTTGAGCCTCCAGCCTACCTGATGCAACAGCAGGAGGGAGAGCCACAATGACATCACTGTGAATGACCTCACTATGAATGACCTCACTGTGAAGGTGAGAACTCTCCAGGGTGGGGAAGGAGCAGGAGGAGAGGAACCTACTTCGCCAGGTGATTCATGAGCAGCTGCAGCATCTGCCGGTTCTTCTCTGGGAGCCGGTGAACAAGGCTGTGGATCTCAGAGACTCGGGTCTCTTGGTTTTCCAGCTCTGGGAGGGAAGTAAGGGGATAATGTTTTATGGGAGTCACAGCTGAGTGGCAAGACAAGACCAAGGGAAACTAAAGCCTCAGCCCTAACACAGGGAAGATGTTCTCGAGGATTTACAAGTCTGCCTTGTGTGCGTGCCTAGGACCAGCATGGCTTCCTTGGACAGGCCTATCGATGTGCTTTCTGTATCAGAGTTCATCCAAACACTGTGATGAAATGGAGCTTGTCAACTGCACACCCAAGGAGGGAACAAACACGGGAGCAGCTGGCTCCATAGAGGGCCAACTTCATTTCAAGAAAGAAGGAACGTTACGCACTTGTGAAGTGGTAAACAAATATTATGCGAACATTACAAAAGTCTCAAATTTCAAAATAACGTATCCAGATGCATCAAAGAAACCACCCTTGTGCCTAAGTTATGTGCCACACACCAGCCTAGTGGAAAGAAAGCAGTGACAGGTAAAATACTTAGATCTTTCTGTCATTCCATAACCTGTAATACATCCTGACACCTTTAGATTAAGTTTGGGGAAGTGGCTTCGTTTCTCTGGGAAATAGATTGCTAATACTCATCATACCTATTTATAGAACTGATGTGAGGTTTAATTAGAGAATGGATGCTATGGGGTTGGAATCTCTCCCGAAGAAGAATTCACATAAACACCATCTTCACTCACCCATGCCTTTCCCCACCTTGGTGAAGAGGACAAGCTCAAGTATATAAGGCTATCAGAACATTAGGTACTTACAAAAGTAGGCCAGTAATGTTACCAGGGTAAACAAACCCTAAAGGCTAAAAGGAACCAGGGACACGCACAAGCTATGGGCATCGTAATACCAAGATCAGTCCTGCCAGGTTTAAATCTGATAGAGAATCTAACTGCCCCACGTAGACAGATTCCAGTATACTTAGGGTAGCTTGACCCTAATCCCTATGTATTTTAATACCAGTAATATGAACTAGGGGCCTCAAATGATAGAGTCAAAGAATGATCAGACTGTAAATGGAAGACACGGTGGAAAAAGGACGGTGACATTACATAAATGGTGTCATACTCAGGGAAATATTTCCAACTCTCAACTTAGGAAATGTGCAATGTCTGGTTCATTATGCATAATGTTACTTTAAGGATGGAAAGAAAACCCCAAGGAGTTACAACTCCAATCATCAAAACTAGAAGGGCAAAACTGCTTTTCTGTCTCCTCTCTCCCTCCTTCTATTCCTCTCCCTCCCAGACAAGAAAAATGCCTCTGGTGTTTTCCTCTTCCACTGGAAAGTCAAAGCCTAAGTGAAGCCCCAGCAGCCTTGACTCCATTTCATTTTTATTTTGATACAGAATTTCAAGCTTGTATGCAGACATTTTGCATGTAGAATGTGGCAGGCTAGACAGTATTTATTTTGGGATTCTGAATGTTCCTCGAAATAGAAAAATCTATTCTTTTTCTCCTTGAAACTTCAACCAAAAAAATGCTTACTTGCTGCTTTGATGAAACTTCTTTGAAACTGGTACATCATGAGTGGTCCTGGAAGCATTCTAGAATAAAAATACAGACACGGACAAGTCAATTCCACAGTAAGATGACCACTCTTGGTAAGCAGCACCCTGAATACTGGCAAACAGCACAGCCCAGCTCTAACATGCAGGGCGTGAAGAAACAACAGCAATTGATGTAGCAACACTGACTGAAAGCATGTGACATTTCACCTGAAATTCTCAGTTTAACATTTCCTTCACCCCTTCCCCACCACCAGCATTTTGTTATGATGTGGGAAGTCGTTCTGTATATGTATTGCTTTTATTGCCAAATGAATAAAGAAGCTGCTTTTGGCCAATGGGTTAGCAGAAAAGGACTAGGCAGGGAAAACTAAACTGAATGCTGGGAGAAAGAAGGCGGAGTCAGAGAGAAGCCATGTAGCCGCCAAAGGGGAAAAACACAAGCTGCCAGTTAGAACCTTGCTGGTAGTCCACAAGCCTCATGGTGAATTATAAAATAATGGAAATGGGTTAAATTAAAATGTAAGAGTTAGCCAGAAATACGCTTAAGCTATTGGCCAAACAGTATTGCAAATAATATAGTTTCTGTGTGATTATTTCTGGAGTCTTGGCGGCAGGGAAATGAACAAGCAGACCCCTACAACATTGTTATATCACCTAGGCTAAATTGGAACTCATTATCTTGCTTCTACCTCCCAGATGCTAGTGTTATAGGTGTTGGTGCCACTCCTCCCCTCTCTCTTTTTGAAATGCACAGCTACAGCTGTGCATCAGCCACACAGCNTGGCCAAACAGTATTGCAAATAATATAGTTTCTGTGTGATTATTTCTGGAGTCTTGGCGGCAGGGAAATGAACAAGCAGACCCCTACAACATTGTTATATCACCTAGGCTAAATTGGAACTCATTATCTTGCTTCTACCTCCCAGATGCTAGTGTTATAGGTGTTGGTGCCACTCCTCCCCTCTCTCTTTTTGAAATGCACAGCTACAGCTGTGCATCAGCCACACAGCGGGAGGAGCGGATGCAGAAGTCCAGCACAAACCCAAAGGCCTCCTTTCAGTCAGGAGTCATCCCTGAGCAAGAATGCATTAGGACATGCCTGAGAAACAAGCAACCAGCTACATATCTGCATCAGCTGGCCTTAGACTCTCAATTCCCCAGAAGCTTGCTGTTGAAATCAGTGTTTATAGAAATACCATAAAAATTTTGTGCATGTCTTTTGCTTCCAAGAGGAGTATTACTTCAAAGTACATAAGGGATACAGGGCACTGGATCAACTGTATGTGAACATGATTAACTACAAATGAACTTTTTCTGATAATTCAAATAATAATCAGGGCAGAAGAGATAGCTATGCGGTTAAGAGCACTGCCTGTTCTTCCAAAGGTCCTGAGTTCAATTCCCAGCAACCACATGGTGGCTCACAGCCATCTGTAATGAGACCTCAAATAATAATCAAACACCCTTCATCATTTGTGGCTCAAATTTCATTCATCAAGCTTCCCAAGCTCACCTCTTAGTCACCCCTTCCACTGAATCTTACTCTCGGTGCCCCCAAATAAAGCCTGCGTTACCAACTCCTTTTCTGTGGCTGCCTTTGTTGCTGAACCACATATATCTTTATAGAGTCAGTACAGAAGCTTACCTAACCCATGATTTCAGTTCTCCTGCTTAAGACTACAACCCATCTTCCTGTGTAACTACAGCACAGAATTTCAGTGTTCCTACTGAGTGCAAGTTTCAGGTGTGTGTGTGTGTGTGTGCACGCAAGGAGGGGAGGAAGACACAGAGACAGAATGACTGAGATGTAAGCAGTGAGCCAATAGTAGAAATGAGGGATAGAGGAGAGCAATGATAGTGTATATAATAGTATATAAAGGTACAAGGTAATATTTTCTTTCTCTCTCCCTCCCCTCCCCTTTTATTCAGTTAACTGCACCAGAAGAGACTAAACAGGAGTCTCCAAATGGCAATTTTCTCCATATCTACCTTCTCATTTTTAAGAACCAATATAAGCATTATATTCTGTGTAAAACACAGAACAGTCGCAATAAGCTGGGTGTGTGATCCAGTCTGTTTAAAGAAGTGACAAAGGAGTTCTTGCTTTCTTGGTGGTTAATTCAGGGAAGGCCATAGTTTAGGGCATGTCTAAGGCTAATCATCTTAATACATCTCATTAAGAGAAGAGCTTTCTAAATCACTCATGGCACAGCTGCACAGTGACAGCCTATCAACCCTGGGCAATTTATGATTGGCCTGATTGGCTGAACTTAATGCTCCCACACAGAAGCTGTTTCCACAGCTCAGCCGCCCACCCAGAAGCTCTCTGGAGGCTGCAAATAAAACTGCTTTCTTCCTGACAGCATGCTAGCTAAGTGGCTTGCTGCTCTCGAGCGGAAGTCCCCACCTCAGGTAGGTCTTGAGAGCACTAGTGACGGTCTTTATCTCCCACTCTGCACAGATATCAGTGTCTGTCTCAGACGCTGCTTTGGGATCTAAAATGAAGAAAAGGCAATAAACAAGACAAAGCATAAAATACATTAACAGCAAATGTTCATACATGAAACATGAAAGCCCTTGACAAAAAAAATCAAAATTAAAGAGACATTTATTTTGTCTATTGCATTGGAGATATGTTTAAAAATCCAAATATCGATCATCAGAAGAATATGGCAGAAGTGAAGGCATTACTCAGCATGCAGATTGCCAGAGACAGCTGATGTCAATTCATACATAGCCATCCTGAATGGTACACAGGCAGAGGTCAGGAAGATGAACAGCTTCATGGGTCATCGGGTAGCACTGTCACGGGCAAGATGGGCCAGGGCACATACAAATGGGCCAGAGAGGCAGCAGAGCCTTTAGGTGTGTGGAGGCAAAGCCTGTTCTTTCTCAAGACCAAGACATGTTCCGCAATTCCAGCTCACATCCTCATTGGCATACGCACAGTGCCTCAGTTTCCACTGAGATTTTCTCTTTTATCACTCCTTCTTGAATTGGGAAGTGAAAACTAACAAGACAGCTCAAAGGCACAACCCAGAGTATTGAGGACAGATTCAGGGATGTTGTGGAACCTGCCTCACCCCACTCTGCTCACCACAAAGTGACTTCTCTAGGAGACAAGCTACCGTTTGATGTACTTGCTGGTGAAGGTTATTTAAGTGCCAACATGTAGAGCCTCAGAGAAGGTTTCAAAACCAAGTCACAAAAGAGAGACTGTGAAGTGTGGAAGACAGGTTCAGCACTTGAACCTAGGCAAAACTTTTTAATTAAACAAGTCAGCACCCTCCACCCCTTATCTCTTGGAAAAGTCCTTAAGTTCAGAGTGGGTGGAAGGGCTCAGATCTTGGGCCATTCCTGAGCCAGTCACAAGGACACCAGAGAAGCAGTGTGCCTTTAGTTGGTTGTCCCGAGTTCATGTGCCCCACCTTTGGAAAGAGTAAGAAAAGGCCACACCATGGTTTAGATCTGGTTTTCCAGTCTGATATTTAAATGGCATGCCAGGTAAACACTGACTGAAAGTGGACTATCTCTTTCTCCAGTGCATGTCCACTGGAAAAGGAGATGAGTCACCAGTCACACTTTTCCGTTTGCTAAGAAAGAACCCACATTGGTCCTAGTGGGATCAGGTCAAATACTCAAGAATGCTCAAGAATTTAACCTATAATTCCTAAGAGAGAGCACAATCCTAGCTGTTCCCTACTGAGCAGGGTGTTTCTCTGACATAGATTTATAGACGAAGTACAGAAGGGCATTCATTAGCTCACAAACTGCCACTCCTGAAGGCAGGATGCTCGTGTAATGTTCACACATGACCATGGGCAATATAATTTTCTTTAAGCATGAGAGAAACAAGAAAGGACCATTTTCATAGACTGACAAATCCCATACAGTTCTACTACAGCAAATGTCCTGAAAGGTTGGAAAATGTACTTTTCCTACTATCCCGATCTCTGAGACTTCAATTCTTTTCCTTCTCTGTCATATGAAGCTTCCTGTTTTCTTTCTGCAGACAGACAGACACCAGGCTGCACTGTGCTTAGCATGGTCTTCCTCCCATCTGTCCCCAAAGCACCTTAGCACTGTGACACTTCTTGGTTTTTGGATTCAAGACAAATGTTACTGTACATTTTTCTGAGGAACAATCCAACTTCTACCCCAGAAAAGGGACCGTGAAACGACAGCAGCAGCAGTTAGAAGGTCTGAGAGTCGTGAACTGTTCCATGAACCACATTTAGCAAACTAATCATTAGCTTCCACTTTTCCGGGCTCTGTGAACATAGGAGTATTGCATAACATTACAGGGAGGAGAGTCAAATTACAGTCCAGCTGAAAGGTTTTTTATAGCACTGATGAGGCAAAGTTCATAACGTGAATGTGTCCATTTTAATCCATTTAATATCAAAACTAAATTGAATACAACCACCCAAGTTACCCCATATTCAGAAAGAGTGGCCTGATGCTATACCTCCTTCCTGAGGCTCTTTTTGCTTAATGGACGTTTCCTGGTGGCATTTGAACATCTCTGAGGCATCACCTTCAAAGTCTGCAGAACTCTGAGCATTTCTCCCCATGCTGCTCCTCAACCAATGAAGAGCTTAGTGAGATAAGCACACACTGAGAGAGAAGCACAGTGTTGAAGAGGGCACATGGTTGATGAGCAGGGACTAGGTCTGCTCTTTCACCCACTACCACATGAATCCAGAAAATCAGGGGACACAGAGAAGTGGTGTTTCTGGGGGCTGAAGAGATGGTTCAGAGGTTAAGAGCATTGCCTGCTCTTCCAAAGGTCCTGAGTTCAATTCCCAGCAACCACATGGTGACTCACAACCATCTATAATGGGGTCTGGTGCCCTCTTCTGGCCTGCAGACGTACACACATAGACAGAATGTTGTATACATAATAAATAGATATCTAGATAGATTTCTAGATAGATAGACAGATAGATAGACAGATAGACAGATAGACAGATAGACAGATAGACAGATAGACAGATAGACAGATAG
>LOEQ01000703.1:236687-257299 GCA_001685075.1 Bramus lutescens | reverse complement strand
TTTCTTGAGTTCTTTGTATATTTTGGAGATCAGACCTCTGTCTGATGTGGGGTCGGTGAAGATCTTTTCCCATTCTGTAGGCTGTTGTTTTCTCTTGTTGACAGTGTCCTTTGATTTACAGAAGGTTTTCAGTTTCAGGAGGTCCCATTTATTAATTGTTTCTCTCACTGTCTGTGCTGCTGGGGTTATATTTAGGAAGTGGTCTCCTTTGCCAATGAGTTCAAGTGTACTTCCCACTTTCTCTTCTATGAGGTTCAGTGTGGTTGGTTTCATGTTGAGGTCTTTGTATCGCATTGTCTTAATTTGCATTTTTGTCAAGGAGGACAAGGACAAATGCAGAACACTCTTCTGTGCATGTTTAAAGTGGACGTTACTGAGGTATTCCTTAACTGTTCTATAACCATGCAGCTCCATGCACTGAAATTCATAGTTAAGTAGCTACCACCACAGCCCAGGACTCCATCAGCCCAGAACTCCTCCTAATACTCTGTTATATTTACTCCTCTTCCACCCACTGGCAATATCCGCACATGGCATAATGCTTCTGAAATCCAGCCATGCTGTTACATGTACAGTAGTTTAATCCTTTTATTAGTAAGTTCTATCCAGTGATCTGGGTACACCATAATCTGTTTATGCATTCCCTAGATGATGGACATCTGGGTGCATTCCAGTTGTGGCTGCTATGAATAAAGCTACTAGAAACATTTAGGCAGAGGTTTTATATGGAGTGCATTTTCATCTCTTAGAGAAATGCTGCATCATCAAGCAGGACTATATTAAAATCTCCAAGAACAGAACAAACGATGAAGAATGTTTTCCTTTAGATGAACTTGCATTTCTTTGCCATCATAATGAAACATTACAAAGACACACAGGGTAAAGGGGCATGAAGCCTGCATAGTACAGCAAAGTAACCTTTTAATTAACAATCTCCGGTTGCCAGAGGTAGGGCTCATGTGAAGACCCAAAGAAAACCTTTGAGAGCACCATGTTGTAGGCGATGGCCTAGTATGCCATCCTGGGGGAGGAAGTCAGGTGACACTCCTTTCCCACACATCTGGAGGGGAGGCTGCTTTCTGCAGGACTACAACAGCCCTGAGAACAGAACATAGACAGTGAAGTAAGGCTGGGCAGTAATGCCGCAAGAAGACCTTTATAACACGAGGACAGATTCAGAAGGAGAAAGTCAGCAGGATGTGGTGGAGATACGTGGAATAGCAACTCAGGGGTAGAGGCCAAGGGAGAAGGCCTTCAAGCTCATCTTCATACATAGTGTGTATGTGTGTGCACGTAGTGAGTCTGACATCCACCTAGCTACATTAGAGACCCAATCACAAAACAAAAACAAGCACAAAAATGAGGCAAGGGAACAAGAGAAGAACCATAGCCTTGGGGTTAACAGTTATACATATGCCAGTTCTTCCAAAATCTTAAGCAAAAAGTGGGACCAGGAGGAATTATTCAGGACTATAGAGTCACTCAAAACAGAAGATTTATGACTGACTGAATTGGCTGGTATCTCGTACAACAGCTTTTCAATGCATGGAAGAGGGTGGCGCTGAAACAGGATTTAGGAAAGTGACTGCAGACCGAGGAGAATCTGTTCAGAGTGAAGTCAGCAGCAAAGAGCTTTAAACCTCCTGGAAAGGCCTATGCAGTGTTTTCTGGTATAGAATATAGACAGCAAAGCATCTGGAAACATCTACTGTTTTATGTCAATGAAATTCATTAAAAAGTGGACACAATAAAATGAGCCACCAAAGTGAAATGGTAAAGGTGACAGCTGAAGGAGCAAACCACAGAGCAAAGTGTGCTAGTGAAGACACTGAAAATAAGATTACAAAATTATGTTGCTAATGACAAGAACACAACAGCAATTAGCAGCAGATTAAACTAGGGGCGTGAGTTTGAGGGGCAAGTCTGAAGACTTCCTGACAACAGCAAGAATAAGGCGAGCAGCAAACCCTGCAAGACCACGTATTCCTGAGACTCAGGTTTCCAGAGCAACAAACTGAAAAGCAATCTGTTCTCTAGAAAATCACCTCTAAAAGCTCCCTGTAGACCCAGTAAATGTTAGAGGTGATCCCATGTGATGATGACAGTAGTCGGTTGAGAAGGAAGAGTTCTCATTATGTAGTTATCAACAAGAGTACGCATATTTGAGGGAAAGGAGAGCTTGCACTTTATTTGAGTATAATCAAGATGTATTTAAGACAATTTTACTTCCATTTATTAATTCATTTATTTCTTTTGGAAGATGTGTTTGTGCGTGCGCACATGCGCGCATGCATGAGCGCTACTGAACATGTACAGAGTTTAGAAGACAATGTGTGGGAGTTGATTCCCTCTATCATTGTTTGTTCTGGGGATTAACCTCAAGTCATCAGACTTGGAAGCAAGTACTTCTTGAACTGTATTCCTGAATGAATTTTAAGAAAAGACAATTTTTTATAATCCTAGAAATAGGTGAGTTTGTTGAAGTATAATTCTCATCAAAGATAAGGAATGAGATACTGAGTTAGCAAAAATGTAAAATGTAGGACAAAAGGAAAAAGGAAAAAAAAACTTAGGACATGAAAATTTGGATAAACATGCTAGTAATACAGCTTCCAAATCTAAAATCTACATTAAAAAGTTAAAACACAAATTAGAATAATAATGGTAAGAATTAAAGCAGGGAAGTGACTTTTGTCAACACCAATAAACATGCTCAAAATGCTCAACTCAAATAAGATGGAAATAAGTCTTCAACATGCATTATTTACATGAAAAACAAGTGCTACAGAGCATGGCTGTCGTGGGAGACAGGTCCCTCTCCTTAGGCATGACTGACAGTGACCTGCCAACTCAGATAAGAGGCTGAAGCCATATACACCACTTGACCCAGAAACTCCACACTGAACATTAAACTGTAAGGAAATAAGACGTGAGCATTTCTTAACGTGTGCAGGCTCTCGACTCAGCAATGCTCCTGCACCTTTCCGGATCATCATTCCATTTGTATGTAGGCCAGGCTATCATGTGGAGCAGGAGACAGAAGAACGGGCCATGGAAATCATTGGTCTGAAGTGAAAAAGATACACAGCTTGTCTGCTTCCAAAGCGCATGCTCTTCACCTCTGCTACCTCTCCTCACAGGACACCCTGAGTCTTCCTAGAATGACAAGAAACTCAGTGCACCAGCACAGGAGGCTTGGTTCAGAGGCTCGGGTGCATCTACAAGAGGTGTGCCTGTAGGAGCAATGCCACAGGAGGACTTAACCTGGAAAACAGACACTAGAGTGCTGTATGAATACAGTCTGTTAAAACCCTAGGACAGTGGTTCTCAACCTGTGGGTCACAAGCCCTGGTTGTTGGGGGTGTGGAATCACCCTTTCACGGGGGTCACCTAAGACCATCAGAGAACACAGATATTTACATTATACTTCGTAACAGTGGCAGAAATTACAGATATGAAGCAACAAAAATAATTTAATGGGGATCACAACATGAAGAAGTGTACTAAAGGGCTGCAGCATTAGGAAGGCTGAGAAGCACTGCCCTAGAATATGCACTGTGTGCCCAGTGTTGTAAACATAGTAACACAGTATGCGATACTCACTCTCTTACTACATGCTAGTGTATCTGGTTTAAAAGAAGCTATGATTAAATGATCTCTTATCAATAAAACAGTCAATAAAGGCCCTCTCTGGTCTGAGGGACTCTTATTTTCATCTCTATGATTTTTGTATTGTTCTGAATTATTGCCAATAATGACTCATAATGTTCAATCAGAGAAAAGAATTCTTTAAAATATGCAGAACAGGGTAGGTGGTCAGCATGATGGCTCAGTGTACCACACTTGTGTCCAAGTCTGGCAACCCGAGTTCCCACCTGGGACACAGTGACTCCCACAAGTTCCCCTTGCCCCCCCCACAATTTAGCTTAATTTAAAAAATATATGAAATGGAAAGAACAGACAGAAAAGTAATGAGCATGAATGTAGCTGTTGTGTGTGTGCACATATGTGTGTATGTGTAAGAAAATTTTTAAGCATTTATCCTCACTTCTTAGTCTGGAGGTGGGAACAGTACGTATATTCTGTTTCAGGAAATCTGAGTCTCCCTGTGTCTTTTTCATTGCCCAAGACTACTGACCTTTGTGGCTAGGAGGAAGTAACCAGGGCAGCTCTTGGCAGGACACCAACATAAAGTGTACTGGATACTGCAGGGACTGTGAGGAACACTAACTAACAAGCTCTCTTAAGGAGCCCTAATGGTAAAGCAAAGCCATTCTCACCACTTCCGTTTTCCATCCCACCTACCGTCCTCCAACAAATTAAGAATACGGAAAAAGAACTAGTGATCAAAGTCAGAATCAGGTTTTACTCCTAAGCCATATTTGTAGTAACAAAAACACACAAGTCCACTTAGAAAGCCTTGGGACAAGCAGAAGCAATCTTATATTGTATCTGCATGTAGCTGGGTATAAAAAAGGCGAGACCAGAGGAGAGTGTGCATGTAGTTCATACTGAGCCCTGAAGGGTTTGCAGCTGAGAGCAAAATTTATTCTAGACCATTGGCTAGCAGACCAGGAGAAGAACCCAGAACTGATGAAGAGGATATAAAGGGAGACAGACTTGGACCCAGTGCACTGGCCCAACGATTCCAAGAGTACAAGATTCCACTGACTGATAGGGAGACTCACGGGTCCCATTCTTGGCATTGGGTTACATGGTACATCTGGTCATTTTTACCACTGGAGGGATCATTTAGATTCTGGTTTATCTGGAATGTTTTCCTGGCAGAGGCAGCTGGCCTTGTGACTGTCAGTCACTAGTTATTAACCTTTCACAACATTCTTAAGATGGTCACGATTACTTTCCTCTATACCTAGGTCAGCTAAGGAAGATAGCAAGACCAGCACCATGTGAGAGGGGAGGGCTGCTGAGAGCTTTGGTAACAACTGCCTCTTAGAGAATCTCTTTTGCTCAACGAGGATCACTTTAGACTGGCAGTCTTCTAAAACACTGTGATTCTTCTCGATAGTGTCGCCTCACATTATCATCTTTGAAGTCTGTTTGAAGCCTCATCTTATTGGTCTCTATATACAATATTTGATACTGAGCCCCAGCTCTTTGGTCTAGCCCTAGATGAGATATTCTCTGCCTCACCCATTGCCAACTTCCAGAGCTCTTCCATGATTACACGCATGTTCCACATTCTGTCACGTTTATCTAATGCTAGAATCTAATCTTGCTACTGTTGTGTCAGAAGCATTTCATTAATTCAGTAGCATTCATTACTTCAGGAAAGCATCCCTCCGTTTTCTCACCAATGATACTGCTCGGTCCATAGATTCATGAACCTAACATCATCTCTACCCGCAAGCCCAGACATAGGCATAGGCTCATTTATGTCCATCTGTTGAGGATAATGAGATTGGCTCCAAAATGAAAAGTTTATCATGTGAATGGCCCACACCAGCCAATCAAAGTCCTCTCTGTGGCCTTCTGCCAAAATTGTCACCCGAAAGACACTCTTCTGAATGATGCAAGCTCCAAGGACTGCAATGCCTGAGTCTATGGGGGACACTCCCATAGAGAGCAAAGCCAAAGCCGAGGCCAGCAGAGGACACAGATAATGAGAAACTAGAAGAAAGAAGGGAAAGGGCTCAGAGTGAGGATGGCACCAAAGTTGGTCTAGCTACCTAAGAAAATCCCTTTTTTTTCTGTGAACTATTCTGAATCAATTCCTGACTCTTTCCATGATGTATGTACCACTTAGAACTTTTAATAGAGCATTACTTCATTTGAAAAATTAAAACGAAAAGTTCCTCAACTCCTCAGCATAGGACTTAGAAAAGACCTCCTTAGCTGTTCGGTGCTAACTGCCTCTTTCAGCCTCAAGTAGCTCTCTCAGATATTAAAGAATAATCCCACAACAGGCTCTGGCATGCTATGGTTTGTATTTGCTCAGTCCAAATTCTTCTTCTCTTTCCTTCTCTATTCCACCTCCAGATCCAGGTCGCCGTAGTTGCTACATAATACACAACTAGGTGTTTACATCTATTAAACTCTTGATTCTTCCTTATATTGGCATTTCTCAAAATTAAGCCATATCAACATTTGGCCCAACAAGATCACTCTTGGGTACTTATCCTCTGAGAACAAGCAGCATACGCTTTCACAAAAATCCTCTATTAAAATATTTATAGCAGCTTTATTCATTATAGCCTAAAAGTGGAAACAACCCAGAAGACCTGCAGCCAATGAAGGTCTAAACTGTGGTATGCTCATAAAATGGAATATGACTCAGAAGTTAAAAAGAAATGAGCAAGTAATGATACAGATAAGCTGGGCAAATCTGGAATTAGGCTCACAAAAAAGAGACTCAATCCTAAAAACTTAAATATTTTATTAATCATTTATATAACAAGTAATTTCAAGGTCACAAATTAACAGGAAAAAAAAGAATAGATTTCTGGTCACCATGGTTAGAGACTGTGTGAGGAGGTGAGGCAAGGAGTAGACATAAAGGGGTATCATAAGGCCATTAAGGGGGAGGTGGAAGTGCCCTGCATTTTGACTATAGAAATGCCAGTATCTTGGTTATGGTAATGAAATGCAGCCTGGTATGATGCTATCATTGGAGAGAATTGGGGAAAGGATACGAAAGATCCATTACTGTTGTTTTTGTACAATGCATGTGTATCTTGCAATTATATAATAATAATAATAATAATAATAATAATAATAATAATAATAATAATGAACTAACTGCATCCCAAATCTGAACAGAAAAGTGAAAACTAAGTGTAGATTTGCCTCCCAGATACCATGGTTTCAAACAGCAGGTCTCGGTGTAAGTCCTAACACTGCGGAGTTTTTAAGCATAGCAGTGAGTGGCTCCCTCTGGCCCATATAAAGGAATAGACTTTTGCACATATGAAGGCTATTTTCAGACGCTGGAATGACAAAAGAAGGGACAGACACAAAAGAAAGGCCCATGCCTGTTACACCAAGTTAGAGGCCTGAATGAGAGTTAATCTTCACAAGTACCAGGCTCAGGTTTTTGTGGACATGGACAACAGCCACGGATCTATGAAATTTGATCTGTTTGCCATTTAGATCCATGTGACTCACTGAAGCTGGCTGCATAGCTAAAAATACAGGATATCTGCAGCCTAGGCAACTTTGGCTCATGGATTTTGATTCAAACACTGCACATTTGGAGGTAGTGGCTTTCTATTTATACATCGGCCAGGGACAGAGGAGCCTCTACTGCTCAAGTGACGGCTTGAAGTCTAGAAGCAAAAGGGATCATGAGTTTTATCTGCATACACAAACATTTTATCTGAGAGTTACACGACACCCTCAGTCTGAGGCACATGAGGCCCCGAGATCATCCAGGCTTGAAAGATGTCCTTTCTTGGGCATTGGGTGTGTCTTATTGAATACCTGCCTCCAAAGAGGGCAGAAGGGGTCATGAGCTATTAAAGACAGAGTAGGGTGTGGCAGTCACATGAATGACCAAGCAGCACTTGGACTGGGGTGCTGAGTCTAAAGACTGGGTGTGGTGTTCAGTTCTGCCATTTCATTTTAGTCTTGCAAAGGCCCACTCTGAACCTCTTCTGCTAATGCTACAGCCACCACTAGCAAGCAAGACAGATTTCTGGGCATCAGCATATCCTGATTCCTACCCCAGAGGCTACCTAGGAAGCTGAAAATCTTGGAGTAGGCTGCCCAAAAAACCTGCCTGGCAAAGTCCCTGCTGTACTCACCCATCAAGACACTCAGCAACTTCTGCACCCTGGAGTTGACCCCCACGATTCGGTAGAGTCCTTGCTCGTTGATCCCTGAGTAGAGAAAAGATGATGATTTAATTAGATGAACACTGGAACATGAATCAGGCCAACAAGGCCAAATGCTCTTCTGTTTTTCCTTCATTTTCTCTGTCCTTCTAAAAGCTGCTGTAATTAAAGTTCCCTGTCACTCAGCTAAGCTCTTAGCAAAGGAGTGGGATTTGGCGCAGATGTCTAGGGTTCACGGATGTGCTGCACACTCCAGGCCTCACCTTAGTTCAGTCATCAGCAGGAAAGATACTTCCCCCTCCCTTGCCAAAGGCAGTAGATAAAGAGTCTTCAAGATGCAAAATACATTATTATAAAGACATCATAGTTAACCAATTCTTACATTTAAAAATTCAAAATGACACGACGTTAAAAAATCACTCACAGAAGATAAATGACTTTCTATTTTTATACACAACATAAAAATACTGAAGTGTGGAAACATTTTCCATCTTAGAGGATACTAGTTCAGATTGAGAAATCAGAAAATTCATCACAGAGCAAAGGTGTTTATTTTTAAATACTTAAACAAAGACAGAATTTCAAACTACAGAACTTCTGTTCACTAAAATGCATGGACTGTACCACTATGGCACTTACAAAAGAAGGCAATTTGCATGCATGTGTGAATGTATGTGAATGTCTGTGCCTGGTCATGTGTGTGGGTCTACATGCATGCACATGCATACGGCAGCCAGAGGACAACCTCAGATTTCATCCTCGGGAATGTCATCCACCTCCTTCGAAACAGGGTCTCTCACTGATCTAGAACTCATTAACTCAGGTTCACTGGGTGGCCAGTGAGCCCCAGGGATATTCTGTGAAAAGGGGAGAGGGTTGGGGATCAAACTTAAGACTTCATGCATTACTGACACTCTTTCTCCTCAGCTCCAACAGGACATCATTTAGACCAAGTGATTAAAAATGGCTTTTCTCTTGCTGTCCCATGCCCATCATATCTAGAACTATTCAGAAACTAGGGCATTCCTCTCCAGTTCCCTTGCAAATTGTTAATGTGAAAGTTAGTTCATGTCACTTCTCTTAGTATCTTCCATGGATTCTTAAGTGTATATCATATTCCTAACTTCTTTTTTTTGTTTTGGTTTTTGGGTTTTTGTTTTGTTTTATTGAGATAGGGTTTCTCTGTAGCTTTGGAGCCTGTTCTGAAAATAGTTTTTGTACACCAGGCTGGCCTCAAACTCAAAATCCACCTGCCTCTGCCTCCCGAGTGCTGGGATTAAAGGCATGCACCACCACCACCCGGCATATTCTTAACTTCTTATGGTGCATACGAGGCTTTCAAGCTACTGGGTTACAGGGATATCAGACTCTGACAAGAATTTTAAGTGACTAAGCTTCCTTCTTGGCTTGAGGGCTAAAAATGGATGAGCACACAGCCTGCCTTAAGCAAGTATACTTGCTTATATGTATGATTCTGCCTTTATTAATCACAATTGTTCTCCTATTCTTCTCTCCTTTCTTTATTTATGTCTTTTCTAGGTTAGTGTCTCACTCTATAACCCAGGCTGGTCTTTAACTCCAAGCTCTCTAATCTCTCAGCCCTCTGAACAGACAGTAGGATTATAGACTAACACACAGGTTGCATCCTTCTCCTTTAAAATGAAAAGCAAACATAAACTCTTTAAAATTACATTAGATCTATAAGCTCATTAGAAACGTATAGATTATAGCTAAGGCAAATAGAAAATCAAAAGAAGAAAGTAAAAGAACGCAGAGAGCCACTAGTATCACATTGAGACCTGTGCAGAAGATGCCCTCTCAGTGGGCACCACAGGACGGGCTCAAGTAAGCCAGCTTGTTTGTAAATTGTATTTTCCATTTAATGCACTAAATATGGGCTGTTATAAAACCTATTTCTTTTTTTGTTTCATACATAATTCTTTATTGAATCTTTGGGAATTTCACATCATGCCCCCAAACCCGCTCTCCTACCAGTCCCCTCCATACCCACTCCTCACCCCTAAAAAGCATATTTCTATTTTTAGTCATTCACAATATTTTACTGCACAAATGAACCACCCTTGATTTAACCAAATTTTGAGGCATTTGATTGGTTTCCGGTTTTGTATTTTAACCACATCACTGTATAAACATTCTTTGGGTTCAATATGACCAACATCCTTATTTTCCAAGTTCAATTTCCAATTATGTCTATTTGACATTTTCTAGTATATCTTATGTACTATTACCAACCTGTCTTAGTATTTTGCTGAAGGGGGTCAAGCAGAAATAATCAAACATTAAAAACAAAAACAAAACCCTGATTCTATATGCTAACGTAATTTCTTTGGAAAGAGAAACCTATAGAACACATAAGCACAAGAACTCAAGAAGTTTTGTTACTCCCAGCCCCTACCCGTGTGTGTGTGTGTGTGTGTGTGTCCCTCTCCCTTTCTATTTCCCCACTAGTAAGGTTACAATTCTGCTTTAAAAGACAGAATTTCTTTCAAACCAATAAAAAGAGCAAGCAGGTAGAAGGCTGACGAATAAATAGACTCAATCTGACAATGATTCCAATCGTCTCAATAGAGAGAAGGCTAACAGCTTTCCTCAGAGCTACAAAGGACCAGGGCACTTAAAACTCTACAATGCCCTGGCTTGTGAGAGACTGCAGTGAACCAGCCTCCCCATCTAAATGCCCTGTTCCAATATACCTGGGAAATGTCAGTGTGGAGTAGGCAGCTAGCCCTTCCTTCTCTGTCCTCAATGGTTCTCTGGTCAAGGTCTGCAGACCAAGATCCTTCACTTGGGGTCCACACTCTAACCGAATCCCTGGAGAGTCCAGGGATCTGTGAACTGGATGGGAAAGCAGCCTTTATTTTCACTATCACTGACTTTGCACATTTCCTTCCCTTATGAATGGAGACAACAAATCATAGTGGTTTTCGCAGTACCCGCAACACAGTGCATAATCACAGATATTTTCCTAACTTCTTACAATGGTAAAGAAGGCTTACAATATTGCAACTTCCCTATTATGTCAGTTTTGAGACCGACCACTGCAAGTTATTAAAGAACTTATTAATGCAGAAGCATATCTATCAGTCTGTTGCAGCTATATTTTCAATTATTTTATTAGTAACTGAGTTTTAGAACGGGTTTTCATATGCCTAAGAATTATATTTGGATACATGTAAGACATTTTCATGATTAACCAGACACAAAGGTGACGTGAAATGGGTGGACAACCCCTGCTTCAGACCAATGTGACCTGTAGAAACACCCACAGTGGCACTAGGAGAGTTAATGAGTTACTTAAAATCAGAACCAGCAGGTAGCATGTCTGCTGCCTCCCCTTCCATGAGAACAACACCATCTGTTAGACTACTTTACCTCTGGTTTCCACCGCATGGATGCATTTCCTTATTATGCTGAAGCCGATGCTGTCCAACTGTGCGGCTGAAAGAACAAGAGAAGTGCAGTCAGGCCTTGCTTGTGCAAATCAACTCACTGCAAGGTTTACACACTGGAAGCCAACCACATGGTGTGGCCATAGGCTCTCTCCCCTTCCCTATGTGAGGACAAATAAGTAAAAGTAAAATAACAGTTTAAAAACAGGTGGTACTGATAAGAGGACCTACCACATGCCACATACATGCTAAGTGTTCCACATATATTATCTTAGTTCTCACAGTAACTTTGGCACTAGTCTCGGTTTCTAACAAAAAATGGCAGCACAGAGTGGCAGATACCTCCAGTTGGAGCCACAGGAATAACTGCTTGCAGTCTGCTCCATAAAGCAAACCAGTTAAGTGCTTTAGCTAGATTATGTTTTGTAACTGCAGCAAATCACCTGGAATGACAGTATTATTAGCTCTGTGTTATATATGAAAAAAACTGAGACTTGGAAAAGTGAAATATGACTGAAGTTGCCAAGTTAACATGTGGAGACTTGCTCTGGGGGCCAGATCAGTAAACTGCTTTAAATGTGACTTTGGATTAAAGTATGATTCTGTTCTGGTGACTAAAAAAGGTGGAAAATCAAGGGGCAAATGAAGGAAAGAAAGATAACCCAGATGAACACTGAAACGGCTGAGGACAAAGATGCTACCTGAGCCCCAGAAACAGTAGAGCCCCTCTCCATGGCCCATCAACAGGGGCAAAGGATCCTCCATCTCTTCCAACACCTACCAGCGCCACTCAGAAAATGAAAAAACCCACAGGAACAATTTTGCCTGGGGGAAACTGTAACAATAAAGAGCCTGGCCATCCACAGAACCACAACACAAGCTTTGGTGATCCAGCAATACAGTGCGCATAGCCTATAGGAATGAATCATGTTGATCTCTTTGGACATCCCTATTGGCATTCACTATTGTTCTTTTCATCATAGCCATCCTGATGGTATCAGAGTTTTCTTGCTGTGGTTTTGTTCTGCATCAGGTGACTAAGGACACTAGACATCTTTTCGTGTTCAGGGGACAATTCTCATTCTTACATGAAGTACTCAGAACACAGCCACTGGGAATGTACGTGTAAGGCAGGGAATTATCTTTCTATGCTTAAGGAATTTTCCAAAGTATTTGTAACTGTTATTCTGTAGTCACCGGAAGCCTTTACTTTGTTTTTTGGGAAGTGCTTCGGAGTATCTTTCCAAAGATAAGGGTCAGAAGTCTGGGGAAAGAACTGCCATTGCCATTGTGCACTGACTACTGAGAGCTGTGGAGACAGGGTCTGAACATGGATGTTCTGAGGACAGGCTTGTGGACACAGTTTTCTTTTTAACACAGGAGAACTTCATCTTGGACAAAAACCACTTCCTTACCCCCAAAACAACAAATGTTTTGGAAAATTGGAAAGGACTTGGCAACTGAGAGAGAAGGCCCCAGTGCTCAGATAGGACTTAGGTAGGACCAGGTCAAGTAGGAAGCGAAAGTCAGTTCTAGGCAAGTGGCACATGGAAGAAAGAAAATACAATGGAACGTTCCAGATATATCCAGAAAAAAATTAAATTCTACCAACTTACATTAACTATAATGTTTTTGAAAATGTCAAAGATCTACCCATACACACAAACTCAATGTTCAGATTAGTTTTCCCTATGCTGGTGCAATTTCCCTCATTTGTTAAAAGCACGTAAACCCTCGTTATACTGATGTTAAAGAAAAATGTCTTACAGTTACCTTATAGGTAATGCTGTATTTAATCAGTACAGCTTAGTTGTCAAATGTGCATAGCATTTCCATGCTGTGGAGCCAAACAGGAGCTCAGGTTAACTCTGCTAAGCCTAGTTTATTACAGTTGCATATTGTCTTACCTACCTAATTTTGTAAACAAGAATCCCAAGAATTCAGGAAATACACTTCAGCAACCATTGCTCTAACTCTCTAAACTAGAAGTGATACAAGTTTCTGCATCACCACTTTCCGGCATTTTCCATCTGTCTCTTGGTCCTCTGTCTCTCTCCTTTACACACGTGCAGGGACACACACACACACACACACACAGAGTTTGATCTCTATTCTCATCAACTTGAGGTTCCTACTGACATCATGACAGTGTTATTAATAATTAACAACTACATATTATTTAACTTTGGACTAGGTATCACTAATATCACAGGGACCCCACTGTATACATAGCAGAATATTAGTTCTTACTTTTGCCCACTGGGTTCCTAATTAAGCAACTGAGATCTAGTCTGCAAAGTGAATTCCCACTAAAAGGTCTGAAACACTATCACCATGAAGCAGAGTTTGCCAATGACTGAGAAAGTAGCCTGCCAGATGGAAGCGGCTGTCCTTAATCCCCTCAAGCAGGTGATTTAGCCCATTCACTGAGCCAAGGCTCAGAAAAGGTCAGGGATTTATTTGCAATTTCTGTATCCTTATAATCTCCAGAAATAATCTCTCATTAAATATCTACTAGGTTTGCATCATTCCATTAATTTGACTAGCAATGAGTTGATGTAGGATCTGTAGCTCCCAGACTCAGTATCCTGGGATGAATTTAAAACTTGGCTTCTCATCCTCCCTTAGCCTCAAGTTCCCTGGGTTCAGGTTTACATCAGCAGCCAACACTGATGTGGTATAATTGATGTTGGCAGAGTGCACACAGAAGACACAGGCTGACTTCCCAAGTCAGAAAGGTGCCACAATCCGAACTTTCATCACAACCGTTAAAGCCTTGCTCTGGTCTCTCCTTTTTGGAGAAAGGAAAGGGCCAGGGTCCCACAACTCCACTTTGCAGAAGCACTGTGAGAATATGTGCAAACAGGACAGGTGGGCACACGCTCAGTCAGCTTGGTACATCTCAGGGCAGACCCAGGAGGGGACCTGACAGTGGTGCTGTTTCGGGTTGCTGCATCAATACGAACTCCAGGAGGGGGAGGTAGGTGAATCAGAATTGCTTTACTACAACAGGACAATAAGAACAACACTGGGTAAGGTACAATCAATCCCTTTTCTTGCCTAAAAGGTGGAGACTGGTGGTCCAGATAGAAAAGCACAGTTCTAATGTAACTACCACTGTTGTAGTGTGAATTTAAAAAAAAATGTAAAAATAAAAATATCCCACTGAAAGCTTCTGATACCTCTGAAATAACTTCCTCTCATCTTTAAAACAAAACAAAACTGTGCAGGTGGTGGTGGCGTGTGTATGTGACAAGTCTAACAAAATCATGAGCATCTCCCTTCCTTTCCACCTCTCTTAAATACCCAAAGCATTACCAACTTTCCATCGTTCCTCTTAATGTTTCTCAGTTTTGTCTAGCTCACTCCAACATCATTGTCTTGGTTCCAATCCAATGAAAAGCAATGATAGGGTTAAATCACTGAATAAATAAGAGGGCTTGCCAAGAAGTATGAGATACCCAAGCTGACATGATCAGAGGAAGTACAGGACTGGTAGGGAAAACAAAAAAGGTGGCCTTAGCAGNAAAAGAACCCCCAAGGAGCACTGCCTCAGCAGCCCCCCACACCACCCCCAGTCCCTCTGAAAGAACCCCTGAGGAGCATTTGCAAGGCACTGTTGTCCTTTTCCCTTGTAAACCTTTCAACTTTGAGTAGTTACATCTTTAAACATATTCTAACATCCACTACATCTACCTATCAGAAAGAACTGGGGGAGAAGACAGAGTCTGAAAAGGCCTCTGCCTTTTAGGAGACTAGCCCTTTGAGGCCGCTGCATAGACTGGTGAGCTTCCACTCTGGAGGAAGTACTCCAATTTTGTTTTCTTAAGGGCTGGATTAAGGCTTGACTACTAATTTGTTCTACCTGTGTCCCCATGTTCATTCTCCATTGGGAGCCAAAGAATTCAACTACTGCTGAGCATGGGAGCAGAGGGCATACTGGGGCTGTATGCCATCTCCTCTCCATAGCAATCTTACCTTTGTTAGCTGCTGCCAGGGTGACTGCAGTGGCCTCTGAGCTAGCCTTTTCATATTTCTTCTTGTTTCCTTACTAGCTTTCCATTACCTTGTTGGCCCCTTTATTAAACAAACAAACAAAAACCCATGTTACGGGGCCAGGGAGATAGCTCAGAGGTTAAGAGCACTGGCTGCCCTTTCAGAGGTCCTGAGTTCAATTCCCATCACCCACATGGTGGCTCACAACCATGTGTAATGAGGTCTGGTGCCTTCTTCTGGTGTGCAGGCACACATGCAGACAGAACACTGTATACATAATAAATAAATCTTTAAAAAAAATGTTGCTTCCCTACTTCCAATCTGTCAATGGCACATTCCATCTAACCTAGTTTACTCTTCTCAACCCTGGCTTGTCCAATTGATTCTAAAACAAATTATATCCATTCATTCTCTAAAAGAATGTCCATAAGCTAATCCACCCAACAGGCTTGATGCCATATGCCTTTGGCCCAACAGTTCAACTCCATGCATAGGCATGGCTGTCCTTATATGAGTCAGACTCATTTTAGGCTTTCAACACAAAGCGAAAGCATCTTACGCCCATTTCTTGCTTCAAGGAACTGCAAAAGCACTCCTATTCTTACGCTTCAACGATATTTAAACTATTAGCTTAACTTATTCAACCTATGCCCTAGCAGTCTAACTCAGTGTCAACCTTGCTCAGGAGGGAACACAAATCCTGGACAGGAAGCAGCAGAGCCTTGTGGCCCGGCCCCAGCTTGCTTCTCCAGCCTCCTCAGATGCCACTCTCCTCTAGCACCTCACAACTCTGCCTTTCTTCCAGAATCTGATCAACCACATTCTGCAGACTTTGCATGAGTCTAACTTAAATCCCTTGGCATAATTAATACAGAACTCTCTTTAAGTATGAACTCCTCCAGAAGTCTCCTTAATCTCACCTCCTAACTTAATACCCTATTGTGTCTCACCAACCTCTCTCAAAATAGACAGCATATATTTATTTGTGTGGCTCTGAAAACACTGGTAAGTACCAAATTTAAAATATGCAATCATGAAGACAACGGCTGGCAAAAACCTCTACGTATCAGTTCCATTCCCTGCTGTATCTCTGCTACTGTGCACTATGGTGCTGAACAAGAAATGAGAACGGAGGATAGAATCTTTTCACTTTGGATTCGTGGATAGGTTAATTGGCAACTGAATCATGGGAGTTGCTGAGGGACAGAGTGGCAGGTCAAAATGACCTTTTACATTCCAAGAGTTAAACCCTAGGAGAGTAGGGGGTTATTTAAGTTTCGTGTCTTTGGCCTTCTCACCCTTTCTGAGGATATAAAGGTTAATATTTTAATGGACTGATCTAACTATTTCCTTCCTGTATCAATACAAAGCGATGCTACGATACACACATACACACCCCACTCCCTTAGGGAAAAAAAATGAGTCCAAGGAAAAGGAAAAATAAAACCTGTGCTGGTCAAAGCATGCAACAGAGAGGATGATTGTGTATGAGGGAATACTTGCATATTCAGAGGGAGGACCAGGGAGGTTCATGCCCTTTCTGCAATACTACTAAGACCTAGGAGCCCAGAGCTCCCTGGGCTGTTAACCCTGTGACAGCAGCTATCAGAATCTTCCTGTGGGATCTAGGGAATGCTGGCAAAATGTTTCTCAATCACCTAGATATAAACTCTCTGTTTTGGAAATGTCCCACTGTTCTGAGCAAGGCCCTAGGATATCTTTCTGCTCCACTATCCCCCATATCCAAAGCTAGATTTTTCTCTGCTTCCTGGCCAGCATGCATTCAAATGATGCAAACCAACTTTAATACTCATGAAATCACATAGACAGAAGTAGGGTAGAACTCAAAGAGAACGAAGAGCTTAAATTCTAAACAGACCCAGAACAGAATTTTATTCCTGCTGCCTAAGTAACTGGGGTGAGGTGTTTCACCCCATATCACTCATCCCCCTGTCCATAAAGTGAGGCCAACTCACCAAGAGTCATGAAGACCCAGTGAAATGGGTAGCAATTGGGATTCACTTGCTGCCCAATAAATACTGATATTTCCAATACCATCAACATTTGATGCTACTACATGCTAATATTTCAATCAAACTTTGCAGCAGATGAAAGTTTTTGCACCCACATTCATGTGACTCTTATGATAATCCCATGGGGTAAATATTGTGACTTTTCTCACTAATAACTGCTTGCTGTGCTTTTACACTAATGAGGGATAATACATTACAGTTTTAGAAAATAAATTAGTAAACTACAGCTAATTTGATTTTTCCCAGCCTCTCTGCTAAATTTTAATGATGAGAAAAACCAGGCTCATGAGGCTAAGTGGCAACAATGCTAATAGTAGCAAACACTTTACCAAGACAGACTACACCGCTTGGGGCTATGAACTAAAAGCATATCATCATCTTCTCCTCCTCCTCCTCCTTCTTCTTCATCATCTTATTCCTCACACAGGCTCAGTTGGTTAAGGGCCCTTTGTAAAATCACTGGGTCAATAAGGAGAGGGACCACTATTTTAACCAAGTCTAAGTCTGAGTCTGGAGTTCATTCTCTTCTATACTATTTTCTACTGAAATTCACACAACAGCCAGAGAGGTTAGAGAGCTAGGGATCTGGTTTCTGGATCCTGCCCTTTTCCTTGTGGTGGTAGTATAAATTCCAAGAGTCAAGAGAAATAAGGTACACTTGTAACACAAATCCTGAGCCCTCTCATACGCATTGTGCTTTGGTCGGCGGTGAGCTCTTTGGAAAGCACCCAGCACTCCAAACTATTATTGCCAAAGACAAAAGTGATTACTAACTTAACTGTCAGCATCATACTACTACCCTTCCTATATATTATGAAGGATCCAAAACTGCCGGGTCTTACTACAAAACATGAGTTTATGCCACTGTGGTATATGGAATAATTCCAAGAAATTTACAAGTATTTCTTAGAGCTAGGTATCTAAGTACTGGAAATCTGTTTGACATAAAATATACTGCGTGATAGAGTTACATCTTAAGTGGAGGCTAAAAAAAGAAATGAATTTAAAGAAAAATGGTATTAATGAAGGCAATATATGAATATGTAAAAGCAACAATAAAGATGGCACACAAGGAACATATTTGAGCTAATGTCTCACACGTCTGAAGCTGGTGCTATACTCAAGCTAGCTAAATGGATGAGATGGTAGATAGCATATTCTAATACATATATTCTAACATATTCTAATGTTCCAGCAGCATTATCCTTGCTGGTTTTCATATCCCACATTCACCTGACACCTGCATCCAATCCATCAGCCAGTCCTGTATGTGATAACTTAAAAATGCACCAACAACCCTGCCACTTCTTGATATACTTATGGCTAATACCAGAACCCAAGCCTAAAGAGTCCTTTTCCAGGACTACTGCAGTCATCTCCTAGATGTTTCTACTTTTGTCCCCTAGAGTCTATTCTTTACCAGCTTCAGGATCAACTTCTTAAATGATAATCAGCACAGGTCATTCACCTCATCTTGTTACAATGCTCAAGAGCAGTGGCTCTCAACCTTCCTAATGCTGTGACTCTATAATACAGAGGTTCTCAACTTTCCTAATGATGCAACACGTTAGTACAGTTCCTCATGTTGTGACCCCCCAACCATAAAATTACTTTTGTTGCACCTTCATAACTGTTACATTACAGTTATGAATTGTAACTTAAATAACTGATATGTAGGATATCTGATATACAACTCCCAAGGGGTCATCAAGACCCACAAGTTGAGGACCCTCCTTCAAGGGGGGCTTCTCTAATGCTAAGAACACAATTTTATCTCATGATTTCACTGGTCTACCTGGCCACTCTCCTCCGGACCTCCTCTCATACAAATGGTCCCTTTTAATATCCCTAGAACTCTATTCAATCCCTCCTTCTGTGTTTGTGTGTGGTTGGCCCTTGTGTTGGGAATACTCATTTGTCAACTTCTCACATGTATCCTTCCCTCTTTTCCCAGGTTCCTGCTCAAAAGTCACAGCTTAGGAGGCTCTAGTCACCTTACCTAAGTGCCTCTCCCTGATTCTCTACCCCTCGTTCTTCATGGGATTCGCCTCTACCAGAAAGTATGCCCTGCTCTACCTATTTACAGTTTGTTGTAAATCTCTCTAGAGGATAGCCTCCAAATTATACAATGTATACAAATCCTGCCAGCCCATTTAATGTGTACGTTTTTATTTTTTTATATATCAGTTAAAATTTTCCAATTAAAAGTTTAAAAATAACTCCAGTTTTATGAGGGCAGAGGCTCAATTGGTCTACTTGTGATTTTATTTCAATAAATGCTTCCTGAGTAAAAAAAAGCACAATTCATATTTTTCCAGCCAAAAGACCAATAACCAATAGATAAAATGTCCAAAGGCATTAAGGGATGAGCAGCTGACTTAATACAATGGAACATGTGCACTCACAGGGTACCATTCATGGCCGGGTCTCTAGGCAACAACCCTGACAATCAAAACGTTCCCTCCCTGCCTGTGGAAAACACAGCCATTGACCCTCCTTTCCATTTTCTGGGTACAAACAGAAAAATGAGCTGAAAGAGAGATATGGTAAAGACAGAAACATAAAAAGAAGGAAAAGAAAATTCACCGCCTGCCTGGGATAGACCTCTCAACTCTCGGTCTAAATCAAGGAGGCCCTAGGACAGCTGCTAAAAGCATGCCACTTCTAAGCGAGAGTCAGGAGGCCCAGGTGGCACCTTGTCAGCTGTTGCAGAGCATAGCTGAGGCCTACACAGCCACCACTATAAAGGATGTTCCTCTGTGGGACTTAAAACACCAAACCAGGACAGCAATGCTGGAAACACAAGAGTTCACTCAATGCCCAGCATTATCAGGACTAGGGCATCTGACCTCCTGAGAATGTCTTAGGCCACTAGCCTTGATTCCTTTTATTAAGAACCTAAGGGCATTATACTGACTTCTGAACCAATAAAAATCCATAAACACAGAAGTATTTCAAACATAGAGCCAAATGCCTCTGCTTATTGGGTCCCTGTCTCCTATCTTTTAAAAACCTACCTTCCACCTCCAGATGCCCCAGGAACTGTTAAGATTGTTTTTTGTTTTGTTTTTGTTGTTGTTGTTTTGGTTTTTTTGTCACAGAAAATTCTGAGACAGCAAAGATGGAGAAAAAAAAGGCATTCAGACTCAAAAACCTCAGATTTGGTGTCACCACACAATGGCTATGTGATGGACAGCCTTCATTTACCTACCCTCCTCACCTTTAAAATGAAGGCAATAGGTAAACCAAATGAAGCGATGCCTGTGAAGATGCTCTGAGGAGTTGAGAGATGGATACAGGCTTAGAAAAATAAGGATGACTGATGCAGGAGGGTCTTCTATCTATCTGTTGCTTTCATTGGTTAATAAAGAAACTGCCTT
>LOEQ01000703.1:219797-233800 GCA_001685075.1 Bramus lutescens | reverse complement strand
GACATACACACAGACAGAATATTGTATACATAATAAATAAAATAAATAAATAAATAGTACTAGATGAAAAGCAAATTGCAAGGAAGGAGTGATTAAGACCTGTGACCACAGGGCTCCTACAGTTCCATCTAGGAAGAAGTTCAAGCAGGAGTGAAAATGAGAGTGGGAAGCAGAGTGAACTATCTCCATCATACTTTGAAAAGCCAGGCAGTCAACACTGGACTACGCCCTGATGTCTATGAGGACGCAAGCTTGCAGCAACAAGGACACATGGATTTAGATACAACCTGATTAGTCTATTGATTTGGGCTAAGCCTCAGATAGGGGCAGGTGGTACTATGAACACCACATTAAGAAACCGGGTCCTCTCTATCCCAGACTGTAAGTTTTTAGCCTTTAAATAGCCAGAGAAGCAGAGGGAGACTACATTTCCATTAAAACTATAAACCTCTATTGAAGTGAACAGGTAGTGATGTATATTATTCAAAACTAAAATCCTAGAAGTCTCAGACTCTCTCACTGGATTGATGTAGCTTCTCCCACATATTCTTGGCACTGTAACTGCTACTCAGTTGGGAAAAGCAGCCAAGGTAGAGAACAAGTCATTTCCCAATTTCTCCTCCTACTTCTGACCTGAGCTGCTTTCAATCCTCTGAGTCTTTGGAGAATAAATCTCACAACTGCAGCCAATGGATAGGGTGTGGAACAAGACTAACCAAGTATCAAGGTGGCAAAGGAGCCTGGAGGAGCGGCTGGAGGGACAGATCTGGCCTAGTGCAGAGCCTGCCTTTGTATAATGAAGGAGGAGATGAAGAGTGGATCCTTGACACTGGTGATGGTTGCCTTCTCAATGGGAAGTTCAGGCAGCAGGAAATCAAGCTCTCCACAGGCTGCAACTCCATTCTCCCTTTTCTTTTTCTTCTTGGACAGAATTGACCACCTAAAGAGCTCAGAGCTTCTGACATTCTAGGAACAACCAAAGGAATGTTCACCGTCTACAAAACAACCAGGTCATGATGAGTAACAACAAGAGCAGATTGTTTTCTGACTTGAATATTTCAGGAAAAAAGTCAACCAAGAACACACAAGACCTCTAGGCAGAAAACTAAAATGGAAATAAAAGGATGTAGGTCTGAGAAAATGGAAGGACATTCAAAGTTCTTGGAGAAGATGACAAGATTACAGACAAAAGTGTTAATCTTCCTGAAAAAAAATCTATCTATTTAATTAACATAATCTTAAATGCAAATGAAATTCTCAGGTTTGAAGAACTTACTAAACTTATTGCCAAAGAACAAATGTCTACAGTCAACCCCTAAAAGGACAGTAATGAGGGNAGGGAGGAAGGAAGGAAGGAAGGAAGGAAGGAAGGAAGGAAGGAAGGAAGGAAGGAAGGAAGGAAGGAAGGAAGGACGGACAGACGGACAGAAGTGGGTAGAAGAGGAAAGGTAAATGGATATGGATGCACAGCATCAGGATTTGAGCCTAATTAGGCTTCTTCAAAATACAATTTGAAAATCAGGAGCCAGAAAGGAAATCAGAGACAAAATTTAGAAGATGATATAAATGTATACAGAATACAGACCTCTAGCAGGCACTAGGCCACAGGTTTACTCCACAGCATCAAGGAAGAACAGGACAAAAAAAATCAATAGGTAACAGATGGAAAAGTGAATTTTAAATATCCAAAACTAGGCTGGACATTTACTTCAGAGATTTGCCTAGCATGTTCAAGGCCCTGGTCTAGACAAATGTCTAAAATGAATAAGGCTTACTATTTAGATAGAAATACCGTTACACATATGCAGGGAAAGATGGCAATGGTAACTGAAAATGGACAAAGGGCATGAACAGGCCACTAAGAGAAGAGGATACCCAGAGGACTGGCAGGCAGTTTGAGTAGGCAGTCAAAACTCTTGCTTATCACAGAAACACATTTGCTAGTGTGCAAATGTATTAGACCAGCAAGAAATCACAAGGCTGAGTAACAGTGGGCATTGGCAAGAATGGAGAAATGTGCATTCAGGGCTGAGAGGGTTGTAGACAGAGCACTGTGGAGAGCATGGTATATTTAAGTATACCATGGTCTGGGAACTGGACCAGAAAATATAACCCCAGAACATCATCACACACGGCCATATTACATACATGTTCACGTGATGATGAGGACTCAGAGATGAGCAGCTGAGGAGACAAGAGCACATCTCGACAAAACCATATACACCTAGTAGATGGCAGTCAGAGGCACCACCTAGAGACATGAGGGACAATGTGAATGACACCTAACACAGGCTGGGGGATGAAACAGATCAGAACAAGACATAGAACCATTTGTATAATTGAAGAAAACTGGTAAATAGACAAGCGTTACAAGAAATGTACTTTAAAAGTGCAAACTAGGCCAGGCAGCAATTGGAGCATGCCTTTAATCCCAGCACTCGGGAGGCAGAGGCATGCGGATTTCTGTGAGTTCGAGGCCATGATGGTCTAGAGAGTGAGTTCCAGGACAGTCAGAGCTACACAGAGAAAGCCTGTCTTGACATCCCCTCCCCAATAAAGTGCAAATGAGAATAGTGGTCTAAGGCAGAACAAAAGAATTCAGGGAGGAAAAGAACAAATGAATAAATAAATGGAAGACGGGTTCAAGAAACTCACGAAAAATGATGACAATGCCAGAACAGGGAAGCAAGGGAAGGACTCTCTCTCTACCTGAGACTTGAACAGAACACCCAGAAGATAAAAAGAGTCTGTAAAGAATTGTGCATGTTTTGTCTGTGGCTATCCTCTATCTGCTAAGTGAGCAACCTGAAACCCCAGCAGCCAACAAATGTCGTTTACAAATGTTTGATACCCACAAGCACTGTATGCCCTGAGAGAAACTTCTCAGGCAAGTTAACAAATTCAGACAAGTCCACAAAAGAATCCCCATCAGCTATCTGCCCCCTTCAGAACAAGCTGGCTCTATAGTAAGAGGTTTGTATTCACACTCCTGCCAAAAGGTTTGAGAAAACAAAATACTACATGTCTTATATTTACATGCTGACATTTAGAATTTGCCTAGAAAAGCAACAGTCGACTATTAAATTCCTATCAGATTGACTCATTACCTTTAAGAGAGCTTAAATGGGGCATTAAAAAAAATGGTAGATCAAAATCTTTAGCAACTGTGCTACCAGTGACAGATAAGCCCAATGAAGATGAAAAGAAACAATAGCTTCAAGGTGTGGGCTGGAACCAAGTGGTAGACGATCTGCCTTGCATGCCCAATGCCCTAGGTTTAACTCTTAAATTGGAGGGAGGTAAAAACTGGCATAATATAGAAGATGTTAGTACTAAGGGCGGAAGGCAACACCAACCCAGATGACTATCGCTGCCAGCCTGGAAGTCAGTGAACAATAAAGCAGTCTTGAAACACTGGCCACGAGTTTTTCATTCCATCATTATTTTTCCTCCTTGCTCGATACAGGGGTATTCAGTAACCAACACAAGCGCATCTCTGTCTGGGAAGAGCAAGAGGCAGAACCAACTGTTCAGGCAGAGTCTGCACTCTTCATATGGGACTCTTTGATCAGTCTTTGCTCAAGATAAGTAGAATATCCTTGCCTTGGGTTTGGGAAGACAACCATTGGGGTTGAGGAAAATGTAGACTAAATTTTATCCTCTGAGCTTATTAGCCTCAATTTCTTCATCTACAAGTCAAATCAAAAACTTCTATCAAAGCCTGGTATAGTGGTACACACCTTTAGTCCCAGCACTTGGGAAACAGAAATAGGTGGATTTCTGAATTTGGGACCACTTTGCTCTTGAAAAACAAAACAAAACAAAAAGAAGAAGAAAGAGGGAAGGAAGGAAGGAAGGAAGGAGCAAAGGAAGGAAGGAAGAAAGGAAATTCCCAACAAATTTAATCTCTAGTACCTGACACATATTAAGTGTTTACTTAACTGCTATTGCTATAAAATATTTTAACAATAGACAATGTACTTTACACAGAAACACACTAGAAACTGGACACCACCCAGTGTGGCTTCATTTATCTGATGATCAATGTAGCTCAAGACATTTTCCTATCAAACACCTAGATGAGTTCTATAACTTCTCCTATTTTGTTCCACTGCCCATTTACATTAAAAGCTCAATTAATGGCCAGGTGTTGGTACACACCTTTAATCCTAGCACTTAGGAGGCATAGGCAGGTGGATCTCTGTGAGTTTGAGGTCAGCCTGGTCTACAGAGCAAGTTCTAGGACAGGATCCAAAGCTACACAGAGAAACCCTGTCTTGATAAACAAATGAACAAAAAAAGTTCAACTAATGATCTACTACAGGCACCAAATACATTGATATCTCTTGTTCCCTTTTATCTTTCTCTTCACATATTTGTGTGTGTTATGTGTGTGGCATTTTCATTTGTACATGTATTTGCATGTGTGGGACCACTTATGTTTATATACATGCATGTAGAAGCCCAGGGTTGCTGCGGGGAATCTTTCTGAATCATTTTTCTACCTTATCCTTTGAGGCAGGTCTATTCCTTAAATCTAGAGCTCTCCAACTAGCCTTGTCTCACTGGCCAGCTTGCTCCAGGATCCCTTGTTTTCACCTTTCCAGGGCTTGATTAACACAGGGGCTGCCATGCCCACCAGCATGTCTGTGGGCTCCAGGGATCTGAATTTCAGTCCTTGTGTTTGTACAGTGCTGACTGCTGAGTCATCGCCACAGCCCTCCTGCCTCAGTTTCCTACCCTGCCCTGAGATAAAAGCAGTGTAAGGAATGAAGTTCAGCGCTGTGGGAAAATGAAGGCACCATTGTCTTGAAGTAGCTCGTCACGTTACATTTGCAGTCAAGAGAAGAGGGCAAGGAACTCGTACCTTCAATGGTAGTCTCGGCTCCTTTTCTTCTTCTCATTTAGTTCAGGGCCCCCGCCAACAAAATGGTGTTGCCACATTCAGAGGGAATCTCCCCAATCTCAATTAATCCAATTAAATTCTCACAGGCTAAACTAACCCAGACATGCTTTATAAAGGCTTCCTGCCCAGGTGATTCTATACAGTCTGACAGTCAAAAACAGACACCATGCAGCCCTTGTTCTTACCAAAGGTTGCACACTATCCTGCAATTTGTTCCATTTGATAGAGCTGTAAACTTCCCTGTTGTATTTTAAACATTTTTGTACTTTAGAAAACACTGTTGAGTCAAAGGATAGCCGCTTTTTGAAGGCTTCCAAGAAACTATGGGAGTGGCCAACTAATGACTGGACCAGCTTGAAACCCATACTATGAGAGGGACCTGTGTTATCCATGACACTGCTTAGAGGGCCAGGACCCGAGGTTGGAGAGCCCAGAGACCAAGGATAGAACCAAACATGTCTGGCAAAAAAAGAAAAGAAAGTCAATGAAGTGAATCCTAATGATAGTCTTAGGATTTGTAGATTCTTGCCTAGCCCAATTGTCAGAGGCCTAGCCCAATTGTCAGAGAGGCTTCACTCAGCAACTAATGGGAACAGATGCAGAGACCCACAGCCAAACATCAGGCAGACTTCTGTAAATCCTGTAGAAGAAGGGGCATTAGGAAGACCTCTGAAAATCCATAGAAGAGGGGGAGGAAGAATTATGGGAGCTAGAGGGAGCACGGACACCACAAGAAAACCTGCAGAATCAACTAAACTGGGCTCATAGGGGCTCACCAAGACTGAACCACCAACCAGAGCGCTTACATGGGACTGACCTAGGCACTCTGCACATTATATTACAGTTGTGCAGCTTGGTCTTCTTCTAGTAGTAGGAGTAGGAGTTGTCTCTGACTCTGTTACCTGTTTTTAGGACCCTTCTCTCCTACGGGGCTGCCTCATCCAGTCTTAACAGGAGAGGAGGTGCCTAGTCACACTGCAACTTGAAATGCTATGGCTGGCTGATATAAACGGGAGGCCTGCCCTTTTCTGAAGAGAAAGAGGGAATGAATGGGAGGGGGTAAGAAAGGATGTTGTGGGAAGAACTGGGAGGAGTGGAGGAAGGGGAAACTGTCACTGGGATGGGGAAAAAATTAATTTTAAAAAGTAATAATTAAAAAAGAAAATACTATTGAATCAAAGGATAGTCACTTTTTGAAGGCTTCCAAGCATATTCCTAAAATGCTTGCAAAGCAAGAGGACTAACCAACATACCCGCCAATAAAATTATTTAAAGCAGAATGTTTTCAAGTTGCTGTTGCCACTTAAACAGAAGACTAAGCTCATAAGGGCCAACAGGTTAGCATGTGACAGAGAACTGTATGTACTGCATCTCCACAGCTCTTGTGGTCTCTAGCCATCTTTACTACAAAGCACTATTTCCCTGCCTAGGGTCTGGTATGGGAAGCTCTTCATTCAGTCTTCTGGGTTAACCATTATTTCCTATCCTGGTGGCTTCCCTGCTTTTCCCCTGAGAAGCTTTCCTGCACCCATTTCATGCAGTATTCTAGAAACTCTCTATCAAAGCACGTTCTTTTCCCTCGGTGGGCCCAGCCTATACTCACTGGATGGTATCTTTCCTGGGAATCTGACTCTGCAGGGAAGACAGGCAAGGACAGTTCTGTGTCATCCTAGTGGTATCCAGAAGACCCTTCCTTGTTGGTTCCTGCATCCCTGGAGCTGGTCTGCCTGCCAGCCTGCTCCATCACTAAGTCACACTACAGCCTTCCATGCTGCTTCACTGTTAAACTCAGAGTTTTGCTCCCCACTCCTTCAGCAGGTCACCTCGAAAGCTTTAAACAGTCTGCTTAAATGGGGGAGTGGGGTTGGTGGTGGAGGGGCAGGCAGAGCACTACTCCATTTCCTTGAACATTTACTTGGGAGTTTTTCTTTATTCAATTTTTGAAGAGAAAACAAAGCAAAACAAAGCCCGGTTTTCCTGTCATAAAAGCTTTTGGCAACTGTGGCCATTACGGGTCACTTATCCGTATCTTCTGGCAAGGGCTAAAGACAGAGCTCAGTCAGTAGTGTGCTTGTTTCTCATCTATCTACAAAGTACTGGGTTCAAGCCCCAGTACTGCACAAAGTAGGCATCACTGTGCACACCCGTTGTCCCAGCACTCAGGAGGGAGGCAGAAAGATCAGAAGTTCATCCTTGGCTGGGTGCTTGAGGCCAGCCTGGGCTAAAGACCCTGTTGCTCGTTTGTTGTTGTTTTAATGATTTGTCAAAGTCTTTATTTCAGAAAGAATAAAAGAGAAGAATCTGTTTCATAAAGGCTAATGGCTTTCAATCAGTACAAGGGAAAAGGCTCGCCCTTTTGTCTACCCAGAGAGCACTGCTCTGCTCCACTCATCTCCTGGCACAACTGTAAGGCATGGCAGGGCCACCTCTCAATTTTTTCAAGTGGATTTTCTAGAGCAAAGCTGAGGCCAGAGACAGGGTTTCCTTTTTACACTTGGGGCACCAGGGAAGGAGTTTGCTTTAGTCTTAGGCACCAAGGGGATAATCAGGTTGAAGCACTTGGCCAGCAGGGGTTTCCTTCTAATCCCATTGACTTTGCAGTTACAGGTGCCCTTGGAAGAGGTGATGAAGCATCATGCTGCTGGCCTGCAGCAGGGTAAGTGCTGTTTTCCACAGAGGCTGCCCAGGGCCCTTCAAAGAACAGTATCCCCTCCCCTCCCCAGTCTTCCCTCTCAAAGAGCCACAAAGGAAACAGAGTTAGCAAGCCATCCTCCTCCTTTGCTATTGCCATTTCAGGGCTGGCAGACAGTGCCAGGGGCTTTCTGGCAGCTTTGGACTCTCGGTTCGCTGAGTACTGAGCAACTTATAAATGGTGACTGGGGCGACCATCTTAATAAGAGCTGCGACCACCTGAGATAATGCGTATAAGAGCACCACGGAAAGTATGAAGCGTTGTTTAAATGCAAGAGGTCACTACAGTCTTGCTGATCATGCTTAGGAAATAATCCTCTGAAGTGAGGCTGACCCAGCATGCCCAGGGCACCTCCTGGTGGCTCAGGCCTGAAAGTGGCAATTCTCAAAGCCTCCCCTCCTGCCCCCCACTCTGACTATAGAAAATGACCCAAACATTATACTTACTCCCTTCATTCTGGCTGTCTTTGTTTGAGTTGTAGACCTGGAAAATAGAAAAAGAAATTCACTTTGTGTGCATTTTATACCAGCCTACAGATTCACTGTAGAAAACCTCAAGACAGAAGGCAATTTCTGCATCCCTCATGAGAACACCCTAAGTTCTTACTCCCCAGCATGCACTTAGCTGTTCTCAAACAAGCACGGGTCAGAACAACCTATAGAACTGTGCAGTATGTGTGGTGGGGGGGAGTCAGCTGACCTTTTTGAAATGGTAAACAAATTGATCTGCATATATAAATTAAAAGAAGAGAATGTAAAATTGGTTACAAATCAGTGATTACTGACTGCACACCAGACAATGTTGTAAGCATTTCACAAGAACTATCTCCAGCTACATAAAAACCATGCTTGGCGAGAGCAGTTGCTACCACTGTTGTACAGCTGGAAAATGTGAGGCTTACAAAGGTGGAATGAGGTTTTTACAGCGAGTTAAAGGCAAAGCGTGGGCAAAGATACATTACAAACTGTCGAGTGCTAACCCTGGGAATACCAGTGCCCCTTTACTCTATCTGTAGATTTGAATGTTATACTGAGAATGTATTTACAACAAAACTCCTTAAAGAGTTTATAGAAATCATAAAAGAAAATGTGGTTTGATATTAAAAAGGGAAGTTTCCCACTATGACATGCTACAAGTTATTCTGCAAAGGTCAAGACAATAACATTCAGGCTCTGAGTGCCAGGAGGCAAACATCATTATTATGTTGCTTAAATATCAGAAGAGAAAACAATTTTCACAAAATTAAAAATACAACTTTTGAGGGAGGTGGAGAATCTAATTAGCAGAACCAATATTCTTTGCCTGTGCTGCAAAGAGAGGCTGGTACTCAGCATCCCTCGAATCCAGTGACAGGTCTCTATCATTTGCCAATTGCAAAAATTACTCTGTAAATGGTCCACTCAAAAGCAAAGGACAGGCTCGCTTTTGTGACTGCCACAGACTGCCTATTCCTGAAGTGTTGTTGCTCTTAGGAGAAATGCAGCGAAATCTCTGCTCAGGAAAAGAAAACAATCATGGGGCCAAACCCTCCTCTGTACGTATAGAAAGGCATGGGGTTAAACTGGCCATCATAACTTAAATACCTACTTATTTAATCAAACATCCCCAGGGATTCTTTTGGCCATTCTCAGATAAGAAACATTATTTAACTCCTAAGAGAACTAAGCCAAGCATTTCTGAAAATGCAGCATTAAATTCCCCCTAAAACATGTAGATGGGAATAGCTAGTCAAGAGTGGGGCACTGGATTCACCTTGGGCAGAGTTGGCCGTACCTTCTTTGGGTCTCTATATCTCTATAAAAATAAGTTGCCCAAAAAGTCTCAGGACTATCAAACCCCAAATCCAAGAGATCACTTCCTTTGTTATTATATTTATCACATATTACTATATTTATTCTTTAAAGAAGACTGAAGCCACACAGTCCCTTAACAAACATTAAATGACAAGCATAAAAGGAACTTCAGCCCTTAAGAAGGATGCTCCGATATGTAATTTACCATCCATGCACACACTTAAAATCCTACAAACAAGGCATCAAAAGACTTCACCACCAGTCACTTGGTTAGACTGGATTCTCATGTCCTCATATCAGAAATTGGGGTGATAATAGCTGTTTGGCATACTCCTCCCCAAACTGCTGGGAGTACCCAATGAGTCTGTGTCAATACAGACAAATGAGGGTGCTTTGTCCTGTTTCTGACAATAAGAATGGCTTAACTGTCACAGAATTGGGTGGGAAAAGAAACCCACAAAGTCTAGGGGAAGGCCGCCACCAAGGCTGTGCTGATTCCTATCTGAATCTAAAGCAGCAAGTGGCTCTCTGAGTAGCCATTCATCACTGGCATAAATGAACTGCCTGGGCTGCATCAGCATTTGCTAATAGATCTCCATGGCACTGCAAGACTTAGGTGACAAAGGAACTAGGAGAGCAGCAGGTAGCCAAATGTCATTTCCTTTGGCTTCTATGGGTTTTATTTACATGGCTATCAAACAAGGGATACTGACTTTGAATCGTTCCCTGTCCCCTGCAGTTCCTTTGAGTGGGTTAACAAGTGTTTATTGAGTACCTGCACCAGCCAGGCAGTGACTCAGGTGTTGCAGATACAGATGAGGAGCAGCTATGAGCTCTACTCACAAGGAACTTTCCTACCCATGAAGAAAACCAATCTACAAATATGATTCCTTCAAACATTGACAAGTACAATGAAGATCAGAAAACAAGGCAGTGTAGTTCTGGTATGGTGAAAAGCTCTCCTGAAAAGAAAATATTTCCGTGAATTTAAATGATAAAAGGGGAGCTCCTTAGAAAGGTCTAGGTACCCAAGTCCAGCAGGTCCTGAGATAGGAAAAAGACCTGCCTGATGGAGGAGGAAGGTCAGTGTGGTTGGCAATTACTATATGGCAGAGAAGCATAAGAAATAAGGGCAAGACTATGAGGTTCAGCGGATCCCTATCAGGGCCTTGTTCAGGGAGGGAAATGGGTGATTGGGTAACATCCAGAACCAGCAACCCATCACAACTACATTCAAGAAGTTTGGAAAGCAGAGCAAGGGCAACACAGAAGGAGACAGCGTTTTGGCAAAATCGTTTGTTTTTCCTTCCAGCTCCCCTTGATCACTGCATTTCTCCCATTCAATCCAAACATCTATCCAAGAGAAACTTGTTAAAATTGTAAATGGCAAACTCCAGAAGGAACAGTGAAACACAGGGCTTTCAGCCCTCCTTAATTAAGAGGCAAATCCATGCCAAATTACTTTCTTTCCAGGTTTCCTGAGTCTCTGGAGACCCCTGCCTGGAACACCCAAGGACTCTTTGAGCTGGAGAGGTGTGATCAATGAGCCCAAGACGCCAGAAGCATGTTCTATCCAACCCTCCAAGGCCAAGCCATTTATCTCTGTCTGGTCTGGTAAATGAGCCAAAGACAATGAGTTTTGAAATAAGGCTAACAAACCAATCCTGCCAGGACTATGTGAACATATCACCCAACAAGGTAGACTAGGGCAGGCAGCAACCTCACCATCATAGGAACCAGATAGAGGCTTGGGAGCAGCACTATAGGATGGCTTTGTATCCCAAGCACTTACCAAGTGTCAAACATGATAGCACCCAATTCTTGAAACAGCAAACGGATTAGCTTTATTGTCACTATCATTGTACAGGTCTAAAACCTGAGGCTCAAAGTGTGTCCAAGGCCATAAAGCCACTTAGGTCCTCTGCAAGGATATTTCTGTCCCCTTTACCAATCCAGGTGGGAGCAGATGTATGTAAGTCTGGTGCCTCCCCAGTGGTCAGCACTGTGACTCATACACTAGTAGAAGAAAAGGACCTCCACTGCACTATTTAAAATGGCCAGTTCTGCCTTATTCTTCTTCCATCTGTCTCATGACTGCCCACTAACATCATACTGAGGCTCAGAGGCCAGAGCAATGTCCTGAGTTAAGAGATCTTTTGCCTGTGGCTTTTGTCTTGTGACTAGCAGTTATATTAGGTATGTGCTTTTGGGCGTGCCTCTTAAGATCTCTGTCTTCACAGGGGAGGGCCCAGCTCAACTCAAGGGCACAGAGAGGGCAATAGATGAGGCCTCAGTTCTAGCTCACAGGGTGAAACAGTGCACCTTTTCAACAACATAAGTGAAGCTGAAGTCTGTCTGTCCAAGTTGGCCACAGTACTTCACGACCCAGGCACAGAAGAGTGTCTGAACCCTGTGGTGCTAGTGAGTCTGAGGCAGGCATGCTCTGAACACGAAGCCTTGGTAAACAGCCATGCCAATGAGTACTTTATTTTCACACACCTTTCTAGAGAATAGAAATTGCATGTGTTTATCTTATCAGTGTCCTCTGCGAGCCATTTAGAACAATCCCAATAGATGTAAGAATTTTAAGCATTCTATATGCATTGTCTGATTCTGTCCTCACACCACCCCAGTTATTGCCAGTGCCGACTGTGAAACTGAGGATGTAGAGGCCTAGGGTTAGTTCCTGGAGATGAGGGAACTACTAGGAAATGTCCAGTCTGTCTCCCAAACCCAGGCACTCACCCACAAGCCCCGTGACACAGAAGACAAAGCGATGCTAGTGGTGGTGATAAAGGAGAAGTGATATCAAGGGCAGTAGAGCAAGTGAGTCACCAGAACAATTGGCTCTGAGTCAGAGAGAAACTGAAACTGAGAACGGGCTTCAGATTTGGGCCTGATGCACCTGCCATGGGCCCGTGCAGCCCTGGTCGCTACTATGGGAGTGACTCCACATGTCCTCCCCGAACCAGTGAACTCCATCCTGACATGATCACCACGTCAGCAACACAGGACTTTCACCCAATCACAGGGCCCTGTGAGTCCCCATGCCCTTACCAAGAAGCGACAATGGGGAGACAACTGAATAAATTAGAAGGCACAGAAAGCCTTCATATGTTTTCTCTGCAACAAATGTGATTTTGCGGTAAATTCTCTAAACTGACAAGCCATTTCAATTTACATGTCCCCAGAGAATTAAAAGGAAATGCACATAGTCATTTGGGTTCTCAGAATGTTTCTGTGTGTTACCTTTCAGTACCATTATCTAAGCCGTATCGTGAAAGCACAAACAAGTACTTTTTCAAAAATACACAAATGAAAGCATATGTAAAAACAATAATTAGGTGAACCAACCTGACTTTTCCTTTGGACAAATAGCTGTGTTGGTACTTGGCCACACACTTCAGATCAAAATCTGTTCAAATGAAGGCATCAGAGAAATAGGCTCACAGACAAACTTACTTAAAACTATTGGTCCTACATAAATAGTACTATTTTACCCAGACTCAGTCCCAAACTCTGATTCCCTGAGGCATCTCCCAAGTAATCTAAGATATGTAAAGCTCACCCAGCCTGGATATTCCCCTATGTATCAATGTGGGGGTACAATAAACAAAGTTATGAATCAACATCTTAGAACAGTGCTCAGGCAGGGTCTGTATCACTAGACAGTATCAGGTCCTTTATCTGTGTGACATAAAGAGTCCACTGTTACTAAAGCCTGCATTGTCTGTCTGTCTGTCTGGGACAGGGTCTCTCTATGTAGCCCAAGCTTCCCTGGAACTTCTACAAAGCCTTCTACAAAGAACCCTGGCAGTACCACCATTATTCTCCTCCTCTTTACAGGTTTTGCTTAAAATAGATAGATAAACATGAACCATCTCTGCTTTGAGAGAAGTTACCTCTTAATGGGTAAGGACAGAAGTGTAGCTTGAGTTACCTAGTGGTGCTGATCTCATTAGCAATGTTATACATCTAATAGACACTAATTTAAAAAGTAAAGCGAAAAAGAGACCATCTAAGGCCAACTTCTATACAAAATATTCTTAATTCTTTCACACAGCTTCCCAAATTAAAATAATTACAACCCACCAACTTCTTCTCCACCTGATTAGAAAACGGGCCCTGTAGTATGCATTTGAGTGAGATGCTTTACTTTATCCTTGAGCACATGGGGTACCACCATGCCAGCTGCTTCACAGAATCACACAAGCCCCTTATCATCTCAAGCTAATATAGCCAGTAATTTCCAAAGCCAGAATAAAGTAGGCTGGGCCCTCTACACTAAAGTCTGTATTCAGCCACAACTTCTACACTCAACCCAGCTTGGCAAATAGCTTGGCAACTGACCAAGGAAAAAAAGCTAAGCAGTAATTAAAATGACAACAATGCCACCATAATGTAAGCACGCGATTTCTACCCATTTAAACATGACGGCAATTTTCCAAACTTCCAGTTAATACAAGAGTGGCAGTAAATAATAAAAACCACGATCAACCTGAGACAATCTAGGATTCCCCACCGCCAAAAAAAAAAATCCTTCCTAAAAATGAAGAGTACACACACACACACACACACACGCACACACACACAGAGAGAGAGAGAGAGAGAG
>LOEQ01000703.1:204548-219746 GCA_001685075.1 Bramus lutescens | reverse complement strand
AGAGAGAGAGAGAGAGAGAGAGAGAGAGAGAGAGAGAGAGAGAGAGAGGCAACAATGCCAAGAGGAGGGAGGGAGAGGGATTCCCAGCACTGGACCACACTGCCATACCCAGGAGACTGGGTACAGACCAGTGTAGATCAGTGTAATGACACCCTGGGAAGTTATCAGTCAGGCTCCATGCATCTGTGGAATGCCAGCCATAAAAATAGGAATTGTTTAGATCAGGAAGACTTCTCTTTATAGGGGTGGCCACATGGAGAAATGTTCAAGCAAGGGTAGATAAAGTTTGAGCAATTCAGAATAAAGAAGGATGTCTCACTACTAGGAAAGACAGAGTTTAGAAGTGGGACGTTTTCATGTCTCCTACTCCCATCACAAATACCTTCAGGTTGAGTAACAGACATGCTCAAAATGCAGAAAGAAATGGCTCTTGCCACTCTCCCATTTCTCACCTGGCAACCTCGCCTTGATGCTCCCATTCCAAGGCTGCAGGGTTGCACTTGATATCTTAGGGAGGCTCTCAAAAGTTAAGGCCAATAAAAACATATTTGATGGTACTTTGCAATAATCTAACCCTGAACAGGCATCAAACCCCAGCTTTTGCCCTGAAGAACTACATATATACAGGGTTAGCCAGGCTGCTCAAAGAACATTGATTAAGAGGGTAGGATTTAATTACAAGGAGTGAAAGAAATTGTTTTTGTTTGTTTGCTTGTTGTTTTTGATCCCTTTGTTAGAGTTGATGAGCACAGAGTTTTATCCAGACCTTAAAAAGAAGCTGGGTCTACCATTTGCTGGTGACTGTGTCTCATTCTTCTGGCAAAATTCTCTAGGAATCTTTACTTGACAGGGGAATGTAAATATAGAATTCAGTACTTACTATAAGAAAATAGAAGACAGGTTTTTCTTATTTGGCTTAACTCAAGGTTATAAAAATCCTTTACAAAGTTATTTACTCCCTATGGGCCATTGCTGCAGGATGTAGAGCCAACATGCAGCAAAGAGGGTTTCAGAGTCCAGAGTGGCACTGGGGAGGTCTGGGGTGAGGGCTCTCTGCACAATGGTACAATCATCAAGCCCAGATTCAGGAAGTCTCATAAAAGGAGCACAGCAGAAGTTGACCAGATGCCGGACTCCAAAAGTCTGGTGACAGCCCCTGAAGTCTTTGTGTACACCAACACGACAGTAGCGTGGCACACGAAAATCGCTGCCTGCTGTTATGACAAGGATGCTGGGTAGAAAATAAACTTGGTTTCCCATGAATCCAAGTATCACCAGCTATTTTGTACCTTTAGAGACCAAATGCTCATCTCTTTTAATGATTCTTCAGGCACATAGAGAAAAACAAAGTGCTCTGAGCACCTGCAACTCACACGACTGCTCCATATTCATAGTTCTCTTTTACTTGGGGTTCTTTACATCCCTAAAGAACCACAGCCCCCAAGTTCATATGGTTTGAGTTGGGCAGACCCTGACTGCATCTTCTTGTCCAGCCATGTGACCCAGACTCTAAAATCCAGTGCATGGGATTCATGCCAAGTGAAATCCATCCAGCACTATTTGATCTTGATCGTACTATTTAAATAATAATAATAACCATTGGGAGCAAAGGCATGCTGTATTGCTAAGAGAATGGGATACATATCTAAAGCTTTATGGACAACTCGACTATTGTGGAAGTAAAGCCTGAGTAAAACAGGTCAATAAATGAAAGAAGAGCCACAACATGAGGGGATTCTGGATTCCAGTATTTATATTTAAGCCTATTTATCTAAATATGTACAGTGTTCATCACTGCTCTTTCCATAGTGAGACAATCATATCTTAGTTCTTTTAAAAATTGCAACCCAGTAGTTTACTGCCAAGAGTTGGGGAGGGGACCCACAGGAGAAAAATGTCCCATTGCTATCATTTATCTGAAGCTAATTCTTTACCCTATTTCTTTTTCTATTGCCCCAAGTCAGATTTTCTTTGCTTGTCACCTGGCCCTTGACATTGGCCTTCTCTCAGAACTTACTGGTTCCACTGTATCTGTTCTAATCTAATCTAATATTACTCTTATAAAATGTTTCCCTAGAGCACAGCTTTGGTTGAAGAAAAGACTTCAAGATGTCACAACTTCAATGTTCAAATTCCCAAGGGTTGTCATGCAGAAGAAAAAGAAAAGAACATTCACTTTCCCAAATGAAATGCAGGTCAAAGGGGAAGTCCCAAGAATGTAGAGTGCAAGCCGCTATACCTCACTGGTGGTGGCAAACTCTCTATGTTCTCGGTGGCACTCTTATGGAACTGGGCTTTTCTTCATCTATTAGCAGCCCTTGGTACTCCGGGCTGATGCAATGTTGCTGCATTTCGGAGGGTTAATCATTGCATAGGCCTTGAGCAGATGCCAGAACAGGAGGGAATTAGTTTTAGTGAGGCAGTCAGGTGGTAGATGTGAACTGTGGGCTTAAGAGACTTCATGCAATACCTGGCTCTACCACTTTTGAGCTCTGTGCCCTCAGATGATCATCTGACATTTCTGAGCCTGTTTTCTCATTGCAAAGTAGACCTAAGTAACACAACATAAGCACTGTGAGAAGTGAAAATAGCTCTCCTGGGGCCTTGAAGGTGCTCTGAAATGTTACTTGCCTTTCCCTGCTCCACAAGGCTTCCTAGCTCCCTTGATGGTCACAGACCACCCTAATGGCTCCCTTCTTTGACCTCTTATTGTCCTTACAGTTGCTTCTACAGAACTTAACACTTCTAAATACAGCTTTCCATTCTTCATTATGTCCATTCTCCCTTGAGGAGATCATTCTACATTTCTGTGTGCATGGGGAATAGGGTGGAATGAAATGGCACCAAACGCAGTAACAAGCACAGAATCAGTATTGAAGAAATCACTCAATTAAAGGACTGGAGTTTGATCCAGAGGCAACTTCCTCTCTTGGAGTCCTTACTTTGACTGTGAAGCAAGAGTACGGAGCTAGGTGAGTGCCTTCCCACCCTGAGTGCTGCTGGCACTTAGGCCTCTCAGTGAGAAATCACCAGTGAAGATGATGTCATTTCCAAGGGAAAGGTGGGACAGTGCCCCCTGGAGAATACAGGTAGGAAGTGACAACCAGAGCCTACTGGTAAGGTAGGCCATTCATTTCACTGGTCTCTATCTAGTCCAGGTGATTTAAGCAAAAACAGGTTTCTGGGGTTATTCACACTGGTTGCTGTGGTGCTCCTCTTCTCCCCAAGCTTTGGTCTGTGTGTTACATAAACACTGTTGCCATAGTTATGACTCAGGAAGCTTTGCTGTTTGACCTCAAGATAAAGTTTCTCTCAAATCAGGATAACACGACGGTCGACCCTCAAGGGGTAGGATCTGCCAAATTCATTTAAGCTTCTAGAAGGAACTACTGTATTTTGGGCAACAAGCAAGCCACGAGAGGAAACATTGTGCTGCAGTGTTATGCAATTTCCTTGCATTTCATATTCAGAAATCCTAAAAACCCCTTAACAAGCAACTTCCCTAGCTTTCAACTGAAGATCAGTATCAGAGCCAATATAAATAAAAACTGGTTGCAAAAGAGGAAAAAAGAAATCTGTGTTCAAGTAAAGAAAGGATTTCAGTGCCAATTCAAAGGCAGTAGAAAAAGCACAAGCTGGGTCCTTTTTTGTCTCCATGCGATATGAAATGGAGTGGAATCACCCCAGGACTTCCACACAGCAGTTGGGGCTAACCCACCCATCCCTCCTTTGGAAATCGATCTGTTCCCTGGTCATCTAGCCCCATTCATTCTTCTTTCAGCAACCACATTCCCCACACAAAACAACCTCCTCTATCACCGCCTGAGTATGTCCGCCAATGTGGTCAGCAACAGGCACCGTTAGAGAGCTCAACAATTTACCATGGAAATTCTCTACAACACAGAAAAGGCTGGAGAAGTAGAGGAAGCACTCACATATCCAACACTCAAGGCACTGAGGTCAGTAATTGGCACACTATTGACTGAAGTTCAATATTTGTCAATATTTTAAAGTAAAATTTACAAATTATGAAATACAATAGTTTCTCAAGAATATCAAACACAAATTGTGATTTCATGCAAGTTAAGCCACTACAAGAAAGAACTATTTTTCATCACCTCAAACAGTTCTCTCATGATACTTCCAAGAAACCCCACCACCCCCAAGTTAACAGACCTTTCCATCATACACACGCGCGCGCGCGCGCGCACACACACACACACACACACACACACACACATTATTTTGCTCTGCCCTAAAAGTAAGATCACACATCATATATTCTTTTAGGTTATCTTATTTCACACTGTGTAATTTTTTGAGATATTCATGCTGTGGTGTGAATTAATATTTTTACCCCCTTCTTACTTTTGAATACGTTATTATTGAACGTATTACTTTTTTTATGGTGCTTCTGTCCACTAACTTCTGTCTTTGGCTATCATAAATGAAATAGCTAAGCACTGAGCCAAGTCCAGTCGAAGAGAGGGAGGAGGGATTATATGAGCAAAGGGGTCAAGATCATGATGGGGGAACCCACAGAGACAGCTGATTCCAGATAGTGGGAGCTCACTGACTTTGGACTGACAGCTGGGAACCTCCATAGGACAGAACTAGGCCCTTTGAATGATGATGACAGTTCTGTGACTTGGGCCATCTGTAGGGTCACTGGCAGTGGGACCAGGATTTATCCCCAGTGCACGAACTGGGTTTTTGGAACCCCTTCCCTAAGGAGGGATACCTTGCTCAGCTGCAATACAGGGGGGGAGGGGCTTGGCCCTCCCTCAACTTGATGGGCCAGACTTTGTTGACTCCCCACGGGAGACCTTATCCTTTCTGAGGAGTGGATGGGGGGGTTGGGGAGAGTGAGAGGAAGAGGGAGGATGGGAGGGATGGGAAACTGTAATTGTTATGTAAAATGAAAAAAAAACCCTTTAAATAAAAAAATTTAAAAATAAATAAATAAAGCTCCTCCAAATATGTTTGTGCAGGTCTTTCTGAGAGCACACACATTCATTTCTCTTGAGTATCTAGAAGCAGAACGTTAAGATATTGTTTATTATTATCAAATAGGAACTTTCTTCAGTGAAGTTGTACAACTATCAATCAACACTTGGGAGGATAAATTTCAATTTTAGCCTTTCTGGTGCATGAGGGAATAAACCTATTGTGGTTTTATCTTGCACACCCCCATTGTTAATATCAAGCACTTTTTTATATGCTTAGTAGGCATTCTTAGCTTCCCTTCAAAGCATGTCTCTTCAAATCTTCTGCTCATCTTTGGGTTGGGTTGTTCTTTTTACTACCAAATTATACAAACTCTCTATATATTCTGGACTTGTCATTTGTCTAGTGAATGCTTTGCCAATATTTTCTGTAATTCTGCAGATTAACCTATGATTTTCTTAATGCTGCCTTCTGATAGACACAAGTTTTTAATTTTAATAAAGTTAAATTTTAGCAGGGTCCCTGTTTTCTGTGTCCTATGAAGAAACTTTTACCAACCTAAGAATCCTAAAATCTTGCCTATATTTCCCTTCTGAATGCTTTATAGCTTTGGCCTTTATGCTTATGATCCATCTTGAATTAATTGCTCCTTAGCTACCCAGGCTTGTAAACATAATTTAGTCAGCTCATGTTTGAAACTCACTCACTGGCTTAAAATAAAACTTCAAGTTGGACATGGTGATGCACACCTTTAATCCATAGCACTTAGGGGTCAGAGGCAGATGGATCTCTGTGAGTTAGATGCTATACAAAGGTCTACATAGGAAGTTCCTGGCAAGCTAGGGCTACAGAGTGAAACCCTGTTTAAAAAAAAAACTAAAAATAAATAAAACTTTTTAGGGACAAGACCTTGCCTATCTAGCTTCTCTTTTCCTTTTTCTAAAGGGAGAGAGAAAGGGAGTGGGTCTGAATGGTAGGGGAGGTGGAGAGGAACTGGGAGGAGAAGAGAAAGGGAAAAAATATAGTCAGAATATATTGTATGAAAAATATCTATTTTCAATAAAAGAAAAAAGCAGACCTGGGTGGAAGAGGTCTTTACAATGTTCACATTGAAAACAACAAGTAGGAACCCCCAGGATGGTTCAACAGGTGAAGGTGCTTGCCACACAACCTTGGCGACCTGAGTTCAAGCCCTGGAACCCACCATGGAAGGGGAGACTCAAACCCACAAGGTTGTCTTCTGACCTCCACATGTGCACCCACATCATGCATACACACATGCATGTGTGTATACACACACTGATAATAAATATTTTTAAGCTCCTAAGCCAAGGCTGTGAACATACTGTACACAGACTCACAGAGCTCAATGGCCACTGGGAAGACTAAGCCCAGAGGGCTGGGCAAGACTAGAATACAGCTTTCTTCTGATCTGAATTTGAGAGCACAGCAGGCAAACACAGAAGTCCAAAGACGGCTTCTGTGTCCTTTGCTATCACACAGGATATGTAGATCACCTACATCCTAGGAACGTCCACTTCTGGCTCTTGTTACCAGGTCCTTCCCCAAGGCTCCTCTGCAATCTTTTCTACGTAAATAGATACAATGTAACTACAGTAGATGGAGGAGTTACCTACCCTGCTGCAGTGATAAAATGCCTGAGAAAAGCAACCTAAGGAAGGAGGGGTTTATTCTGACTCACAGTTTGATTAAGAGCACAGACAATCAGGATGGGGAAGCCATGATGGCAGGATGCTGGTCACACTGTGTCCACAGTCAGGAAATAGAGACAGATGAATGTTCATGCTCAGCTTGCTTGTCCTTTTTATATGCAGTGCAGGACCAAGGACCAGGGGATGGTGCCACCCATAATTAAAGTGGGTCTTCTCACCTCGGCTCACCCAACTTAGCTCATCTTTCAGAGGCATGTCCAGAGGCTATCCTAATCTAGATAGTCCCTCAGAGGCCAGCTTAGAGGTTTGTCTTCTAGGTAACTCTAGACTTGTCAAGTTGACAAGATTAACCATTGTGTGTGTGAACATAAAGCCTGTCACACACGCGGGGGGGGATGCACACACACAGCCCTTAATTCTGCAGCACTCATGACCTATAAGTACACGTACAAAGACTAAATTAGAAAACAACAAGTTTAGTAGATGAGTGCTCCCAAGGTCTAGGCTTAGGTTTCTGTGAACCTCTGGTTTTAACAGTGTCATTAACTGATCAATACAAACCCTTGTTTGTACAAAGACAGCCACTTAATATATGCTGTTGGTTCATTAATGTTGAACTCACAGCCAACAGCATACTAATTCCCAAGCAAAGCTCATTCAATGTGTACTTTTGTATGATGTCAAAAGCCTCAAAACAGCCTTCTTCCCCTTAAGGACACTAAAGAGTGCTTGAACACTATGCTTAAGAGACCAGTTTAAATCAAAACATCACCAAGAGAAAACATTAACCTTTTTTTTTAAGTGGCACTAAATGGACCAGAAAAAGGACAGTTATCTCCAGGTGGAGAGCTGAAAGCAGAAGGTGAAGTGTCATCTTATAGAAGACAGGGACATACCCAGTGGAGAAACCACAACTCAGTCTACACATGCCTACCAGGGAGAAAGCACAAAAGAACTGACTCTATGGTCATGAATAATGAGGAACAATTGTACATATATGTGGATATATGTATGTAATAGACATGTGGCATTATATATGTTCATAAATATACACATGAAAACATACATTTATAAAGATTTGGAGAAGATAGCTACATTCATACACACAAACACTATCTGCAGCTGTGTTCATGGGATCACAGCAGAGCGAAGCAGCTCCAACAGACTGTTGTAGGGTAACATGTATACTCCACTCCACTAAGTTCTAGATGGTTGTACCAACTTATGCTCCAAACAGATATATTATGGGAGTTACATGGCCTACTCCTTAAAAGTCCCCAAAGCTTCTTCCTTAGACCTCTTCTTTCTCAATTCTAGAAAGATCTGGACGTTTCACAGGTTCTCACAGCTTCCACCATGGGTGCCTGTATGCAGATGGTATCTCACTAGGTAGACTGACAACTCTACACTCCCCCGGCTCACCTCAGCAGCCTGGGGTTTCCCTAGATCTCAAACCCAGCCCCCATCTCTCCATCACCTGGAGGAACGCACTGCCTCTTGTTCTCCAGTGTGTCATCACTCTATCCCTAAGATGCAGATCGTATTATTTACACAAAGGGGTGAGACAGTGGCAACAGAGCAGCCAGCACTGTGCTTGCCACACAAAATAAATGTCCTGGAAAGAAAGTGCCATTAATCGTCACCATCCCAGACCACGGCATCACTTTTACCACAGTAATCTGATCCTAAAAATTTCAAAGTCCTGCCTCTTTATTTCCACCTCAGACTGGACGACCATAACTGGATTTGCCTTTAACATGATGGTCATGTTACTCTGAAATCCCACGAAGGGGGGCATCAGGGCCTTGGAATGCCACCAAGATGGTTTCTTCTGGAATGCTGCCTCCGGCTCCCTCAGTCTCAGACCAAGTCTTCACTTCAGCAGCGCTGTGTACATGTCTGACGATGCAGACTCCAGAGTGCCTGGCTCATAGTAGGTACTCACCAGATGTCAGATGGATGACATAATGAACCAAGGGCACAGAGAGCACTAAATTCACACAGCCCAGGAACTACTTAACATTGACTTTAAAAGGAGCTGATTCGATCACCCTGAATGGTTATGTAATTAAAACTGAACTTGGGTCTTAAAGGAGCTCTTCAACTCTGGGAAGAGCAAACTGCCATCTGCCTACCAGCATTTCAAGTACGAAACTGCTCACTTACAGCCGTACTCACACCAAGCAAATTAAGCAGTCAGCAGCAGAATTGGGCACAGAACAGGCACCCCAGCAGTGCCAGCCTCCTGCGGGCACTCACAGGCTTCTGCAATGCAGAGGCTGTCACAACCCCCAGGAGTATGGCCACTCACTCTGACCCCAATCAGGGTGCATTTCAAGCCACAGGAAATAATGACTTAGTCAATTAATAGAACTGTGATAACAGCAATCATTTGGAAGAGAGGCAAGGTAGATACACACCTTACTTTATACTCTGATACCAAAATAGATCCCAGCTACACATTAATTTTATTAATGGAGACTCATTCAAGCAAAGACAGAGTAAATGAAGTAGTTCCCAGCCATACATAAAGTGCCCTGATAATAAATATGAGAAGGGAAAACAACCACAAGAGAAAATATAGACAAAGGATAAAGTATTTGCAGAGAAATATTCATCAAATGGTAAAATATCTAAAGTCAACAAAGAAATCCAATTATAACACTGGCAATATTTTTCCTTTCTGAAAAATACATTATTTTAAAAATTAGTAGTATTTAGTATAGACACAGGCTCAGAGTAGAGGGCAGTACCACTTGAGGCTTGAAACTTCATGAATTGATGCATTCTTTATGAGAAAGAACCTTCTGAGGGGAACAGATATGCTCAGCAAGTGAATTAATTCTATAAACTCACACTATGGAAAGAATCATGCATAGAGGCCACTAAGCGATAGAGCTGGATGTGTAAGTGGCATATCCTCTAGAAGTGAGGCACCCATGGTGGAAGCTGCAAGAACCCGTGAAACATCCAGATCTTTCTAGAATTGAGACATAAGAGGTCCAAGGAAGAAGACTGGGGATTTTTAAGGAGTAGGCCATGTAACTCTTATAATCACTGTTATACGGTTTTGGATATTAAAAGCCCCCTGCACAGGAGATGTTAAGTCCAAGATGTGGCATGGGCATGTAAGTCTCCTGTATAAGAGATCCTGAGCCCAAGATATGGCATGGATGTCAAAGTCCCCTGCATAGGAGATGCTGAGTTCTCTGAGACAAGACATGGTTGCATAAGTCCCATGCATAGGAGACACTGAGTCCAAAATATGGTATGGACACATAAGTCCTCTGCACAAGAGATGCTGAGTTCTCTGAGATTTGGCATGGATGCCTAAGTCCCCTGCATAGAAGATGTCAGGTGCTACAGAGATTGCCCACAGTTTTTCACAATAGTTACCAAAAGACCCTCAGAGCCACTCAAGAACTTCTGGATGGAGACTAGTACCTAGCTTCGTCTCTGTTTTACACAGTTTTTAAAACAAGAATAAAGGATTCACATCTAGGAGGCTAATTCACCTTGGGGGAAACACAAGATCAGCCTCCTACATCAGCCTTCAAGAGCTACATAAAGTGAACGGGGATAGGCTGCTTAGATGCAGTAGCTGGGGAAAAGTGGCTTGTGGTCAGACAGATTGGAGAAAAGATTATTGAATGGCTGAGTTCCTTGCCTGTCAGCAGACTACACAGTAATATGCTGGAAGCCCAGGATAGGAAGCGGGAGCCTTCTTCTTGGTCAGGAACTCCTGAGGCTGAAGGGGAGTAGAAAGTGCCAGCCTAGATGTGCTGGTGTCATCTCCCCGCCCAGGGACAGGGCATCTCCAGATTGACTAGGGGGGTCATTATGGTCAAGAGGAGAGAAAGCAGGAAGGAAGAAGCAAATAGTCCTTTTAAACAGAAAAAAAAATGGAAAGATCACTTGATTGAGGATAAGTCTACCCTTGAAGGAGGGAATTGGCAACAGTGATTATCACAGGCACACTTGGGCCTTCAAAACATTCGGCAAGCATTTGTTTCTGCCTAAAGTCCCTAAGGAAGCAGGCTTGCTAGATTCAGGGGTCCTGTGTCAAGTACAGCCCCCGTTTCACCACTTAGTAGAGCAAGGGGCAGGAGGAGCATGCACTGGTGGAGGAAGACTGCATTAGACTGCATCTGTGTGGTTCAAGCTCTGTAAAGCTGGCTGACTGCATTATTCTGCATCTGTGCAGTTCAAGCTCTGTAAAGTTGGCTGAGCTGCTTAACTATATGAAAGGACTGGATCTGCACCTGAGTTCAAGTGATGACAGGGACACTTCAGGGCCATGGGATGACCCTGAGTGCTATTCACCAATCTAGTTCTAATAACAAGCCACCTCTAAAGAACAGTATTATAACCAGAGGCACTGATGTCCAAACACACCTGGAACAGGGTTCTACATAAGTGAATACACAGTGGGGCTGCTACTTACTGGTATAGGACCTGATCGTAGGTTCCTGACAGCTGGTATCAAGACTCTAGGGTTCTAGAAAGTTTCTCTTAGTAATATCCTAGCACAGAGCACTGTTACTACAGGCTAAATAAAAGCATGCTAATCAGGGAGGGTGGATCTGGAATACAATGAGAACTCACCTACACACAATCATCAGTTCATCCCTGTTATTTTTTTTACTTGTCTTAATACTCTAGCCCAACAGTGGCATCCCTAGCTATCAAGATATAAGCTTCATTGCCAAAACCTGCATGTAACCACACTATATGTGGTGATGCACACCTGTAATTCTTTCAACCCAGAGGCTGAGGCAAGAGAACCTCAAGTTTCAAGCCAGCCTGAGCTGTAATTAGATACTGTCTGAACAAATTGGAGAAGGTTCTTTCTTATACAGTCCCATCTTATTATTCTTTTTCATTGATTTATTTTCTTTTTTAGAAAAAGGTCTATGTAGCCCTGATTGATTTCAAACTTGTTATATAAGCGAGGCTGGCCTGCAATTCACAATCCTCCTGATTTAGTCTCCAAATGCTCATAAAACAGGTATGTCCCACAAAATCTGGCTTTCCTCCATCACCTTAAAACTCATAACATTTATTTTTCATAAATAATTACCATGCCATTGCACCTAACAGGATCAATGATGATCCCTGAATATCCTGATTTAAATTAAAAAAAAAACTATACTGATATTTCCAAAACTACTTAAAGGTGTCTTTTTGTAACTGGTTTGTTCGGTTCTAGTCCCAAGCCAGGTGCATACATGCATTTACACAGCACCATCGGATCAAAAGGAGTCTGCCATCCTTCCATTCCTTCAACGGCAATGGCAATCCTATGGTAGAGTGATGAGAGTTGACGATGCTGACTGGTGAGACTCGGTTGCTCATTCTGTCACTCGCTCGGCTTCTTTGCATTGCCCTCCCCTGATTTTTACAGAGAAAACTTTCAATGGCTACAGTAACAGCAAACCCCCTTAGTGATGCAGCATCCCAGGACGAACACTGCAATGGTTAACATGCGTTGGCTGCTCGCTGTGTCACAAGCACTGCACCAGATGGCTTGGCAGGTTATCTTACTGGACTATTCTGAGAGCTCTGTGAAGTCAGTGTCAAAACCATCCACCCCATTCAAAAGATGAGAATCCAGGTCAAGAGCTGATTTGAATTCTTGGGGATGAGGCCTAAGTTAAACCAGATAGTTTGAGAGCAAGTTACTGTTCTTGGCCACCATTCCATACAGGTGCTCTGAATTAGGTCAACAACAGAAGGAATACTGGATAATCCTGGCTGTGCATTTTATAGATGGGGACACAAGCAAATATACACAATGTACCTTTTCAATGGGGTGCCAAGGGTTTCTGAGACATTATGCTATAATTCCTCAACAGTGGGAGAAAGAGCTGCAATAATGACAAGTTTGGGGAGGCAATGCTACTGTGCAAAGGGGCCTCCTTTCACCAGACATACCACAGATTGCCCAATGGTCTTGGGCATGTCCTGAAGTCTCCTCCAAATGCAACTAGGACTTGGAAAAACGAGAGCTGACCCACCCTAATTCATGTAGACAATAAAAACTCTTAAGACTGAACATGCTCCTTTAGAGGCAAGTTTGCAAGAATCCAGGAACAAAAAAAAAAGACAGTATTTCCAGGATTTTTGCAGATCACTGAAAGTAAGTCCAAGTGGTCCAGGGGGCATGAGGCTATGACCCAGGAACTCTGTGGGTGATCTGTCAACCCGGGCAGCCACGGGCTGAGGCCAGCTTTCAAGGTGCTGCCTGCTTCTTCATGCTTATGGCAGAGCACCCAGCACCAGGAGACCGACTGAAAGGCACTGGTGATCACGTCCTGATGCAGCTGACTCACCGACTTCCTTGGTGAACTTCTCTGCTCAGGAGAGGCTGAGGGCACCTGTCCTCGGGGAGGCTGATTATGTAATGTGTTTGCTTCCTTGCCCTACCGCCTTCCCTTTGATGTCCTAACCCAAGGTTAGCCATGGACATCTGGAGACAGCAGCTTTAGGGGGAACTGAGAAGGCAAGGGGTGGTTATCAACCAGGAACTGCTGGGGTCAGCACAGAAACCTGAGACAAGCATCTGAAGAGCCACATCCTGCTGCTTCGCCACTACCATAGGACCTCCAGTCAACCTGATCCAGCATACCAGGAAACCAAAATATGACATTTTCTCTGCTTTCTTTATTTGAAAAATAAGGTTAAACCATGGTGCTCATTGATAAAGCAAGGTGCTTAACAATGTGTCTAAAGTTATTGACCTACTAACTTCACAAAATAAATGATAGTGTAGTAAGAGAAATGAAAATCTCAAGAAAAACAGAAGTGATCTATTATTTTACATAATTTAATTTACCCACCACCACCAGGTACCCTCTCTGAAACTTGTCTGAGTGGCTGTTTTTTATTTTGTTTTGTTTTATTTTTTGGATGGCTGAGTGTGAAACAATCTGTTGTTTCTGTCTGCGAAGAATCCAGTCCCTTCCCTTTCTACTAACCATTCCTCAACCTCCCTTAGGATATGACCCTTGACCTTATCTCTGCCTATGTGAGCCACAGCTACCCTTGGGGTCAGTATGTGACTCTGGTGTGAGCTCAGGCAAGGTGATTGCTACAAGGATAAACACAGGACCTGAAGCCATTTTTCTAAGCTGTGCAGTTTCGTGGTAATGCTGTAGCCATCATCAGATTCCACTACAGAACTGCCTCCCCATCCACCCACCATCCAGGATGTAAGTTGTGATCTTTCAGAGCTATGTGAAAAGAGCTAACAGAGTCTTGAAATGATAAGAGCTGGATACTCCAGGTCAAGAAGACTTCTGAGAAGAGGAGAGGCTGTTTCTAGACCTCACGGGACAAGCAAGTAAGGAAAGGGGCAGTGGGAACGGCTGCTTTCCACTCTTCAGGTGGAGCAGGGGCATGAGAATTAGGGGTAAGTGTGGGGTAGAAAGGGGGCAAGCAGAACTCAGTGGAAGATTGTGAAAGTGTACAGGGTGACAGAGATGAAAAAACAGACAAAGGAGGAAACACTAGTGAGGCTATGTGGCCAAGGAAACGTGATTTCCAAACAAGAGTATCACTTTCCTGAAGGTAAGCCTGCCATGCACTTCCTGTACATGGAGACATACGGCGATGGAGTAAGCAGCCCAAGCTGCAGCCCTGCAGTCAGAGGGCTGCATCTAGAGGAGGCTCAGCTCCTTGTCCTCAAATGACAGAAGCAGCTGAAGCCAAGATATTATGACTAAAGTTCTGAGGGGTGGGGAACATACTTTGTAAAAAAAAATTTAATCAGTATATAAAGCTTTTAGCCTCTCAAAGATAAACCATTACATACATATGTGACTGTGTGTTTTTCTGAGCATCCATTTCTCTCGCAGTCCTCCTGCTCAAGCCCATATTAAAGTGTCCTTAATAAAACCTCAACTCTGCTTAAAAACTCAAAGCATTAAGCAATAGTGATGCAGGAATTCATCTGTCCCCATGAAAATCCATGGGAGCAGGGCTCTTGCCTGGGCATTTCAAACCTTAACAGGAGGCTTATAGGCATCACCCTTACAAGATGGAGATGTCAGAACATACAACTCAAGAACCAGAACAATCCTGCCTGATGATTCTTGGTTATAACATCTCAAATACTACTATAAACAAAAAAGGTTAAGAAACGCTCTATTCATTATATGGGTCAAAGACACCAAATTACCTTTGACATCTGAAAAATAACCTCTACAGCACAGAGATAAAGAGGGTGACTGGGACAGGAGAGGAAGGGCAAGAGCAAGATCAGCACTCACACAAATCGACACCAGCAGCAACCAGGATGAGGGCCAATGTGATGCCAGACTTAAGATTTATTGCAACAGACCAAACAAAAAATAGGAAATGAATGGACTCTAAAAGCATGCTGTAAAAATAGAGAAGACAAAAGTTAAAAAAGGTCACACGTTATCTACTCTAGAATAAATCCTTCTAAATATATGTGAAAAGTGGTGGAGGGGTGAGCAGGAGCCAGGAACAAACACCAGAGGCAGAGGGAGGAAAGGGGGCAAAGCTTCACACACACACACACACACACACACACACACACACACACACACACACA
>LOEQ01000703.1:164763-192271 GCA_001685075.1 Bramus lutescens | reverse complement strand
AAGAAAAGAAAAGAAAAGAAAAGAAAAGAAAAGAAAAGAAAAGAAAAGAAAGAGCCTAACACTGGGACTAAAGAATCCTGGGTTCCTGTGAATCAGAGAAATGACCGTGGTTGTTAAGGCTTCTCCAGCCCTCCCCTTATGTGGGTTTAAGCATTCCTATTAGAAAAGTGAAGGAAGAGTGGGCATGCATATTCTTTCCATCGTGTTTAACTTTCCAGTGACACTTACTTCATCCTGCACATGAGCACACCTGTATCAAGGTCATGACATTTAGGATGGCTTCTGAAAAAAAGAAGTTGCTGACCTTGCTTATTTTAAATATATTCAGTACGTGATTGGTGCATTTATTTTTAGTTCTACTTATAACAGCACCTTAGAGACTTTCAATCTTTCAGTTAATCATTCAGGCATTTTAGAACTTACCACTACACAAAAGCTAAATAAACACGATCCTAAAATTTGTTTAAAATATAATCTGAGAGCCAAATCATGGAGGGAGGAGGCAATTCTCAAAATCCCTTCAGCCCCTAAAGAGCTCCTTGACTATACATATTTGGAGTCCTCTTTTGAAAAACACATACCTTTCCTTTGAATTTTTTACTATTGATCTATATTTTAAGATAAACAAAAGAAAGGAACCCTATACACATTCCCTTGGTATTTCAAATGTGTTTAAGCTACATTCAGGTTGCAAGTCACTCTTAATTGAAATCTGATGGATTCCAAGTCTCTAGAAAAGGGGCCAGCACTATATTTCCAAGGCTCAGGCCTCTCGGTACTGTTGCAGATGGAGAACTCAAGCTTGAACAAAGGGCAGAGTAAACATGGGGGGACCTGGAGGAGGTAAGAGAGAGGAGAAGGAGACATGGGCGAGAAGGGCATGAACAGAAAGGGATATGGGGTGGGGAGAAAAGACAGGAGGGGAAGGAAAGGGAACTGGGAAAAAGTGGCTTGTGGTGTTTTGAGGGGCACAAGTCTCCCTCATAGTCAACTGCTCAATTCCCTGTACTTAGGTTGAACTCTGAGTCACAGCCCAGAGTGCTGAGTAAGACCTATAAAAAGCCGTGCATAAGGCGATGTGAGAGGACGGCAAGAGGAAGCAAGAACAGTGCACAGAGGATGGAGCTAGAAGAGAGACGCCATGGGGAGGAGGAGCTAGAAATTACAGTAAAGCTACCTGCCTTGTGTGCTTTCTCCATATGGAGTCTAGGCAAGGGTCATACTACACACCCTCTTGACTCTGCCTGGAAGTGCTAAAATAACAGGCATGCATCACTTAGTGAATCCCTTACCAGGAAGGCCTGCACTGTGTAGTGAAAAGCGAGTCTCGGGATAAGGCTGAAGAGCTGAATGGGACAAAATGAAGTAATCAAAAATGAATGATCAAAATAAGCTCTAACTCTGTGTAAAATTTGCTATTTCAACTGTGCACAAAATCTTGAGAGAGGAAGTGAAGGAGATACAATTTTTTTCTCTGCAGAATATGATGGCAATACTAGAAAGAAATTCTTTAAATTTGACTTTCATAGCACCATTTGAGGGGAAAAAAGATGGTAACTGTTGGGAAACTAGTAGAGAGCCTGGTCCACTTTCCTATAGTCCATCCAAAGCCTGAAATTCAAGTCATGTTTCTTCCCCTGCTTGTGAGTTCTGGGCCTTAACTATGAGCTATTCTGATATGGCTAGGCTGTACTGAGACAAGCACCGGTCATCAACTCTAATTCCACTCTAATACCACTTCTGCTCACACCCCATGCTTTCTCCAAAGTTTACCTATGCAGCCCCTTGCCCTATCCTGGGTCCTTGACTTGCCACTTCAAGATAGGTGAGCACATAAGAAGCTGCCAAGGAAGACAGAAGAAACTACTGAGCAAGTAGGACAGTTTGAGCTGGGGTTATGTTAACCAGACTGCAGTTCAGCAGAATGTCTGCTTTAGTTGGCTGAGTACAAAACTTCAGGGGTTCACTTAATAACAGCATATGTAAACAGAGGTCCCCTTCCCCCAGATCAATGCTTAAGGTCAAGGTCATTCATTATACGATGTGGTCTTAAGCCTTCTCAATTAACCATCTGCTGTCTTCAAAATCCTAAGTAATAAAAGAAGCTTCCAGAAACTGTTTTAAAGAAGAAGTCAGGCTGGCTGAAATCCACTCCTTGCTGTAGCCAAGACTCAGGCATTCCAAGTGAACAAAAGCAAGCAGCGAGCTTAGCAAGGATTCACTAAGGGTGTTTAATGTTGCATGGGGACATGAAATATATCCTGGCTAGATGGATGGGCTACAAGGGGACTGACACATACGACTTATCTTTGTCTAGTCCCATTTTCCCTGTTAAAGACCTAAAGAATGCTTTGTTGAAAATAATCTAAACAAGATTCTTGATATATAATATTACAAAACTGCACTCTTAGTCATTTGGAGAGGTTCCATGGCGGGGTCAAACAAGGACATGCTATTCAATGATGCTGGTGCCAAAGACTTGCAGGCTAGGAGGATTCAGAGGGTCCATAAATCGCTACAAACGCTATGCTAAAGTTTATGTAGTAGGTGCATTCACTTTCCCATGGAATCCTTTGGCTTTCAAAGGGTGTCTGATGACAGCCCTCCTACCAAATAATTTTCTGTGTATGGAATTTTCCTACAGACTAATTCTGGCACATCACTAGCACGTATAGGGACTCTACGACATCTGGGGTTTTTTCCCTGAAACTGTAATGCATCTTATAATCTTCACTTACACATAACAAAATTTTACCTTCTTACTTTCTAAAAGTAATTATTAAATTGATGATGTGCCTTTGAATTGGGGTCATTTAAGCAGTGGAATGGTCCTGTATCAAATGTATCAAATGTCTTATTTACAAGGTATATTGCATGTTTCTGAACAATTGCCACAACACACCGAAAAGAGAGAGAAGGAGGGAGAGGGAAAGAGAGAGAGACTTACTCTTCAGTATCTTCATGAGAACACAGGGCTATGCCTAGTTAGATAGGCATCAAAGTATCTGAAATACATTTGACATGATAGCACATCTCCCCTGGACATTAGCCAACATTTACCAAATGTGAGTCTGCCAGGTACATACCATGGGAAAAGTTACGGATCTAGACAGGGAACTGGCAAGTTCCCAACAGGAGGGCGGTGTGATTCTGGATAAAATTTGGGAAGTTGTGGCTGACAAGGAAACTGAACTAGAGAGAGAATAAGGACTTCGGAAGAAGGTGTTCAGAGTAGAAAGTAATCTGCCAGCTTGCTAGGAACCATGCTTATATTTAGCTAAGGGGCAGCCTTAGGAATGTCCAACTGCAAGGGGACTCTGTCAAAAGCCAGGAACACAGGCAGGCTCAGCTAAAACTCCAAACACAGGAGCAGGGAACACAAGTGCCACCTGGGGAGGGGCGGCTCTTCACAGGTAAGCACACTGATAAATCTGTAGGACAGATGTTGGGGAATATTATTTTCAGGGGTGTGAATTCTGTTTACGCTGCATTTGTTTAACTCTGTGAAGCTGTGTTACTGTGCCTGTCTAAAACGCCTGATGGTCCTAATAAAGAGATGAATGGCCAGTAGCGAGGCAGGAGCAAGGATAGGCAGGGCTGGAAGGCAGAAAGTATAAATAAAGGAAAAAGAGTGAGAACAAGGAGCAAGAGAACAAGGAGAAGAGGACATCAGGGGCCAGCCACCAGCTACACAGCAAGCCACAGAGAAAGAAAAAAAGTACAAAGAAGTTAAGAAAGATAAAAGCCCAGAGGCAAAAGATAGTCAGGTTAAATTAGTTAAGAAAAGCTGGCAAGAAACAAGTCAAGCTAAGGCCAGGCATTCACAACTAAGAATAAGCCTCAGTGTGTGATTTATTTGGGAGTTGGGTGGTGGGCCCCCCAAAAAGTCAAAAGAGTAAAACACCCCACAACAGACAGAAACTCCCATCCAGGAACTTTCCTCTTGTTCTCAGAAAGAGTGAGCTGAAAACACTGTGATGGTTGTCTAGCAGACTTCAACAACAGCCCATAGTCATGTCAACATGCTCAGAGATAGGCTGCAGGGAACAGAACACTGAATACTTTCAAATACTTTACTAAAAGATCCTTCGGTTCATAAAACACTCTTATCTCATCTGTACTAGAACGTAGGAACTTGTTGCTTGGAGAGCTCAAGGCAGCAAGACAGTTCCTACCAGACGCTATCAGAGACCTGGGTCTGAGACTCTGGCACTGGTACACCCCAAGTGACGTGGAGCAGAGGTACTGCTGAAAGGCATCTGGGATAGAACCCACCAATATGAAAGACAACAGCACTAAAATTCCTTCTACCTCTACCTCCGAGTTCTCAAAGTCTCTCCTCATCTGAGATGGCAATGTGTTTCTACTGTATTCTTGGATACGGTGCTGTGAATAAAAATGGCCCCCATAAGCCCAGAGTAAGTGGCATTATTAGGAGGTGTGGCTTTGATTGAGTGGGGAAGGCTTATTGAAGAAAGTAATTCACCAGGGGGACATGCTTTGAGGTCTCAGAGATTCATTGTCTCTTCCTGCCAATCCTGATGTAAAACTCTGAGCTCCTTCTCCAGCATCATGTCTACCTGCAAGCTGCCATGTCCCACCATGAGGATAATGGACTAAACTAAACCTCTGAACTGTAAGCCACCCCAATTAAATATTTTCCTTTATAAGAGTTGCCATGGTTATGGTATCTCTTCATAGTAATAAAACCCTATTTAACGCGATGGGCAAACTCAAAACAAGGGCAGACAGTAGACAACACACCTAAACCTTGCAAAATCTCCCCAGATACACAAGTAGCCCAGGAGAAACAATATGCTATTGCTTTACTGGTGCTAAGAACAGAGCACCCTCTCAAAATACTTGCTTTAATCACATTTAGTAACCATTTCTATGTACCACTACCCTCCCATGTCTATCCATAGGTACCAGAGTGAGAAGCCATATTTCTCCAAATCTCCAAGTGGGATTCACTTGTGGTCCAACTAACTTCCTTTCTCTTTACCACTTCCTCTGCAAATTCTATTTCGAATCTGATGAAAATAGGCAAAGCAACTACATAGCAGATAAAGTTTAAGATGCTGTAATCAAAGGTCTTGAACCCAAGTAAGACTTGTAATTGATAAATCCATCCCATCATAGCCCACATTGTAGATACAGTTGATCGTGACCTACAGAACTAGTTCCATTAGGAGATACTGACCCCCAAAGCAGAACAGCAGAAAGACAATATTCCTGATTTGGTTTAGTACTCAAGAGATAAAGAAAGTAAAAAAAAATACAGCCTATTTTCAGGAACTTGTAATATGGACATACTTGAACCCTGGGCATTTTCTTAGAAAGATGCTCGCCCTTGCCCTCTGAGCCCTTTGCAATGAAGACTGGGAAGCACTGCACATAAGCACCTCTCTGGAAATTCAGGTAAAACCTTGCTGGGGTATTTCTCTGCTTGCTTCAAGCACGTTCTGTGGAAATAAAGTTAACCAGGAGCCTACCACTTAGTCTGACAGTTTCAGATTCATATGTCCCTAAAAATTATCCTGACTTTTAATTGTATTTTTATTGCTTTCTTGCTTTATACCCCTCCTTTCAAATTCCAGGAAACAGAGACATATCATTTTATGTCCTTATTAAACCATTTTAGTCCCACTGACACAAGCCTGATGGTAGACAGCAGAGAGTTTATAGCCATCATTACTCTCTAAATGAAAATGAGACTGTAAGCAAGTGTACAGAAAACGTAGAGACTATAGAACTTACGGTCAACTGAACAATTAACGTTTACTCAGGTGAATCAATGTGTTACTGGTTCAAATTTTACCAGAACTAACACTTCCTGGCATTTTATAGCTAAGTAAACTGAGGCTCAGAAAAACTAGGTAAATTGGTCCAGATTTTATGCCAGAATCAAACTTTATACTTGGGCTAGCAGACTTGGAGACTATGTATCTACTACAGCCATTATGTCCACTAAGACAGCACAAAATCTGACTGCTAGTATCCCCAGCTCTGAGCATAATTATATATAATTATATAGCCTTCACAAAGTTAAAGCCAGCAGATGGAAAGAAATTATATACTTATATAATATACACACACAATATAAACACCCATGTGTGTATGCACACGTTTATGCACACACTTCCTGTACTGCTTAGTAGTCAGTAAACTTAAACTCAAGTCATCTGAAAAGAGGAAGCCTCAAATGAGAAAATACCTCTTTCAGACTGGCCTATGGTGCATTTTCTTGATTAATGACTAATGTGGAAGGGCCTAGCTTACTGTGGGCAGTGTCATCTCTGGGCAGGTGGTCCTAGAAGGTATTTAAAAAAAAAAGTAGCTGCACTTGAGTCTGAACAGCAAGCCAGTCAGAAGAACTGTGCCACGGCCTCTGCTTCAGTTCCGGCTGCCAGGTTCCTGCCCTGCTTTAGTTCCTGTCCCAGCTTCCCTTCATGGCCAGACTGTAAGCTGTAAGATGCAACAAACCCTATCTTCCCAAAGTTGCTTTGTGTGTTGATCACAGCAGCAAGAGAAAGCAAACTGGAACACGTCTTGATTTCACTGTTAGCAATGGAAAGATCTTAACCAATTCCTGATCATTAGCCCTCACAAATCTTCTGACCCAAGACTTCCCTGGGGCAGCACGCTTGGCTATCATGTACCACCAATCCCAGGGAACAAGGCGGGAAGTCCTGAGCAGTGTGGAGACTGGTGAAGTGCGAGCAAATTGAGCCCTTGCCTCCATGGGTTTGGATGTAGAGCAGTTCAACAATGGCCAGAAGACATTCAACAAAGGATCTCAACTCAAGACTGGTGAGCAGAAGCCTTCTGACTTAGTACCCTAAGTTAACTCAGGGTGCAGAGTGCACTGTGAATACCTCACAGCATCCTGCTAAGCCCCACAAACAGAGGACACATGAGACTTAGAGGACAAGACCAGTCCCTGCCCTCAGCACCTCAACATCTTCCCAGGATGTCAACAAGAAGAAATGTAAACCAGATGGAGAAATCGTCAAAGGGGATTGGCATCCATCTTAATGTCTGACCTGGCCAACAAGTCCAGGAGAAAGAGAGCCTTCACTTCATCAAAGAATCAAAGCTTAAAAAATCCCCTAAGTCATGTGGACTGCCCATGCTTGTAATCTAGGCACTCGGGAGAGTAGAACAGGGAAATTGTCATAAACTTGAGGCCAGTTAGTGAACTCGCAGCCAGGCTGTCCTGTACATACTGAGACTTTAGGCACCACTACCGTACTACTGCCCTCAATAAATCTGTATTAATAAGCCCTACCAACATGGGCTTCTGCATCCTAACTGAGCTTGTAAGATTTATGGTGAAAATAAAACTAACTAGCAATTGCTGTAAAAGGGTGTGTTCTGCCCAGAGGAATTTCTACTCAGTTTCTGGTCCACCCCTTTCCTTGTCTTTCTTTGCTTTTAAAAATAAAGAGGTAATGAGGTGGGGAGGAACCTCAAGTTTCTGGGCAATGGGTCAGGACCACACAGCATGTGGAGCAATGGTGGTGAGCTAAGAGCTAAGGGTGCAGACCTGCCTTCTGTTGCCTGTGAAGACGGGAACGCACATCTGCATTGTTTTCTGGACAAGCACAAAGGAGAACTCCCTTTCTTCTCTCTAAAAATATCTTTAATAGTTTTATTTTTGTTAAACTATAATAACACAATTTGCCCCCTCCCTCCTCCTGTGCCCCCTCCCTTTCAAAAACATGGACTTTTATTCATTAAGTATTGTCATACATACATTTGAGTATACAAGTGCACGTGTATGAATAAATGCATAAATGTAACTTGCCGGGTCCATTTAGTACTGCTTGTGTGTATAATGTTTTAGGGATGGCCACTTGGGATTGGATCACCATTTAGGGTGCTCATCTCTGGGGAAGGCTAATTCTCCCCCTCTCCACAGTTTTTAATTGCTCTGCATTCTGGGGTGGAGCCCCATGTGATTTCCCCCATCCACATTGGCATGTCAGCTGGTGTTGTCATTGTTTGGGTCTTGTTTAAGCAGTCTGTCTACTGTTGATATTTCATAGGCTTTAAAAAATCTCTTAAGGAAGAGCTTTTAAAATCATACTAGGAAATGACTTTGTTTCCAGGATGTGTTTACAGTCTCTGGTGTTTTCTGCCGGAGCTGTGGGGCAGGATTTCTGAAACAAAGCTAATGAGAGTGCAGTAACTGGTACTGGGGCTATTCTGACTGAACCACACTTGAACCAATTCAGCAATCCCAAACATGTTTTTTTTTTTAAATGCTTATCTTGTTCCACACCTCACCAAAAAGCAAACAACCTAATTTATAGACTTTCTATTACTCAGAATGACTCCAGGTCTTCTGTCAACATAATGCTTTAAATAACGCTTTTAATATGATCACTTCTGAGATTTTAGAGTAAAGAGAAAATGACAGAAAATCTAGACTGACCATTCTTTAAGTGAGCACAGGCGCTCTATCATCAATGGCCTTTCCCACGGGGGCAGGCGGTAAAGCTAACTCAACAATCACCTCCCTCTTGACCCACTCCTGTGACACCTGCAAGGACGCCACAGCTAAAGTTGAGGGTCACACACAGAATGTCTAGCAAATATGGATTCAGGTGTCTCTAAACCAATAACTACAGTGTACACAGTAAACACAGCAAACTGACAAATCTAAACATATGGTATGGGCAGACAGGGTAGAAGACAAATGTTCTAAAGGAACAGCTGGATTCAGGAGAACAGCTGTAGAGCAGGAATAACTTCTGAGGCTCTGTAGCACAGCAGGAGAACTATGGCTCACAACAAAACTGAGTATTTCAAAAAAGCTAGCAGAGAGGATTTGGAATGTTCCTAACACAAGAAATGATAAACCTCTGAGGTGAGAGAGACATTAATTACTCTGATGTGACCATCAGGAATGACTTTGTGTCTATCAAAATATCACACTGTTCCCCCAAAATGTGCAAGATTAGGTGTCAAAAATTAAAATGTGTTTTTAAAAGAGGCAAATAAATGTGCTATAAGGAAAGAAGTTGTGTTAAAAGGAAATCTACAAACCTGAGATGGGAAGTATGACAGAGAGCTTTTGGAAGACAGAGAGAAACCTGACTGCCCTGATTGTGCAAAGGTGCGTATTGTTTGAGTAAAGATGAGAACAGACATGATATATTGTCCAAACACTCGAATCTATGCATATCAGTTAGTGGTGATGTTACGTTCAAAAGCTGAGCTTCTAACTGATCCAAAGATTATTGTACTGATATTTCCTCAGAATGGAAACACACCCTTCTGGAGGGGGGGGGGCAGGGCTCGTAAGACTTGAAAGGCTAATGAAACTTCCGGGACTCAGGAATCTCAGAAGGATTTTAAAGCCTCTCACCATTGTCACTGTACAAGTAGGAAACACTTTCATGGGGAAAGGAAATGCCTCTTCAGGAGAGCTGGCTAAAGGTTGAGCTGGGAGCTTCGGAGATGCAACTTCATGAGCTGCCATCCATAGTGGGGTGGGCTTTGAGTGGTGCAGTTCTCCCGGACGCACCCATACAATTATAAGTAACCCCCTTGTGCTGGATAGCTTTGGTCAGAGTCACTTGGGATGGGGGAACTTCAGCTGATTAACTGCCTCTATCAGATCAGCCTGTGAGCATTTTCTTAACTGCCAATTGATACATGAGGGCCCAGCCACTGTAAGTGGTGCTCTCCCTTGGCAGGTGGGTCTGAACTCTATAAGGAAAATACCTAAGTAAGACAAAGGAAGCAAGCTAGTAGACAGCATCCCTCCATAGTCTCTGCTTCAGCTCCTTCCTTGAGTTCCTCCCTGGGCTTTACTCAATGATGGACCAGTACCTGTGAGTTCAACATAAGCCCTTTCATCCCCAAGTTGCTTTTGGTTGTAGTATTTATTATAGCAACCAAACACTCACCCACACTTCTGTAAGTAATCCCAATGAAGTTACAGGACCACTAAGATGGAGTAGTGTGGAATTGTTTCTTTGGTCAGTACTCTGTGCTTTATCTATCATGAACAGGTGTTTATCCAGATATCCCCAGGGAAAGTCACACAGCAATAATAAAATTAAAGTGACAAGATGACTAAAAGCAATGTGTTTTCCTGGATTAGACAGCAGACTAGAAAGCAAAGACATGAATTAGTCAGGTCACTGGAAACATTTTAAATATATAATAATATTGTATGAGTATTAATTTCCTGGGTTCATTATTATACTATCATTATACAGGACAATAACATTAGGCTATCTAGGTAAAAAAATGTTCTGGGATTCTTTGTTATACTTAAGTCTCAAAAGGTTTTAAAATGAAAAATGTTTCAACTTTTTAATGAACTACTGAAAACATACAGATACACACACAGGCAGAGTGTCCAGTAATGTCTCGATTTGCCAAGATGTCATCTTCCAGATGTACGGAGCAAAACAGAGAACTGTTAAACGCCTGAATCTGAATTCACATGAAGAACTTGTGAATGAAACCTTCAGAGTTACAGCTTCATTCACATTGTCCCATCCAGAAAGGCTGGGCAATAGTTAGCCTAAGCCACAAACACGGAGGAAGGAATCACACAGCACTGGGTGTAAAGTTAACAGATGGGCAGACAGAACAAGAGCTCTCCTGCAGAGACAGACACTGGCAGCATCCTCCATGTTTTCTATGGGATGGAACGCCAGGTAGAAACACTGACTGATAACGTCACGAGATGTTAGGGACTGAGAGCTCTTCTAGTCATGGGGTACCACAGCAACTACCCCACAGCAACAGTGACTCCTTGATAAGGGACTGAGTCTTTTCTCCGAGACAACTTTGATTTAAAGGACTTTGACAGGCATTGGGACAGTCCAGCAGAATGCTAACTGTTGCCAGAGCTCACCGGTGCAGATGGCACACAGGTACCATTTCAGATCATGCTAAGAGAACCATGGCTTGGGTAAGATACAAGAGGTACCCATTTGACTGCAACACCTCCCTCATTAATGACTCCAAACCTGAACAACAAGTGGGGATGCTAGGAAATAAGAGATGCCTGCAGAAACAAATAGGAAACCCTGACCAGCCAAGAGGCTAGAGGGATAGCTAGGACCCTTGTTCTGGACTTTGAAGGCAGAGCTGAGAGAACAGATGGATGTCATTTCTAGATTAGAAATTTGAAAAAGAAATTAAACTTTAAACAGCATGAATCACATTTTATAATTATATAGCATTATATAGGTGAAGCATGAATCAGGTTATATTGAGACTAATTTTGCAATAATATGGGAAATAATCTGGCAATATCTATTAAAATATTAAAATATATATACAATCCAGCCTAGCAATTCCATCTGATGTGTATCCTATGCAGAAAATGCTGAAATAAGTAATTAGTTGAATGTACATAAAGAATTCATTACATCATTGTTTATAATAATAAAAAAATCTGAAAAAATGAATGTCAAAAATGGCTAAAGGTTTACTGAAGTAATTAAGCTAAAAGTTTAATAGTTATGAAAAAACCTAAAAAACAGAATACAATGATATGAACAAGAAAAGGGGAAGAATAATGGGGAAGGGGGATTAAGTGGGAAGAGAGGCAAGAGCATAGGGGGAGGGGATAACTAACATTAAAAGCAATATATAAACCTACCATTCTTTACACTTCATACATGTGTTATATGATATATTTGTGATACATGTGTATATACGCATATGTGTATGCGTATATACACATATATGCATGCATACACACGTATACATATGTATGTGTATATATGTGTACATACACACACACATACACACATACACAAGAGTTTAATTGGGGTTACCCACACAGGGGATTATGCTAATCCCAGAAGTTACAGTTTGCCAAATAAAATGCCTAGTGCCAGGTGTGTGATAATTCTTAGGGTTGTTGTTCACGAGTGACCTAGAAACATCAAAAAATACAGCCTGTGGCCATTACTCTTGGTTGCCCACCAGAACTTTATGGTAGGACCCTTCTGCTGAAGATACTCCGCACAGTGGTCATAGGACATAGAAAAACCAAGTTAGTACTGACCAGGAAGCTCCCTCCCTTCTGGCTAATTTTCACTGTACTGAAGGTGCTAAGTAGGCTGAGGTAGAGAGGGAAGACACAGTCTTAGTCACCTGTGAACCCTGTAAACTCAATAATGACTGGCATGGCGAGATATGGCCATGTGTGTGATGGTGTCATGATGCTATAGGCGTAGCCAACTTCTTTCTGACTGGATTTAAGGCCCACTCTACAAAAGAAGCCTCCCACACAACTTTCATGCCAGCACCTAGAAGGCAGAGACAGAGACAGAGACAGATGGATCTCTGAATTCAAGACCAGCCTGATCTACAAAGAGAGTTCCTACAGCCAGGACTACACAGAGACACTTAGTTGTAACCCTTAGACATGAGCGTAAGATAGCAGGGCAACAGCCCACGGATACTAGCAGTTTTTGAAAGACCATAAACGAGGGCTTTGGCATAGCAGTGAAAGACAGCACACTCAGTTTGATGACATGTTCACAAAAACTAAAAGAGGGAAATAACTTAAAATGGACATAAACTGGAACAGTACTGTCTTCCATGGGTGCAATGGTTGTTCCTTCGTCTCCCAGTACCCATAACAGGGAGTTAACTCCATTTAAATAGGGGCAGAGAGCAGTCAAGTGTGGCTCTCTAGTAACTCGGCCATGTGTGCTAGAATACAGACAGCACCTAGCAAGGGAACCTGTACTATCTATCCAAGATCACAAACTTCCCAGCCTTCAGGGTTTGTTTGGTTGTTTGGTTTTGGTTTTATTATCGTGGTTGTTAGTGTTGTTGTCGAGACAGGGTTTCCCTGCGTAGTTCATGTTGTCCTGACATTCACTCTGTAGACCAGGTTGGCCTCACACTCACAGAGATCTGCCTGCCTCTGCCTCCCAAGTTCTGTGATTAAAGGTGAGCACCACCACCATCTGGCCATTCACTGCCTTCTTAAGCAGTGCTGCCTTTTTCCATAAATAACTGACTCTGACCTACACGTGGGCTTCTTTCTGCTTGACAGCTACAAGTATGAGTCATATGAAATGACCAATACCTAGCTATTTTTCATCTGTAGAAGTAACCGTTTCACATGTTTAAACTTAATATACAGATTTATGCACAATCATAGATGCCACACTACCTACTCCTTACCATTTAAATCCAATATCCTATTAATTCTGTCATCTGCCAACCTCCAATTATTTGGGCTGTAATGACGACAAATAGTGTGTTTCAATTATTTTGCATGTATTAGTGTTTTGCCTGCACGTGTGAATATATACTCTGTGCTTGCCTGGAGAGGTCAGAAGACAGTGTCGGGTCTCCTGGAGCTGGAGTTCCAGAGGTTGCAAGCCACCGCATGTATGCTGGAGACCAAACACAGGTCCAGTGCAAGAACAGGCGCTCTTAACTGCAGAGCCATCCCTTCAGCCCAGAGGGGAAATATCACTAATTAAAGAATTCTTGAGATATGAAAGAGAACTAATACCTCTAAATAAGGACATACTGCAAGCAGCTTCAGACTCTAATCACTGCTGGTAGTGAAGGGAATATAGGAGAATACAGTCTGCAGGGGCAGACCAAAGCTCTGCAGCTCCGGAAAACCTTGTGTCTCCCAGTGACACCATGAGCCATCTTTCCTCAGAAAGGTACTTCAGACAAGATGGTATGATTGTAGTGACTCTAAGTTGCTTGCTTTTAGCAAACATGCTTAGCCACAATACATAGAGAGAAGGAGGAGCGGGTCTGGGGGTGAGGAAACTGACAGAAGGAGATTTACTCTCTGAAGATTCTGTTTCTCTGAGCTGTAGTATTTACACGGCTTCAAGGAAGATTTCTATGACAAATGTTTTTGCTTGCTTTGCTTCTTGATCTTTTTGAGACAGGTATCATACTGTAGTTCAGGCTGAAAATGGAACTCACCATGGAGCTCAGTCTGGCCTTGAACCTGTAGCAATCTTCTAGAATCAGCCTGAGTGTGGAAATTCGAGGTGTGAGCCACCACTCTAACTTCCATGTCCAATTTAACAAAGAGAGTGACCTAATACTGCACTTTAAATAATGGCCAAGCATAGTAAAGCAAAAACTTAAATGGCTGCAATGGTGACTCTGTTACCTGTCAACCCAGACTTAGAAAATCTGGAAGAATATTTTAAAATATTATGTGGCAGGCGAACTTTGTTAAGCTTGCTTTGCTGTTGCTGCTGTTTCAGAATGGTAGGAAACTTGGAAGTGCCCAGTGAATGCTTTATTGACTCCCCAATCAAAGTACCTCTGTAGCTACTACAGCATCAAAACCAGCATGTCATCCTTAGGCCCAGAGTATTATCTAAGTTACACACCTTTCATAATTTACTAGGTTGTGCATAATTGTGTATGTATGTATGCATGTGATAAACTATTCAGAAATAGACACATATACATTGCCATAACTTCACAGAACTACCAGAGTCATGATTCAGAACTGAGTTACCCTTTCTGTTCTCCAAACTCACTGTGCCCATCCCCTGGGAACTGTTGCCTTGGTCTCCATTGCTCTTCTCTTCAAGCATGTTACAAAATGGAAGCATACACTACAAATCCATTCCCAGACTGCCTCTCTCCATTGACATAACACCCTGGGATGCATACAGCTGGTGAAGGAGTATCACCAGTTTGTTTCTGTCTATAGTAAGATAATAGTCCACTCTATGGATGTAGCAGCTTCTGTAACTCCTTACCCAGGAAAAGCACTTGGGTTATTTCCAGTTCAGAGCTATCATGAACAAAGATGCTACCAAAATGTGAGTACAGATTTATGTATATCATATGTTTATTTCTCTAGAGAAAATGTTTCAGAGCAATGGGTGGGTCTTATGGTAAGGGTATGTTTAGTTAATAGCAAATTAGAAGTTGCCTAGCAACTTTCCAAAGTTGTTTCACTGTACACCCCCACCAGCAGTGTGTTAGTAGACCAACTACTAGTAGCCTATAGGTTCCCACAGCCATTTCTTGTTTTTACCACTATAAACTTGAATCTTTTATATAGGGAGTTTATTGACAGTAAGTACATTGTGGTTTTTTATTCCATATTTTTGAGATTATAATATGATTACATCATCATTTTCTCTTCCTTTTCCTCCCTTTAAACACTCCCATATACACCTCTCCTTGTTAGGCAGTCTCTTTGAAATCGACAACTTCTTTTTGCATAAATTGTTTTTATATACAAATATGTGCATATATGTATATATATACATACACACATACACACACACCTAACACATAAGTACAACCTACTCAGTTTGTTTAATGTTACTTGCATATATTTTTAGGGCTCACCAATTGGTAATAGCTAGTTTTATGTCAACTTGACATAAGCTACTCATCTGAGAGAAGGGAACATCCTGAGTAAATTGGGAGCAAGGAGACCTTGCGACAGCATCGAAAGGGAGGGAAGAGAAAGGGAGGGGAGCAGAGAAAAATGTAGAGCTCAATAATAATAATAATAACAATAATAAAGAAAACGCCTCCATAAAGATAAGGTTGCAGACACGCCTGCAAGGCATTTTCTAACTTAGTGATTGATGGGGGAGGGCCCAGTCCATTTTGGGTGGTGCCATCACTGGGCTAGTGATTCTGGGTTCTATAAGAAAGTAGGCTGAGCAAGCCATGAGGAGCAAGCCAGTAAGCAGCACCCCTCCATGGCCTCTGCCATCAGCTCCTGCCTTCAGGTTCCAGACCTGCTTGAGTTTCTGTCCTTACTTCCTTCAATATGGGCTTTGATATGGAAGTGTAAGCCAAATAAACCCTTTCCTCCCCAACTTGCTTTTGGTCATGGTGTTTTATCACAGCAACAGAAACTCTAACTAAGACAATAACCACTTGGTGTATTCTTCCCTAGGTAAGACCTTTTCCTGTTTTCGGCATTCCTTAGTTGCTTGTAGTTCTCTATGTAGGGTTGAGGACTCTATAGAGCTTTTTCTCCCACCCACTTTAGAATGTCTATTGTGCTCATCCTTGTAGCTCACGTTTGACAGTCATGTTCATGAGACTCTATGGGTGTGGCTTCTGACATTCACAGGAGACACAATCTCATAGCACAATCTTTCTACCCGCTCTTCGCAATGCTGCCTGAGCCTGAGAGTCAGGGGCTGTATTGCAGATGTTCTGTTGGGACTGAGCTCCATAACTCTGCATTTTGATTGGTTGCGGTTTTCTGTAATGACTTCCACACACTGTGATTTTAATTTGTATTTCGCTAATGACTGATGATATGGAACATCTTTTTGTGTGCTTTTATGTTATAATTTCATTTTAAGAGGGCTTTTTTGTTGTTGTTTTTATTCATGTGTGTGCATGTATAATTCCGATGTCTGTAAAGGCCGGAAGAGGGCATCAGATGCCCAAAGCTAGAGTTCTGAGCTGTTATGAGCTGCTTATAATGGGTGCTAGGTACCAAATTCCCACCCTCTGAAAGAGCAGGGGGTGCTCTTAACTGTTGAACCTTTTCTTCAGCCCCTAAACTTCATTTTAAAATGGTTCCTTGTTTCTTTATCTATATTCTAATTGGGTGTTTAGCTGTTTTAAGAGTAGGTCCTTTATCAGAAAACTGACCAAAAACATTTCCATCCATTCTAGAGAGTCTCTTTTCTTCTTCTCAACATGATCTTGCATATACAAAAGCAAACATTTTAAATTTCATGGAGAAAAAAAAATCCTCTTCCCTCCCCTCTAAATTTTATGGCCATATTTTGGTTTTGTGTTGAAAAATTCACATAACCCCACATTAAAATAATTTTTGTCAATTAAAAGTCTTATAGTTGCTGTAGGAACTCCTTCAGCCAATCACCTTTAAGATACCAGCCCACTTTGGGCATGGTCTCAAGTACTATAAATGCGGACACAAAGCATGTGCGGGCATCTTGACTGCTGGATTCAGTTCTGGTTCCCAGCATATGCAGAGAACTGTATGTTGATCACTACTATTTCTGTGAGTTTATCCCCTAATAAATAAACCTTTGTTATATTCCATTCCAGGCTATTTTGGAACTCTTTTGTATGCCAACATAGAGTTTTATACTTTGTACATAAATCTATGATTCACTTTTAATTAATTCTTATGTAAAATATGAGACTTAAGTTGAAATTTCTGATTTTGCCCAAGGTGTCTATTCCTTTTAAAAAGCACCATTTGTTTCTGGCTTCGTTTTTGTTAAAAAANCTACTATTTCTGTGAGTTTATCCCCTAATAAATAAACCTTTGTTATATTCCATTCCAGGCTATTTTGGAACTCTTTTGTATGCCAACATAGAGTTTTATACTTTGTACATAAATCTATGATTCACTTTTAATTAATTCTTATGTAAAATATGAGACTTAAGTTGAAATTTCTGATTTTGCCCAAGGTGTCTATTCCTTTTAAAAAGCACCATTTGTTTCTGGCTTCGTTTTTGTTAAAAAAAAAAAAAGAACAACAACAACAACTCCTTTTCCTTCATTAAATTGCTTTTGCACGTCTCTCTAAATTTAATTGGGTATATGAGTCTATTTCTGGGTTTTTTGTTCTGTTCCATTGATCCAGGTGTCTATCCTCTGTCAATACAATGCCTTGATTATTGTTGCTATAAAAGAAGTCTTAAAATAGAGAATAATTACTTTCCCTTCATTTTTTTCCAAAATTGCTTCAACTCTTCTAGTTTCTGCACCTTTATACATAAATTGTAAAGAAAATTTGTCTTGATAGGAATTGCACTAAACCTACAGATCGATTTGGAGAGAGCAGGCTTTACAAGCCAAACCCTCTGATCTGCAGATATAGCAGTCTCCCCACTACCCAGCTCCTCTTCCACCGACACTCTCCAGCATTTATTAGATCTGTGTCTAGCATAATTTGGGACTTAGTGATTACATTGTGTTTTTAACTTTGGATACCATTTTCTCATTGCTAGGTTATAGAAGCATGGCAACGGGTGAGGAAAGAATCTCGTATCCTGCTTATCCTGGAGAGTTTGCCACTTAGTTCTGAGAACTTTAGGTGTTTAGTTCGGTTTTTATTTGAACTACTTGGCGTTTCCTACATAGCTAATCATGTTATATGAAAATATGGCAATTTTACATTCTTCTTTCCAACCTAACTGTCTCAGAAAATGAAGATGATGATGGTGGTGGTGGTGACGACGATGATATATGCCTGGTATAAGATATAAGCCTGGAGTAGTTAGAAAGTCTCTTACTGTAGATGGAAAGACTATATTAGAAAATAAAGCTAGGAAAAAAGAAGCCAACTCCAAACATTGTGTAACTGGTTCAAATGGGTCAAAAAATACTACACTGTAGTATTTTCAGTTACACCACCTAACAAACACGATTTATCTCAGGAAAGTTTGAACTGTGCCCTCTTCATTTGAATTGAAATTTTTCATTGATCTGTGGATAAATCATAATGTTTAACACTGAAATACAGCTCCAATTACTTCCTCTAGCAAATGGGCATCAATAGCATGAAATAGTCAACACATCTTTAGGATAGAGTGTGACTAAAGGTTAACAACTGTGGTTTATGTAACAATCATTATGTTACAAAATCAAGTAAGTTGGAGTTTATTTAGATGTTCCCCCCCAGTCATCCTAAAATGTTACTGAACAATGAAAGAACAAAAAGAAAAGAAAAGAAAATTCCTCCCAGCACCACCTCCAAAACATTCTAATACCAAATAATATTTTGGTCAGCAGGTGCCCAAATTTATATCTAATGTAAGAATATTTCTCCAAATATTAGAGAATTACTCTAAGATCAGCTTGAGGAAAAGCCAACTAGACAAAGCCAAAACTCCCAAGGGGTCATATTTAACTAATTAGGGAGGTGATTAAAATGGAGCTGCTAATTGTCTACTATGCTCTCAACAGTGGGAGACAAAATTACACCTCATGTTACTGTCAATTATGCAGTCCTCATTTGTCTGTATTTATCTTTCCCTTTAGGACACTGAAAAGCACACAAGTTAGACGTTCCTCTGAGGCAACAGGCTTATAGGATGTTTAGAGACAGAATTATCTTGTGTTTAGACTTGCTATTGATGTGTACATTCTGGAGCAAAAAAGGATGCTTGTTTTCAAGATTACGCTTCCCATCTGCACAGGACAGGTGTTAACCTATGGCAAGACTGAAGGGGCTAGTATGGGGCCAATTCCATGCAGGATCAGAACAAGTACCAAGTTTGGGGGTTGGTAGAAGAGGAGGCTTAAAATGGTGGTGAGGCAGTATTAGAAGTCGAGCTTGGGGTAACGAGGAATGTGTTTTTGTTGTTGCTTTATTTTGGTTTTGGTATTGTTTAACTCATTGCAAGAATAACATGCAATGATGGGACTTAGCACCCCAGGGACTACCTATTCTGAGTTTGGGGAGTCCTTCAAGTGAGCCAGAGAAAGTAAGTACTGCAAAAATAACTAGGTATAAATCCTTAGTCTGACAATATATCTATATTAGATATGAAACCTAAATTTATTTATGGATAGACTTCAGCTACGCCACCATAGCGGAGACTGCCAGACATTCGCAGCATCCTCTCTCCTCTTATTCCTCGAAGTGCACTAGGTGCTGACTGGCAGGACCCATGGCTGCCTGCCTATGTGTATCTGGATTTCTCCATTCTCTTCTGAGGACAGATATGTCCACTTCATGTTTACTAAAGGAAGAAGCAAGTGACCTCTGAGTACTTCACAACGCTTTGCCTGGATGCTTCCAACTCCATTTTCAAGCTGGACCAAGGCAATGACAGAACAACCCAGGACACCATGAGTCTGGACAGCAGAGCAACCATGCTGGGTGTGAGCCCAGGTGAGAGCTCTGACTGGCACACGCTTCCATCCACATGTGCTTCTACACGTCAAGTCTCTTCGATGTACAGCATCCTGGCCTGTGCTCTACAAAGACCTATCATCTGTGAAGTTTGCAGTGAGTTATTTAATCCCTCTAACTCTATTTTCTCATCTATATAACAAAAATCACAACACCTATTTCGTTAGATAGTAAGAAATAAGTAGAATTTAAATTATTAAATTCTGTAACACACACAGTGCTCAGTTGATGGTGGAAGATGCCAGCAAATATGAAGTTTCCAAGAAGCTCCTTTTGAGGATATGGCAATTCTGACTACGACATCCTACAGGAATAAAGGTGCATCTCCTTTTGGGGTATTTCTATGGATAACAATGAATATAGGACAAATTGAGGCTATCTTATATTTTGGCCCAAGAAAAGAATTCAGATTAAACAGTTGTTTCATTATAGTTTATCCAACTTTGCCTCAGAAGTAGTTACTTAATGTGGATATATATTACTAAAAGTTATAAAAAATACTAGTTATTGCTTGTGCTTTGTTGACTAGATTAAGTCCCGTGTTTATATAATAAAGCCGAGAGAACAGCATATTCCTCAATACTGCCAGATCACCCCACCAGCAAGGCTAGGAAAGAGGCACAAATAAACTGAGATCATCTGCAAGGGGCAAAGGCTTGATGCACAGTGTTCTCTAGGCAAGAATAGCCAAGATCTGCCTTATCAGGCATGCATTTCCCCCTTTGGATCATGCCTTTAGACATGTAGAAACTTTTTATCTTTTATGATGAAATAGTTATACTTTACTCATAGGATTTTTTGTGACCTTAATATTGTAAAACTATAGTTGAGATTCTCAGCATCAAGATAAAATGGACTGTTCTGGGACTTACCCCAGGGCTCTCAGATGGGTTTTACATGTCACATGTTGCATAACAACCACAAGATCACAAAACCCTGCTGAGGCCAGCATCTCTGAAATGGGAGCACAGATCACTTCCCCAGGCTTAACTGCTTCCATCTACCCTGATAATGTCCCACTGCTTACCATGAGAAGTGAATCACCATAGCAATGGGAAACCTAATCAGATGACAATGATAAAATGCCGTGTTGCATATGTATGCTTTTACAACCGTATATCCCATTACAAACAGCTGGGTTCATGCTTTACAGCCGACTTTGTGAAGGTAGCATATGGTCAATATCCATCCAGCAATCCAGACTGCTCTGCCTCTTCTAAGAGGCCCAGAAACAATACACCTGTGTCTGTAATGGGACGGTCGACCTGCTGTACCATCACACAGAACTTGGAGTCAAGGCCAAAACTTAGGAATTACATATACACAGAAGCAACTGCAGTATCTACAAACATCAATCTACAAATTAAAAAAAATGCCCCTGGGACATTGGTTTCAAAGACTCAATGCTTTAGAGCAATAGCAAAAACCTCTCAGTGGGGAGGCAGCGCACCATTCAGGGTCTTTATTGTTCCACTTCCCTGAATTGTTACTTACAGGTTCCCGGCCATCCATGGCTTCCATCCAGAGCCTACGGTCCTCTTCCGACAACGCCTGCATGGTGATAACCCCTGGCCTACAGAGAAAGGAAAGACATAGACATGACCCCAGTGCCACACGAGACACACTAGCAAAAGGGAACATTTCAGAAATACCTGCTTATCAGAGTGAGAGGCTGAGGCCAACTGCATGAAGAGAGGCACAGCCAGCTACATGCGTCCTTTGCAGTATGCCCGTCTCTCTCAGAGGGACAGGAGACAGAGGCAGAGGACATAAATTATTAACTCCCTCGTCCTGTTAGAGCTGTTTTGCTCCTTGGTCTGTAACCCATTTTCCTAACAGGGAGTTTTGCTTAAAGAGGAAATGCAGTAAGTATTTCCTAAAGTGAACTGAGTTGACTCTGGATAAAAAGAGACATATCTATTTTGAATACTTCATATTCCTTGGTATCAAATCCAATACTTCTAAACTACTTTCATCATCAAATTTTACGAAGTGACTTGGCTTGGCAATTGCAATTAGATTGAATGTATGTAAATTCTTTTCATGACTGCCCACATGCCAGAGCTGAGTGCTGCAACAGGTGTTCACTTTTCATGCTCTCATTGAAATCTACTTGCTCTCCACAATGAGCATAAGCCCCCAGGACAGTCCACACAGCATCAAACCCTGCCTCCTTTGCAAATGGCACTCCTCACAGACAGCCTGGGCAATAAAAGGACACGAGGAGCATGTCACGTACTCCTGAAGGCAGGGCATCTTTAGTCAGCATTGGTCCCACGATTCCCACAAACCTTTTCCCCTCCAAACACATGTGCATTCAGTTGAAACAATTTAATGTCTATCAAACTGATAAAGAGCACAGAAACCCTCAAAACTCATAGCACCAAAGGATCCCACCTCTAGTTAAGGAGTTTGGGCAGCTGATGGCTACTGGAAGGAGTCCCACCCACGCAGCCCACATGATGAGACCCCAGTAGCTTGCCTGTGTTCTAACGGTCAGCCCTACACCATGCACACAATGACAGCACTCAGTGGGATTAAAATGCATGCATGAAGTTGTCAGGAGGGGGGATATGAAAGGGCCTGGGGTAGGGGAAGGTTCAAGGGTGAATTTGATCAAAACACATTGTGTACATGTATAAATTCCTCAAACAATTTAAAATATAGTTTAAGAATAGCTCTTTAAACCCTCATCTTCAAACTTTGAGAAATCCTGAAAGACACAGAGAGATAGACTGATCAAGAACTAAGGTCCAATTGCCCTCTGTGCCCACAAGCATTCAGTATGGTACTAAACCACCCAAGACAGGGATCAAGGCACCCGGCACATTCATGCCAACCCCCATCAACTCTGTTCAATCAACAGGATGCACCTATAGATGTTTAAACACATGGTTGTGTCTTTTCACCCACAATCCCTCAGTGCTGTCCACACTATACTTTGCAGAGCTGTAAGGGTGAAAGTACAAAGGTAGGGAATTCAAGGAGACCGAGGTGGGAGGAGCTAGGAAGAGGAAAGAGGAGTAGGAGAGATGTCCCCACAAGCAAGAAAGGCAGAGGCAGACAGGAAGGGTAGGAATATGAGGGTTAGAATAGGTGTGGGTTGAGGATTAAAGACACTAATTCCTGAGAATGAGGTCATTCCTTAAAGTCACACTGGGTACCAGCATTGTAAAAGAGGAGTGAGTAAAAGACAAAGTCCCCTCCCCAAGTATCTGCTGAGCTTCTCCCTCCCTGGTCTCAGACCCAAATGCCCGTTTCTTTCAAGCAGCCTATTTGTGCCAGACTCCCCATGTAGCTGTGGCTCCACAGAACTGAGCCTGTGGCCTGGAGGCAGAGCAGCTTTGATATTCCCTTTTCACCTTTCCCAGCTAAGCACACCGTGCTGTGAAATCCACACCCTAGGAAGCCACAGTCTGCTGCAAAGTCCTCAAGGTCCTGGCTTTCCTCCTCTGGGGGCTGCTCTACTTGCTTTGTTTATTTTGGTTTGTTTGCTGGTACTACCCATTTGAGTCCAGCAATTCATCTTTAAAAAAAAAATGTAGATCCCAGGCCAAGCCCACCCTATTGAAGCTGAACTTCCAGGCAGGGCCTGGGAAACCAAGAGTTAAAGCAACTCTCCTGATGATCCTGTGTGTGGCTATGCCTAAGGCCTACACCGTTGTCCATTCCCACCCTTCTCCTTCTGGGTCCCCCAGCACTTTGGTACTAATACCCTCCTCTCCCCACTGGGAGTCAAGCAGCCAGCAAACCTCCAATGCCTTCCCTGCAAGGAAACAATTTACAGCTCAAGAGTGGCCCAAACACCAAGAGTGCAGAGGTACGGCAGATGTAACATCAACTTCGTGGCCTATGGCGTGATATTTCCACCCAAAGCCACCAAGAGGAAGTTCAGAAAAGACTCCGAGGCTGTAAAGGGAGGGCAATTGGGCCTTTGTAACCAGGGAAGTCAAAATGACTTGTTTTCACTTCAAAAAGACAGATCAAAATACAAACTATTTTCTACATGTGGTCTTGCCACCTTTGTGTAGAGGGCTACACCATGAGAGAGAGATGGTGAATAAAGCGGATATAACACATTTAGTTATAATTCGATTCCCCAAATTCAAACAATTTTCTCAGCCTCACGTATGTACATCTGGATAATGAACTATACTTCTAAGGTAGAAATACTCATATTTTCCTTTATTAAATTAAAAATACTAATGCAAATTCTACATGTGATGTTCATAAGAAGCCAAGATAAAAGGGTCAACTTTATTTTGAAATCAAATGATAATGTCTCACAGTTACTTTCTCAAGTCCCTTAGATTATTAACCTATCTCCAAACAAAATAAAATAAGAAAAACCTTCCGTGACAAGACACTTGCCTATCAGTACACTTTCAAACTTTGAAACTCTTTCAACTTCTGACAGCATGTCTAATTAGTTCGTGCTTGGGATGTGCGTCAGTTTTTCACAGCAAAAATGAGGGAGTGAGGGAGAAGGGAGGAGAACACGAAGGGAAACATAAAACCATGACAGAGAAATGGGGTATAGGATCGAACTCTTCCTGGTTCTACAGAGCACCGTGATCCGGGAAAACTGGGCTATAAGAACTGTAACAGTTTAGCCCGGCACGGTGCTTTTGCCTGCTGCGCTAAGCACTCTGTAATTTGTCTATATGTCATGCCTAGGCATGAGGGAAGTACATTCTCATTACTCCCATTGAAAAGACACAAAAACCAAGACTGAGAGCTAAGAACTGTGTCCCTGATGGCAGCCAGCAAGTTACAGGGCTAGTCCGTGACCTCAGTCCAACTCCTAACCCTGATAAGTGATGCCAGCCAAACGTGGAGGCACCAGAGCCCCCGGGGAACATGTGTGTACTGCCCAATCCCTCCGGCATCCAAACTGATCAAGAATCCCCACAGCTCCTTAAAGAGCTCCTGCATGGAATCAGATGTGACAGAATGATAAATGGCTCTGCAAACCCGAAATGCTTCATAAATATTCTTCTTCCCACAAGCAGCTGCCAAGGCTCTCCCTCAGAAGGCAGTCACACACATGATTGGCATGACTTCCACAGCAGTGGTCCTTCACGTCACTTCCCCTCGAGACAGTCAAGTGAAGGAAAGGCAATGATTTTTTTAAAAACAAATAGAGAGAAACAGGTACTGTTAGCTGTGAGATTGCAGCACCTAAAACTTTCGGAGAAGCTACATGCATGAAGTCTCACTAGCATGGCTGCCTAAATGAGACCTGAACAAGGACAGCACCAGCAAACACGTCTGGGTAAATCTCACAGGGCCCCAGTCATATGTATACAAGTAACATTTTATGGACTGAGCAGATTGTATTCATATATTTAAGGTGTGTGTGTGTATAACAACTACAGAAAAAGAGGCCATAAAATGGGGGAGGGGATACATGAAAGGGGCTGGAGGGAGGAAAAGGAAAGGAGAAAATGATGTTATGATATAATTTCAAACAATGTTTAAAGGATCCATCATAAAGAAAATGAGTACTGGTAAGTTAGACCTCACCAAAATAAAGAAGATGCACTTACGATAAGCCACTATGACGAGAATGAAAAGGCAGAGGCCTAGAATGTGGCTGAGTTGGGAGGGTGTCTAGATGTGTGAGGTTCTGAGCTGCAGTACCAATACCACATAAACCAGACACAATGAAGTACAGCTGCACAACTGCCACAGGGGACAGAGAAGCAGAAGAACAAGCTCGAGACTTCAAGGCCAGCCTGTGCTATGTGAGGCCCTGTCTCAAAAAAATAAAATATCACAAATCAAAAATTGAGAATAAAAGTGAAAGAAATATTTCAATATATATCCCTAACAAGACTCATATTCCAGATATGTGAAGAATACTGACAAATATGGAGAAAATTAACAACAAAAATCCAATAAAAATTTTAATAGTCACTTCATAAAAGAGTATATGTAAAGGCTGGAGAGTTGGCTCAGCAATTAAGGGAGCGTGCGGTTCTTCAGACAATTTCAGCTCAGTTCATGGCACCTATGTCAGGCAGCTCACGACTGTCTTTAACTCCAGCTCCACAGGATCCAGTGCTCTCTTCTGGCCTCCATACTTACATATACATGACACACACACACACATGCACAGACAGAGAGAAAAAGAGGGGGAGGGGAGAGAAATAACAAACGAAAAAGGGAGAAGGGAGATCCAAATGGCCAAAAGACTTACAAAGTAGACATCAATTGACTCCTCATTGAGGGAATGTAACTTAAAAACAGAATAAGCTACATCCAGCACCTCCTGAATGAAGAACATTTTATTCAAAATAGCCAAAACAACAGAAATAAAAAGTCTACCACAAATCGTTGTCTATCAAAATGTTGGGATACCATGTGACAACAACTGAAATCAGCATCTAGCGCTGCACAGAGTGGCAGATAGGGATGTTGCAGAGCTACGGCGAGGAAAGGCCTACAACCATATGACTACACCTGCCCTGAAAAAGCTCGCACACGTCAGAAACGTGATTCTGCCTCCAAGAAGGAGTATGGCAGCATCTGGGAAAGGGTACGAGTGAAACTTCAAGGACAGAAATGTTCATCTTGATCTGGGTCTTTGTGTGTGTGTGAGAGAGTGCATATATGTGTGTAAAAAGTCTTCAAAAGAAAGACTTGGGATATGAATACTTTGCGGTGATACAATTAAGAACTTGTTTTAAATGCCCAAGAGGTACAATCTCTTGAACACACCTAAGCCTCCCTACTATTCCAGATGTGTGTCCCTGGAGGACCAGAAATAGTACTGTTCTTGGCTGGATGTGTGAGTTGCACTTTCAAGAGGGCAAAGCAGAGAAGTTCGATTGCTTTTCTCTGGGGTTGGCAAGGGTTACACCTCTGGCCATGTTACAAACTTGAAGCAAGAAGTGCATCACACATTTCCAAAAACATACCCATTACCACGAGGGGAAATGAGGGAGGATAGGAAAGGAGGGAGTGGGGTACAACAAAGCAATGCCTGGAGAAGGCCAGGAGAATAGTTTAAAGGGAAGAAGCAATGTGTTGGTGCTCCAGCACATCTAACCGCCAATACCTTTATACCAAAATCACGCCTCTACCACAACCATCAGGATGAAGGAAAACACCAGCTTTCTGACATCATGGCTATTTCCTTTTTCCTCCCCAGTAAAAGCTTCAAAGTGGACTGCTACTCCCTTTTAAAACTAATGTCTGGTAACTGATAAGGACAGAGAAAGGAAGTCCCCCAGCAAATACTAGAAACTCCAGTCACCAGATGAGAGAAGGTGCAAACAAGTTTAAAAAGCTTTTCTAGAACCCAGCGCTAAAATTCTCCTTCAAAGTCAGCATTCTTCACTGTATGTCGTGAGTGCTGCACTACAGCAGCCTGAGAAGCACGAACAAGGATCTGCAGTTTTTTGACACTCACACCATAAGAAATATGCGTGAACAGAAACAAGTAGCAAGAAAGAAAAATTTGTGGGGAGGAAAAAGGGGGGACAGGAGGTAGGAGGTGAGAGCGGTCTGTGTAGAGCATGAATGTGTGAAATCCTTAAAAATGACCAACAATAATAAAACAAAAATAGTCATCGTTTATCTCAAGGAAAGCTGCTAACAATCCCTATACCTCTTCCAATGCTGGCTCCCCCCCC